>VDFB02086081.1:315179332-315223651 GCA_007258455.2 Sequoia sempervirens
CTATCTTTGAAGTCTCTCCCTCTCACCCTACCTAGCTAAGTCCCCCTCACTCTAACCCCTTTTCTCCCACTCCCTCTCTTTTAAACTCACTTCCACCCCCTTTCCCCATCTCACCCTACCTAGACATCTCTCTCTCTCTCTCTTAAAATTCTCCCTCCCTCTAAAGACATACATAAATACATACAAGCATAATACATATGTACATAAAATCCTACATCCATACAATATACATGCACTAATACATATAGGCATACATACATACAAGGATATATACATTAACAAAGACATAACATTAATGAATACATAACGCGAGTGTGTTATGTCTTGCTTGGTATGTATCTTAGATAAGCAAAATGTCAAACTAGGAAATAACGCGCTCGCATTATAACGAGAGCGCATTATAACAAGAGTGCGTTATATTTGTCTTTGGGAATCCCCAAGCCTTAGCATTGGTAGTTGCCTTGGAATACCTACCCAAAGGCTTGGAGGGCATTCCCAATGACCAGAGACGTGTTTTTGCAAATTCTACAGTTTTTTCACATAATCGAGTTCATGCTCACCATCAGGATTGCATATGGTTCAATATCGAAAAAAGAAAACACATGGGTAATGTTAGGTTCTCTCTTAGCTATCCAATGATGTAATTTTTTTCACTTTTTAACAACGTTAAGCCTTTCATCCATAATTTCTTTTGTTTGTATGTCTCTTTTTCGCCAAAAAACGTGTTTGGTTTTTTTATAAATTAACCGTTCATCAAAATTTTAAATAAATTACATTTTTAGAAACTAGACTCTATTCTACAATTTAAAAAAAATTAAAAAAAAATCAATTACCTTCAAAAAAATTTAGGGGGAGCACGGCCAAAATTCTACTTTTCAGGAAGTGCCCACTTAGAAAATTAGTAAAAAATCAAATATTCATTAAAAAATTATCAAAAAAATCATGCATCAACTAGATATTGTTAGCTAACTTTTGACTATAGCGATTTTAAAAATACTACAAAAAAGTTCACCATGCTCAGGTCATACAAGAGTTGCTATGTTATGTTTTTTTGACAAATTAGCACCAATTTGTGTACGTCCCTCTTTTGAACCCCTTAATATCAACCATTTTCAAAATAAATTAGTAGTTTAGAAAGTAGACTCAGAGCACTTCAATCCTTGTTTTTGTTCCATCTCAAAATTTTGAGTCTAACTATCCTCAATTTCATTTCCAAGGTCAGTATTTCCTGATTTCAGAAAAAAAGTGGCCACTTAAGCCCCCTTTTTGGGAACCATCTTGGTGCACTTACCCCTATTAGGGTTACTTTTTAGGTTATGCTTGATCTCCTTTTAAGGATTGATCTTTTGTAAATATTCATTCGATTGTTCTGATCATATATCTATGATATTACAGAGCTTCAAACCCTCACTTCCTTTTTCTCTATACTCTTCCCTATGACATGTATCCCTTTGCATGTAGGTGTTCTTGGACTTTGAAGTTGGATTTGACAACTTCTACAATTTCCAGCAAGGGTATGTCTCCTCTCACTGTGTATTTTTTTGTCTAATTACCTCTATGCCTGTCTCAAAATCACCTAGGGAAAAAATGTAATGGTTGGGTTACTTTCAATATAAAATGTCTTTTTCTTGGGAAAAAATTAAAACTTCAGACGATTCTCCTTGATGTATATCCTTTGGATTCAAACTATTTGGTTGAAACTATTTAGTATTGAGACTTTAAGTTAGCATTATATTGGCTGTAATTTTAGATCAATATCTAGTATCTAATTATGTATCTTTATTCTCAAGGCATTTTTTGTCAATATTTAAGATCATTTCTTTATTTATGAGTTTTGAATATATCCATGATCTATTCGGTTAAATTCCCTCTAACCATGTTGTTTGTATAAACAATAGTGATCACAGTGCTATTAAAGGTGTGAAGTGTTCATATGACACTAATATCTAAGTGATGTGTGCCATATTGTTTATGGTTCCAAAGATGATGTTGATGTTACATTTGGTATCATAGAGTTCCTTGATTATCTCAGTCACAGGGGGAGTCAATGCTTGCAAGTGATATCCATTGATTTTGGTATGTTTTGATAGTTATGTTTTGTGTACTCATATGGAGAATGATATGTATGGCCAAGATGACTCTCAAATGGGCTTCATTCAATATTTAGATAGTGCCCCATGCCATGTACAATGTTATTCATATCTTAGTACCTTATTGGCAGTGCATGGATAGTATACCGTTGTGTTTTGTAATGGATAATGTCTCTCTCAAGTGTTCATATGTGTGGAGATGAAAAAATTAACCCTTCTACTTTTTCTCATGTTTAGGCCCTCCTAGTGGATTTTGGCTTGATTTTGCCTAGATTTAATGTTGTAATGTGGTTAACATGTTCACATTAGGTCTTGAATCTTTATGAATCATTAAGACTTATAAGATGTCTTGTAAAGGTTTTGTGAAGTGTTGTAACCCACTTTCACACTTTTCTAGGACCCTTTCATCATAATTCACTTAAATAACCTCTTTTTATCACTTACCAAGTCTTATTTCAAAGTGTTGTAAAGAGTTGTAGCAAACTCTCACACTTTTCTAGACTTGTAATCACTAATTCAACCATTTTTCATGTTTAAATGTCCCCTTTATGCAATTTCTATCCATTCTTAAGTGAACCATCAAGTTTTGTGGTGCTATGAACTTCTCTTGCACTCATAGGGTTTTTCACCTAAAAGGAGAGATAGACCAAAAAATTGTGGTGGTTCACTCAAAATAAGGTATGTATGATGTAATTATGGCTAAATGAAATGATCTAAATGCAGCTAATTGATAAAATTGATTGATTGTGAATGCAAAACTAATGAAATATGTAATGTTTGAAAACACAGTGTGATATGCAGAAATGAACTAAAAACATAAACGAATGCAAATAAAATTCAATGAGACTTAACAAAGTACACCTAGAAGTTGAATGTTGATCCTGGAGGGTTCTAGAATGCTACATAAATCTTTTTTTATGACCAGTGGGACTCATTCGCCACTGATGGCGAATCAATCCTCCTTTTGGTAAATTGTCCTAAAACTGGTTTTCAATTGTTGGGAACTGAATTATGATGAAATCAACTTTTTCAGCCTGAAAGTGGGACTCATTCACCATTGATGGTGTATCAGTCCTCCTCTAAAATTCTACAAATTCAGGGGTCAATTTTGTGGGTCCAAATCTGCACTTGTCTTCTTGTCAGGCTGACGGAGTCAAATCTACAGAAAATGGACTGAATGTTGTCTCCAAGCTTGAATTAGGGCTTAGTTGACTTAAATCACTTTGATGAATTGTTGAACACTTTTCAACACCTATTTCTTTGAAAAATCTACCTACAAGACCTGCAAGAACACATGCAAAGAGGGGGGAAATGGTTAAGGGTTAGAGTATAGGGATTTGCCTTGGTCAAATCCCACTTTGGTAATCAAACCCTTGATAAAGAAATGAAATGAAAACAAGAAAGGAATGATGAATAAACAACATGCAAGTGTCCTAAACTCACCAAATCCTTATTGTTGAAGCTTGAAGATATGCCAATGGTTGCTCCAAGATGGTTGATAATTGCTTGATTGAATGATGCTTTGATGCTTAAGTAGATGAATGAGATTGAATGCTAGGACAAATGTTTTAATGAATAGGGGTTAAAATGGATAGAAAAACACTTATTTATACACACTTATTCCCTAATTACCTGAAAATACAACATCACATGCTGACATAAGGTCTTAATGAATAAAAACCATAAATAAATTTTGAATTATTTTGAATTTAGAGCCAAGAGGGACTCATTCGCCACCCATGGAAAATGGGTCCCACTCTAGGCTTACAAGTGGGTTTCAAGAATTAAGTTTCTTTTTATGTTTTTTGTCAAGTTTGAATTCAAAAATACACTTAATTAAGGCCTATAAGTGCATAAAGGGGCCAAATAAAGCATAAGAAAGGTGTAATTAGTAATAACAAGCCTAGGAAAGCATGAAATATTGTTACAAGACTTTACAAGACTTTGAAATAGGACTTGATATGTGATAAAAAGGTGATTTTTAGATGAATTATAATAAGAAGAGTCTAGAAAAGTGTAGAAATGTGTTACAACACTTCACAACACCTTCACAAGACATCATAATTTGAATATTTAGGACCTAATGTGAATGCATAAGCTACATTGCAACATTAAATCAAAGCAAAATAGATCAAGCATCATAAAAGAAAGACCTAAAAGACCATGAAAATTTCCAAGATCCATTTTTCTATGGTAATTTCGCCCCCACTTTAGTGAGAGGATAAACTTGCTTCAAACTCACACTAAAGTAGCCATGCATATCGAGAGGTTTCCAAATGCACTTATGCTAGCAAGATGGAATAACAAGGATCAAGATGGATGATCAAGCCCCTAGGATGAAGATCCCATGGAAAACTAAACATAAGAACAAAGGAACACATGTGTGTGAAAGAGAAAGAGAAAAGGAAAAGGAAATTTTGGATCAAGCTTCGATCGTTTGTCCAACTACTTGTGGATCAGATCTAGGTTGTTTGTTAAAAAAAATGCATACTCAATTTAGGGTGACGAAACTCGTGGCAATCTGCCAGGTGAGAAGGCCTAAAAGGTGAAATACATACGCTCGATTGGTATGCACTCACAAACACATAGGTGGCTATGGGGAAAGTCGTGTCGCAGAATGGGCTTCCCGCTCAACCATATCAAGGTTATACCTCTTGATAACTTTAATAAAGCACCACAAAGGAAAATTTTGGTTCGTGCTTCATGACACAAGCAAAGCTTCGTATGCTTAGAACTCATGAACAAACAGGATGGTACCATAGGCATGCAAGCTGCATTATGCAAGGTGGCCATGTGAATGCAAAATGTAAAAAGATGTTGAAAGGAGTCTTGTTAAGTTCATGCAAGGTCTATAACTTAGGGAACATTGTATCTAATGTCTCGAAGAGAGGACCAACAAAATAATAGAATATTCACAACTTAGGGGATGCAGTGTGTCACATCAGGCCACTAAGATGAATGTAATATGCTAAGATAGATCACACTTATGAAGGAAATCACACCCAATGTCATCCACAAAGTGACAAACACATCGTATGAAGTGACAAGGATACACAAAGAACCAAGAATGCAAATAAATAATGCAAATGTATGCCCCTACTTTAAAGGAATTTCTACACACTGTTATGTGAGTAATTACTTTAAAATAGCAAAGAAAAAATGCAAAAGGAAACAAGACATGAGAGCCAACTTGGAAAGCCCCTATGCCAAGTCATATGCTTTTGAGTAAGGCTGCTTCATGTAAATGAAAAAAAGAAAAAATAAAGGGAGGGTTCCCTCCAAAAGGAACAAACCAAACACATAAGGGATCTATGAATTTTGGGTTAGTATGTTTATTGATGCAATGTGTTAATTAAAGAGCTCGGGACTATCATCATTCCCCAAATACACATAGAACTGGAAGAATGATACAAGGAGAGTGAAAACAAAAGAAAAAAAATAAAGTCCATTTTTGGTTTGTTGGTATATGGAGCCTAATCAGACTCAGAGGTTAAATTTTCCCCACTTTTATCAACGTGGTTTCCCCCCAAATTATTTAACGGGGGTTTGGGGGCAGCGCCCCCAAGATGGGGTCAAGGGGCAGCACCCCTAGCGTCAGGTGTTATTTTTTTGTTGGTTGACATAAAAAACCCTATTTTTTACAACCGACATAAGTCTTGATAAAAGGCTAAGGGTTAGGGTTTATGTGGACATTGTATTGTATCATTTGCAGCGGTATTGAGTTGCAAGGATTACTGGTTGTAATCGGTTCAATTTACTAGATAATAATATTAGACTCTCTATTGGTGGATGTAGCCCAAGTTTGGGTGAACCACATCAAATATTGTCTGTTGCTGTTATTATTTATGTGTTTTTCATTCCTCTGTTTAATCTTTATCTACATTTAATTGATAGTTTTTGCATGCAATTCCTAAGAAGTGGTATCAGAGCAGGTTATGTTTGATTATTGTTTGTAGGAAAGTTTTACGATTGAGTGGGAGTCTCACAATTAAGTGGGAGCAATGGCAGACAAGGGTAAATTGAAGGTAGATAAATTAAATGGGAAAAACTATCAGTTATGGAAGATGCAGATGGAGGATTATCTCTATCAGAAGGATTTATGGAGGCCATTGGAAGGAATATCCAAGAAACCAACAATAATGAGTGATAAGGATTGGAATCTTCTGGACAGAAAGGCATTGGGAGCCATTCGTTTATGCCTAGCACAATCAGTGGCATTCAATATTACAACAAAAAGACAACTCAAGAGTTGATGGAAACCCTGGTGAAGTTATATGAAAATTCATTCGCTTCGAATAAGGTATTTCTTATGAAGTGTTTATTTAATATGAAAATGGCAGAATGTGGGTAAGTTGCTAATCATTTAAATGGGTTTAATACGGTTACCAGTCAATTAACTTATGTAAATGTAAAATTTGATGAAGAAGTTAGGGCTCTTTTGATTCTATGTTCTTTTCCTAAAAGTTGGAATAGCTTGGTCATGGTTGTTAGTAATTTTGTTTCTAGTTTGAATACATTTAAATTTGATGATGTTGTTGGTGTTATTTTGATTGAGGAAATTCATAGGAAAAGCTTAGGTGGAACATCCACATCAGGCAATGTTTTGAATGCATAAAGCAGGGGTAGAACAAAAGAGAGGAAACAATTCTGGAAGTCGTGGGAAGTCACGAGGAAAATCAAAGGACAAAAGGTCCCAATCTAGAGACATGAGGGATTGCTGGTACTGTGGTAAGCCAAGTCATTTAAAGAAAGATTTTTGGTCTTAGAAAAATAAAGGAGACAAAAAGGAATGAAGTAAAGAGGAAAATGTGGTAAGTAACAAATCTGATGAGGATGCTTTGATTCTTTCCCTTGATAATTCTAATGATTCTTGGGTGTTAGATTTAGGGGCTTCATTTCATGCTACGCCTCATAGAAGTTATTTTCTTGATTATGTCCAAGGGGATTTTGGGCTGGTTTATTTGGGAGATAATGAACCCTATCAGATTGTTGGAAAGGGAAGAATCAAGATTAAGTTGCAGAATGGGAATCATTGGCTACTACATGAGGTAAGGCACATTCCAAAGTTAAAAATAAATTTAATTTCATTAGGGAAACTAGATGATGAAGGTTGTGTTGTTACATTTAGTGATAAAAATTGGAAGGTTACAAAAGGTTCCTTAGTGGTAGCAAAAGGTGTGAAAGTAGGCACCTTATATCTTTGTACAGTTCATACTGTTCCTTCTACTTTAGCTATTGCAGATAAAAATCAATGTTCAGGAACAGTTGTTGCAGTTCAGCAGGTAGAAAATCAGACAGCTGCCATGGATTCTAAATTAGCACTGTGGCATAATAGACTTGGGAATATGAGTGCAAAAGGTATGCAAGTACTTCATTCAAAGAATGTTTTACCAGGTCTCAAATGTGTTAATATGGATTTCTATGAAAGTTGTGTATGAAAAACAAAAGAGAGTTAGTTTTCTCAGGATGGGAAGAAAAGGAAAGATGAGAAATTGGATCTTGTGCATATAGATGTATGGGGACCGACTCAAGTATCTTCTCTCAGTGGCTCTTGGTATTATGTCACTTTCATTAATGATGCAACAAGGAAGGTATGGATTTATTTCCTTAGGCATAAATTTGAGGTATTTGAAACTTTTAATAAATGGAGAAGCTTGGTTGAGAATGAGACAGGTAAAAAGCTAAAATGTCTCAGATCTAATAATGGTGGTGAGTATTGTAGCAAAGAGTTTGAAGATTATTGTTCCTCTAATGGTATTCATAGGTAGAAAACAGTTCCAAGGAATCCACAGGAAAATGGAGTGGCTAAGTGCATGAATAGAACAATAATGGAGCGTGCATGGACTATGAGATTGCATGTTGGGCTGCCTTTAAACATGTGGGCAGAGGCTGTAAGCACTGCTATTTATTTAATCAATAGAGGTCCCTCTAATCCTTTGGGTTTTGGTATTCCAAAGGAAGCATGGACAGGTAAGAAGGTGAGTTATTCTTTTCTCAAGACCTTCGGTTGTGAAGCATTTGCACATGTAGATTTTGAAAATGGAACCAAGCTTGATGCAAAATTAAAGAAATGTATATTTTTTGGATATGGCATCGATGAATTTGGTTATAGGCTTTGGGATTTTGAAAATAAAAAAATTGTGAGAAGCAGGGATATCATATTCAATGAGAAAGTGTTGTACAAAGATCAGTTGCAGTAGCATGAGAAGAAAGAAAATGATTATGTAGTGTTGGATGATACACCAAACAGTGATGTTCCAGTGGTTCCTCATGCTCCACAACAATAGCAACAACAAATACCACAAACCCCAATGACTGTTAAATGATCTTCAAGGATAAGTAGACCTCCAAAAATATTTTCTCCCTCTTTTTATTATATTTTGTTAACAGATGCTGGTGAACCTGAAGAATATGATGAAGCTATGCAGGTGGATACAAAGGTTCAGTGGGAGCATACAATGGAAGAAGAAATGGACTCCTTGCTAAAAAATTGGACTTGGGAATTATGCAAGTTGCCTACAGGTAAAAAGCCTTTATGAAACAAATGGGTTTATAGGCTGAAAGAGGAAGATGGAGGTAAGAGCATATTTAAAGCCAGGTTAGTTGTCAAAGGATTTGCACAAAAAAAGGAATTGATTTTGCTAAAAAAAATTCTCTAGTTGTTAAGATGACTTCTATTCGTATTGTTTTAGGTATTGTGGTTGTTGAAGATTTGCATTTAGAGTAGCTAGATGTGAAAATCTCCTTTCTCTGTGGTGATTTGGAGGAGGAAATATATATGGAACAACCACAAGGATTTGAGGCCAAAGGCAAGGAGAAATCAGTGTGCAGATTGAAGAAAAGTTTATATGGCTTGAAACAAGAACCTCGACAATGGTATTTGAAATTTGATAGTTTTATGGCTGAGTAAGGCTATAATAGGTGTAATTCTGACCATTGTGTTTATTTTAAGAGGTTGGATAATGACAGCTACATTATTTTATGTTTATATGTTGATGACATGGTTGTAGCGGGGTCTTACTTGGATCACATAAGTGAGTTAAAACAACAGTTAGCAAAATCATTTGCTATGAAGGATTTGGGGGGGCAGCAAAAAAAATCCTTGGTATGAGAATTTGTAGAGATAGGAAGAACAAAAAATTGACTCTATCTCAGGCTAGTTATGTTGAAAAGGTGTTGTAGAGATTCCACATGGAGAATGCAAAAGCTATCAGAACACATTTGCCTAGTCATTTAAAATTGACTAAGGAGATGTGTCCAAAGACACAATAAGAGGAAGAAAAATTTCTAAGGTACCATATGCTTCAACTGTAGGAAGTTTAATGCATGTCATTGTATGCACGAGACTAGATATTGCACATGTTGTTGGAGTTGTAAGTAGGTATATGAGTAATCCTAGATTGGAGCATTGGAATGTCGTAAAATGGGTTCTAAAGTATTTGAGAGGTACATCCAATAAACATTTATGTTTTGGGAGCTCTATTATTGATTTAGCAGGTTATGTAGACTTAGATTTGGTAGGGGATATTGATACCAGGTGGAGTACTATAGGTTATGTCTTTACTGTAGGTGGGACAACAGTAAGTTGGATCTCACGGTTGCAAAAGGTGGTTGCTTTATCCACTATGGAGGCAGAGTATGTAGCTACAACAAAGGCAATTAAGGAGATTATATGACTACAATCTTTCATGGAAGAATTGGGAAAACAACAAGCCAAAAATTATTATTTACAGATAGCCAGAGTGTCCATACATCTTGCAAAGAATTATGCCTTGCATTCAAAGACCAAACACATATAGTTGAGGTATCACTTCATTCGGTCGGTGTTGGATGATGGACAGTTAAGGCTAGAAAAGATACATACAGATGACAATCCAACAGATATGTTTACAAAGGGAATTCCAAGGGAGAAGTTGAGCTCCTCTTCAACTTTGGTTGGTCTTCAAGACTGAAAATAATCAAATCAAAACAACAGGGTTTAGGGTGCTTATTTCCAATGGGAGCTACAGGGTCAACAGTGTCATGATCAGTCTCCAAGTGGGAATTGATATGGGGTGGAGTCTGATCAGTCTCCAAGTGGGAGATTGTTGGTATATGGAGCCTAATCAGACTCAGGTTAAATTTTCCCACTTTTATCGGCACAATTTCCCCCCAAATCATTTAACGGGGGTTTGGGGGTAGCGCCCCCAAGACGGGGTCAAGAGGCAGTGCCCTTGGTGCACTCCCATTGGACTCTCTGTTGGTGGACATAGCCCAAGTTTGGGTGAACCATGTTAAATATTGTCTCTTGTTGTTATTATTTCTATTTTTTTCATTCCTCTGTTTAATCTTTATTTGCATTTAATTGATAGTTTATGCATGCAATTCCTAACAGGGTCAACATAGAAGAGACATTGTACTCTCAATTCCTTGCATTGTCTCCAAAAGGAAAACACAAGCGAATAGAAAATGAAAAGGATAAAGAAAAAGAAAATATTTTGGGTCAACATGAAGGAGACATTTCAGTCTCAATGCCTTGTGTCATCCCCAAAAGGAAAACACAAGAAAAGTTAAAGTAAAAAGGAAAGGGGACCGATTGGGTCAACATGGAAGAGACATTGGGCATCTCAATGCTTTGCATCATCTCCAAAAGGAAAACACAAAACAAAAGCAAAAAAGAAAGGGGTAAAGCACGCCATATAGAAGGATGGAGGTACAAATAGAGGAGGTGCACAAAGAGAGAACATCAAATGCACATTACAGGGGAACACAATATGCACATACAATCACACCAAAGAAAAGAAAAAGAAAAAGAAAAAGAAAAATGTAAAAGGCTAGTTAAGGAAAATGCAAGTCAACCATCTAACAAGTCATCCACCTCCCAATCATGTTCAGTGTATTTTGAGGGTAGTTGACTATCCAAAGGGAGAATTGTAATTCTCAAACTAGGGGAAGTACCAAGTTCTTCACTTGGTGTAGAAGATTTATCATTTAAGCTCATGGAAGATGAAAATAAAGAATTTAGGTCGTTATGTACCTCTTCATCTAATTTAGAGATCTCCTCATCATCATCCAGATTAATCACGACGGGAGGACAAAGGGTAATTTCCAATGAAGGATGTATCAGGAGTTGTGGTTATGATATCAAATCATTTTGTTGTGATGGTTGTAACATACTATCTTGTGACCTGGGTCAGGAGGAGGAGGATGATTAGGTATTGATTATGTCAAAGGTGGAGGTTGATTTTCCTTATTTTCTTTCATTTGTGACTGGTGAGCAAGGATACGACGATGACGCCTACGCTCCCTAGCACCATGGTTTTGTTCAATTCTAGTTTGAATTTGTTGAGGTGTAAGAGCTGGTGGATCCACCATAGGCTCCTTTTCTTCCTGAGGAGGAGGAATAGAAGGAACCAAAGGAGATGGGTCAATCACTTTCTCTTTGGCTTTATAAACTTGTGTAATGCGAGGAGGCATGACATGGTTGGTTTCATTATCTCTTGGGCATTTAGATGATGAAGGTGAAGTGTTTATTGTTGGTTGCTTGTGAGGTTGCATTGTTTGTTCAGGTTCAAATTCAAGTTGAAGCATTGTCTCATCTATGATAGGAGTAGCAGAAGTGGATGGGGACATGTGGCAAAGAGACAATTGGGTTATGCGTTTGGCTTTGAACTTTTGATAGGCAATGTAAAAGAAGTATTTGCGAGGGGTGATGGGTTCCATAGGTTTAGGATAAAAGGCTTCTAAGGAAAAATCACCTTTAGATGACAATGGATTAAAGCCACTATGGTGTATGGTAAATATATCATTGTCAAGGAAACTTCAAACATTTGTGAACAATTGAGGGGACAACTTTCATCGAGCGAAGCCAAGGATGGCCTAGCCACAGACGAAACTGATCTGATTGTGGAATGATAGAAAATATTACATCCAATGTTTTAGGTCCTATCTATAATGGGAGTACGATCGATTTGATCGTAGGGCACGCAAAACCAATATTTTTTTAATCCGTGTGGTTGGTTTATCATAACCATCTTGATAAATATCATGTAATACTAAAGATTCTTTTGTGATCACATTCTCGCCATAGGATGGATCTATTAATATTCCATTGGTGGGCTTATCATAGATGCGGTCGGCTATGTAAAGTGGACCATCGGGAAGCCTTTTAAGTATATCATGAGAAGAAAAAGTAATATCAAGAGAATTTTTTGTTGGTCCCTTACAAGGGACAATGCCTATCATACCCACGAGTTCATCCATAGGATTAACACTAGGTAACATTTGGAGTAAGATCATGTTGTTCAGTATTTGTATCGATATTCATCACATGTGTTTGAAGGTTCACTAGCTTTGACAAATGAAACATTGTGTTTTGGAATGGGGTTGGTAAAAATTTGTAAATTCTGATTGGGGGGTGCAACAGACTTATTTCCTTGATCATTGACACCCGCAATGGACAAATGGTAGAATCAATGAGGTCTTGAACTAAGTGTTTGAGATGCTTACATTGTTCTATGTCATGTCCATTTTGGCGATGAAAATGACAATAAGAATTTGGTTAAAAGGTGGTGGGTAAAGGCTTGGTGGTATCAAGTGGTTTAATGGTAGGAAAAGTGATCATATGTTGTTGTAGCAGTTGATTCATTGTGTTATGGAGAGTATCAAGTAAGGGGGTAAATTGTATCTTTGGGTCCCCATAGGTAAATGTCATTGCTGCCTTAATAGTGGCCACTTGATTATGCATTGGTTGAGTTGGTTTTGGGGGAAGGGGATTGAACTATAAGAAGCCTCTATTTGGTTTTTGAAAGTTTTGTGTGTTATTTTGGCTGCTTTGTTTAGACTTCTCAGCTCGGCTAGAAGTGGACTTTGAATCATGACTAGTAATCGAGTCATGATAGTCACAAAGGGTTGTGCATAAATGCATGAATGAAGGAAATTTCATCATGGTCAATTTATATTGAAGGTGAGTGTGCAAGTTTTTGATAAACATCTTTTGGAGATGTGAATCAGGAATCTTGACATCGACTTGAGCATAGAATGACTGATAACATGAAATGAAATCAGTTACTTTTTCATCCACATTTTGTTTACATCTCATTAAATCAGCCATTGTATTTTTGGGAGTCATATGGACTTGGAAATGACTGATAAAGGAAACAACAAGTTCATTAAATGATCAAATTGAATGATTGGGTGAGTTTGAAAACCACTCTAAGGCAATGTCCTTTAAGGTCCTAGGAAACAGTTTAGCTAACAGTTTATCGTCAAGAATAGAATCACTACACAATGTCGTATAGGAATTAACATGATTATTAGGGTCTCCTTTACCTTCGTACTTCTCAAACCTAGGCATCTAAATTCCTTGTGGCATCGGTGTTCTTAAGATTTCCAAAGATAATAGGCTACTACAGACATGATATGTGGGCGGAGCATTTTGAATTTGGCTTATGGTGGATATTTGTTGTTGCATAGAGGAAATAGTGTGAAAGAGTTGTGTAATGAGAGGGCCAATATAAGTGGTATGAAGAGGAAGAGAGAATGTTGATGGAGTGTATGTAATGTTAGGAGAAGTGAAGGGGAAACTAAGAGGGGTGAAGGTGGAAAAAGGAAAATTTGATGCCACCAAAGAACTAGGAATGCTAGTTAGAATAGCGAAAAAAGGAGTCACATGACTAACCTGTTCCATGGTTGTTGTAACTTGAGGAGTGGTATAGGTGGGTATGGATGCTACTGTTGAAGGAGGAGGAATGTGAGATTGACCTTGGCTGACCATAGTGTTTTTTGGTTGAGATGTATTAGAGGGGGAAGAAGCATGTTTTTGATATATCTCAACAATTTGTTTCATGACATCTAAGCCCTCATCACTTTCAAGCATTTGATGGATGTTGTCTATAGCAGGAATTGCAGTGGTGGCAATGTTTTCAAGACATAAGTTTTGTTGCAAATGTACTAAATCCTCATGAATGTTAATGACTTTGTCTTGTGGAATGTGAGCATTGGAGGTGTCAACATGCATTGTATGTCAAGGTAAAGGTGTACTAGTGGTAGTATCCATGCCTAATGCACCATTTTCCATACCAAGAGTAGGAGCTCAAGACAACCCAAGGTCCACAACGAGTGTGTTATCGTGGGATGCCATAATTCAAGAACTTCTTCTCACTAAAGTTTTATCAATAGGGCACCAAACACTCATACAAATACCACAAGAGGTGGGGTGGATGCAAATGCAATGAAATCTGGGAGTAAAATAAAAATAACATAAATTATGTAAACTAAAACAAAAAAAGAACAAAAAACTGAAATGCAGTAAATGCCCAGAAAATGCCTAAAAATGCAGTTTAAAATGTCCAGCTGGACTGATTCGCCCATGGTGGTGAATGAGTCCAAGGATGAAATTTTTTGTGTTTTTTAGAAAATTTAAAGTGATTTTTATGTGTTTTAGATCAGATACAAAATTTACGTTTTTGTAATGTTTTGAAGTGCAAGAATGAAATCTATATGAGATATTCACTAATGCAAGTGTATAAACCCTAGGATGCAAAAACAATGCAAAGGCTAATGCAAAGATTAATGTTATGAGTCCTAGGATGTAAATGCAATGCAAATTAGAAAGATAATGTGTTCAATTATGCAGGTTCACCAAAATGAAGCATCAATTTTTTGGTGCTATGAACTTCTCTTGCACTCTTAGGGTTTTTCACGTAAAAGGAGAGAGATAGACTAAAAAAATGTGGTGTTTCACTCAAAATAAGGTATGTATGATGTAATTATGGAAAAACTAAATTATCTAAATGCAACTAATTGATAAAATTGATTGATTATGAATGCAAAACTAATGAAATATGCAATGTTTGAAAACATAGTGTGATATGCAAAAATCAACTAAAAACATAAACGAATGCAAACAAAATTGAATGAGACTTAACAGAGTGCACCTGGAAGTTGAATGTTGATGCTGAAGGGTTCTGGAATGCTACAAAAATCTTTTTTCTAACCAGTGGGACTTATTCGCCACTGATGGCGAATTAGTCCTCCTTCTGGTAAAGTGTCCTAAAACTAGTTTTCGACTGTCGGGAACTGAATTCTAATGAAATCAACTTTTTCATCCTGAAAGTGGGACTCATTTTACACTGATGGTGAATCATTCCTCCTCTAAAATTCTACAAATTTAGGGATCAAGTTTGTGGGTCCATATCTGCACTTGTCTTCTTGTCGAGTTGATGGAGTCAAATTTGCAGAAAATGGGTTGAATGTTGTCTCCAAGCTTGAATTAGGGTTTAGTTGACTTAAATCACTTTGATGAATTATTGACCACTTTTCAACACCTATTTCTTTGAAAATCTGCCTACAAGACCTGCAAGCACACATGCAAAGAGGGGGAAAATGGTTAAGGGTTAGAGTATAGGGATTTTCCTTGGTCAAATCCCACTTTGGTAATCAAACCCTTGATAAAGAAATGAAATGAAAGAAAGAAATGAATGATGAATAAAAAACATGCAAGTGTCCTAAAATCACCAAATCCTTGTTGTTGAAGCCTGAAGATATGTCAATGGCTGCTCCAAGATGGTTGATAATTGCTTGATGAATGATGCTTTGATGCTTAAGTGGATGAATGAGATTGAATGCTAGGATGAATGTTTTAATGAATAAGGGTTTAAATGGATAGAGCGAACACATTAGAATGAGCTAGCAAAGATCCCATAGGGAGAACCCAAATTGGGCTTAACCAAAGTGGTCCAATTTTTTTGAAGCATGCATCTCCATTGAGAGGTAAATGACAAAAAAATCCACCTCACATTGAGCTTGGGAAGCATATGTAGTTGAGGAGAAAGTCATGAATATCCTTTACAAGTTTTATAACTCCTAAAAGGAATATCTAGAAACCATGTCTAGTCCTTCCACCAAGGCTTAGTACAACAACTTCCCACCTTGTAAACCATTTTAGGGGGAAATAAATCCAAGATAGTCTAATACAACTCCATATCTTGATTGCCAAGCTTGAATTTGGCTTTAAAATTTAACCTAGAGGGCTAGGTCTTAGTTTTCTAGAGAAATGATGAGAAATAGTACAAGACCTATTGCTAGGCCTTAGTTATTAGGGAATTCTTAAGGGATCGATCCAAGCAATTGATTATAGGAGACCAGTGCCACTTTAAAAAAGTTGGTTGAAAGAGATCCTTGTTATAAAGTTGTTTTCATTCCAAAAGAGTCATGACTTGATTGCTTCTCAAGCATATTAGATGCTCTTGGCAACAAAGGTTCCTTGAATTCACACTAGTTCCTTCATGATGGGGGTGTGAAAACTCATATAAGGACAAGAACTATAGCCAAAGAGAGTGTTAGAAGAAATGCAATGTCAAATAAGATTTTTTTAAGATTCATATCCATCCAATGCATGGGTGATACATATAGTACATAAAGCTAGTCCTTGCCTCTGAGTATCAATAAGACCAAGGTCATTAGATTATTGTTAGAGGCAACAAAATTTCTAGGTGACTCGATGGAAACCTTTAGTGCTCTCTAACAAATCCAAAAGAAAATATTTGAGGAGTTGCTCTAGCTTCTAATAAGAGGCTTTGAAAGGGGCCCAAAAAGATGAGTAGTAAACATGGGTGGTAGCAAGCACTTAGAAGAAAATCTAGAATTTCCTAGTAATAGAAAGGGGTTTGACAATCCAATGGTGTAGCTTTTCTATGCGTGAAAGAATGGATTGACACTATAAGGCAATAGAGAAAGATTGAAAAGTAAGGGGGATGCCTAAAAACTGAATGACCTCAACACGCTTGACCCATTTCTAGCCATAATTTTTAAGCCAAGTTTCCCTGGGAAGAAAAGATTAGTGCTAATATCAAGAGTATTTTACCACTAAATGCTAAAGCTAGAAACAAGACAATGGTGTTGAGGAACTATAAGGCTAGATTGATATTCTTTAGTTCCTCTATAAGAGAGAAAATATTCATCAACAAAGTGCCCATTAACAAGCTAAGAATAAGAGTTAGGAATAGAAATACCCTTGACTCTACATTGATAGATAATGTTGGCTAACAAGTAACCATATCCTTCTACAACCAAAACATAGAGAACTAGAGCCAAGTGTCAGCTCTGACTAATGGAGGGAAAAAATCCCAAATGGGAAGGATTGTCTACCAATGATAGTGAGACAAGTAGAAACATTTGCAAAGAGCATTTGAATTGACCAAATAAAGCTAGGACCAAAACTAGTGCTTGAAGCATTGCCAAGATGAAAGCCATTCAATGCAATCATAAGATTTGGAAAAATGGATCTCGATTAAGATAAATTATAGATAAAACACCTAGCCCATTCCATACCATTCCAAACGACAATGATATTATCAAGAATGTAGCAGTCTTTGATCAAGCTAGTTTCCTATGGTTGAATGATAAGTGGAAGCTGATCTGGAAAATATGGAGTGCGAGAGCTTTCATTATGATCTTGTAAGAAGTGTTCAAGAGAGTGATTGGTCACCAATTTCCAATCTCCTCAAAATCACTAGCCTTATGTATGAATTTGACATTTCCTTTATTTATTAGAGCTCCTAAAGAACTAGCGGTGTAGGCTTTCACATAGACTTGCAAAGCCCAATACTAACAATATACCATAGTGTTTTATAGAATTTGTAGGATAAACCATTACATCTAGGGGGTTTTCATTGGCCATGGAAAAAAAACTACCTCATGAAGGTCCGCCTAGGAAAGGTGTTGATCACAGAAGGCCTACTATGAAGTAAAGAGTCTAGTGAGGACAACACTCACACATTGATAAAGATCTTGCTTTGAGGAGCTTGAGTCTAGGAGCCTACTAGTAATGGTGAACAAAGGCTTGAAGAATGGAATAAGTTTCAAAGAGAGATTGGTGCCCTTCTTTGTTGCAATTGACCTGTTTATAAGATTGGAAAGATTAAATGGATTAAGAATTTCTTGGAAATTATATCCCTAATTTTGAGCTAGTATGGACAAGCCTTCAATTGGGTGCTTTAAGTTATATGCATATCAATAATTTTCTTCTACTAGTAAAGCTAAGCTACACATAGTTATAAGCATGGAGACAAATGTAACAATTTTAGCTCAATAGAGGAATGATGGATCTCTAAGGTGGTGGAGCTACATATGAGGGGTAGCAAAAAGTGTTGGCTAGTGTCCATACATCCAAAGAAATTGACTTTTGCATTTGTAGAAAACTTTGGATGGCTTTTGTCCTCCCATTACTCACCTTACAACCTCGGGGATGGATAGCTCAAGCTACCTTCCCTCCCATCAAGAACTTCTGAACCCGGGAGCCCCTTCAGTTCGAGCAGATTGAATTTCATTTCCCTGCGGCATCAAGTACCCTATTGTGTTTAAGTTTTACCCAGGTTGGGGGCCTTGGATTTCCTCAACCCTAAGGGTGGGGTGGGGGAGAGAAGGAGGGTCGAGTAACTAGAGTTCGGGGTCATCAATAATCCTTTCTCTATAGTTGAACCAAACCAACAATTCTATTCTATGTCTTCCATCTTATAATGATGGCATTGAAGTCAGATGTCATTCCTTAACCAAATGAATCTATTCCATTCCACTTCACTTTTCTACATAATGCCTAGTCATTATTATTTAAGCCTCGCATTATAATTTAGTAGGGCGAGCTTGGAACCCCTATCGAACCTACCTCCATCAGCAGCCTAAGCACTCCATGAACCATTGCATCTTTTTCAGTAATAGTAGGGCTAGGGCTAAAGAGGTATTCATTTCTGAATTGGAGATTCTGATCTAGTAGCGATCAAGTTTGATTGGATCTAATGATTTTACACCGGAGCAGCTAAAGCTATGCTCACTGGCACAACTATCTATAATGCAGGGGCTAAGGTGTCTCCAAGTCTCAGCCGAGAAAGGATGGGAAAGAAACAAAGCAAGTTAATGAGTCAAATGGATGGGAGCTTGTTGAATGGTAGTTGCATCATCCTACCATTGAAACTAGCTAACCCTAGGGGCTAGAGATGGCTTAAGGTTCCATATACACAAAATATGAGCCACAATGAGTTGATGATTTAGAAATGGTGTGCTCAGGAAGAACTATGTCTTAGGTGCCTTGGGCCCCACCATTTTCTATTCAACAAAGAATGAAATTGGAAAGTGATCATAAGGGTCCAATATCTAGTAAAGGCTCAACTAGAAGCTTGTAATAGTTGGAAAAAGAAAAGATGGTTTGTCCAAAAATCATGGCTCTATCAAGGCACTTAAGATTTATTTCCATATTATCCCACAACATGGTAACAATGACAAACGTTAGGTCAAAAGGATCATTTATTTTCCATGTAGTACCAAGCCTCCCTTTCACCAATTATCCAATGCATAGGCAAACAGTCACATTTATCAAAAGGCAGCTCAACCATATTAAAATTGTCACAAACAATCTAAGAAGTTGTGGATAATGACTCTACAATCCATCTTTCATCTCTAAAGATGAGATCTTTCCACAACACCATTGGAGGTGTAAATGTTAGCAGCCCCAATAGAGTGGTTGTTAATATTAAATATAACCCACAAAGCATCATTGGTGGGGTCACATCCATGGGCTACTATATGAAGATGCCATGTAGGTGAAATAAAAGGGGCAAGGCCTTCACATATAATGTCATGTTCACCATAGAAAAAATGACCTCTTGGCTAGATAACATGACATGTCACACAAAGCATGAAACCAAAAAGTTTCACATCTTCTAAATATAAAACATCAAGGTCAAGAAATTATTCATGAAAATGTCGCACATAATGTATTTTCTTCTAGGATCCATAAGACCCCCAACATTTCATGAAATGAAGTTCATGGAGAATGGGAATCAAATTTCATGTCATCATCAACAAGCCATCCCTTTTCAAACTAGTTGCATACTAATTTTTTGTTGGTCATGGTGGGTCAACTATACCCATCTTTTCAATGTGTAGGAGCCACCAAGGTCTACTTGGGAGGATATTTGTCTTTCTAGATGACAGAAGGATAGTCATGGGTTTTATGGTTTGAGGATTGGCATCTATAACAAGTGTTTGGAAGGTTGGGGGACATTATTCTTTGGGTAAAATTTTGGGTACCCACTTGCACTTCTAATTGGACTCTTTGATATCTTTAAAGAGATCAATGTAAACATAAACCCTATTTTGGGGATGGATAGAGAAAAAAAATCTCTTGATCTATATGAACGTACCCTAAAGATGCAATAATGTGGTCCAAGAAAGGCCATAGAGGAAAGAAAAAACTAGGGGATTCGACCCAAATTGGAACACAAAGAGATTGTTGCTTTAAGACAACAAAGTGTCAATTCCAAGGGGAGAATATGTGTAAACAAGATCAAATATACCAAGGGTCATGCTTGAAAATGGCCTTGGAAAGCTTGACCATAGAAAACTGAAAAAGGGAATGCCCTTGGTGAGATTTTTTATGGCCTTTACATGAACTCAATACAAGACCCAAGTAGAGTTTACCTAGCTATATAGCATATTTTTAGAGGGGATACAACCAATGTAATATCCAAAAAGGGCATTTTTTTTAGCCACTTATAAGCATTTTCAAAATCATGAACAAGTAAGACAACATTAGGGATGATATAATTACCTTTTTCACTACCTTTAGAATAAGATTTTATCACCATTTGGGATCCATTTTCTTGTGCACCTAATCTTGAAGTAACCCTAACATCAAATGTGGGGTTGTTTAGGTTGGTCACTATATAAAAAGAAAAAGAAAACCACCTAGAAAGGTGAAGGAACTAGGAAAACATGTAATAAATGCAAACTTCTCCTAATTCACAATGCAATATAGCACAAGGTTGAGAAGAAAAGTGGGCAGATACAAGCAGGAACATGCAAGCCAATCCAAGCCAAAGCCCTAGTAGCGCTCTTCTCAACTTTGCTCATGATTTTAAAGATACATATTTTTGAATTTATCATTTTTTTTTAGATTACCATTAAAGTATGAGCATGCCAGGACAAGAATTGAGCTATTTTAAGGGTAAAATTTAAAATTAAAGTTATTATGTAGAGCCAATAAGTGAAGAGAATGGATCTATGTGGTTACTATTTTCATTTAGGTAAATTTGATAATATATTGGAGTTTAAAATTATTATTGTTTTGGTGTGAAAAAACTTTGTTATTTATATTATGGAATTCCACAAAGTTCTATTTCCTCTACACAAACATGTCAATTCTTCTTTGCATTTTCTATTAATTCTCGTTTTTTAATTGTTTATGTTTTAAGAAATCAGTAAACTTTATACCTAAATTTGTATGTTGGTGTATGTTTTTATTGATCTATTAGTTCATCATAATGCATTGTTGCAAGTAGATCAAATTAGTTACTCTTTTTCCTCTATATTTGAATGTTGGTGTATGCTTTTACTAATCTATTAGTTCTAAGAAATCAATGATTTTTTTCCCTAGGGTAAACTATGGGAGGTCTCAAGGGGATGACAAGACACTTTCATCTTGGAGAAATTAGTTGATTAATTTTATTAATTTTTATGCAATATAGGATCATGAGTTTGATTGAAATATCATCATCAAACGTGCCATGTATGCATATGCATGTTCATATTTGGGAGCTTGCATATTTCCCCTCAAGAAATTCATTCCAAAATTACTTGGTGGGTGTCACTTCTTGAAAAGTGGCATAAGGAATTTGAATACTTGTCTATACCCACCTTTGTTTTATGGCACATATATGGACCTTTATAAATGGGTTAAATGATCACACATGTAGTATAATGACAATTAAAAATAATTAAAATGCTAACATAGACAAAGTTATTCACCATTGATGGAACAAAAATATAATCTAAGTGTACACCTCCTTGCATCCTTCTGGAACTTATAAAACACATGCTACAAGACTAAAGTGCATTCTTCATACATTATTAGATCAAGTAATTTAAAAATATATATATTAGAGGACATACCATTTGGATGAGAATCTAATATATACCTATTTTTCCTCATGTTGATTACTTGCATAAAGAGCAACATTTTATGGATAAGGTAAAATTAGGGACTCATTTGCTATTGTGTGTGATATCAAAGTTTAAACTTTAGATGAATGGAGACCATATTAGCATAGAAGTATTCAATGGATCTTGTGAAACAAGGAGTGCATCCATTGTTGATGCACTAGTGAGGTGCGTTAAGAGGTACATAAATTTTGAGAAAAACTTGTTTTTCCCTAGATTTATATTTTTTAAATTACTTTCCTACGATTAATAAAATTTGTACTGAGTAGCTTCAAAATGTGTTGGGATGTAGAGAAGGTAAGTTGATTTGTTTTATAGTTTATGTGTGGGTTGTACATGGGAAAATATTTACTTTTGAAAAACTTAGTGCCAAAAAGTAAATGTTGGGGTCAATGGTTTGTGTACTCATGGTTTTGAGGCATGTGATTTTATCTTACCACTTGATTGATTTATGTGATCTTGAATCTATAAAATCAAGCACATGTTTAATAGTTGAGGTTGGAAATTTTGAGTGGGTTGTCATTGTATTGAGTTATTTTCTGAAGAGTGCATATGTTAAGCATGGTATGGCATGTGTGATTACATGTTTGGACACATGGAGAATGCATTGGAGGAGCTTGATGTTTCAAGAGTATTCATGGAGACTCTATAAGTGTATTGTAATGTTTTCATTGTTAAGTAATACATTGAGTGTGGATGCTTTTGGAGGTTGGGTTTTTCCCTCTTGAGGGTTTTCTCATGGTATATATTGTGCAATCTTGTGGTATGTATTTGATCTTTGCATATGGTTATTTTTTAAACTTGTATGCATGTTTTTCTCTCATAGGGTTATGTAGGAAATGGTTTGATCAACCTATATTATTTTCCTAATGTGTGGTATCATAGCTATGGTTGTTTTTAAGAGTTGTGAGAGAGCCTTGTTTTGGTTTAACTCTTCTATTAGCATATTTGATGTAAAATTGAATATATGACAATGCTAGAGAGATTTCAAACATTTTAAAGTATGATATATGTTGGCATGTTGAAATATGTAGATTTGGGGTTTTGGGGTCTAGAGATTTGTGGTGATTTTTTGCAAATCTAAGGTTTGAAAATGAGTTATAAAAAACATTTTTTATAGGTGTTCACCATAACATTTTTTGGGGGGAAGTGTCACAAATGATCCCATAGGGAAGAAATGGGCCTCACCATTGGATTGAGGAGACCTAAGAAACAAAGATTGACATAAAATTTGGCCCATTTTAGATACCTGAGTTTGGAAGTGAAAAAATGGCTCTTACCCCTTGTTTGGTCATATAGTAGTTGTAGTCATCTACAATTGAAAAAAGTTATAAAAAATAGAGCATGCAACTTGAACTATTTAAAAAAAATCTTGCATAGCACTGAAAAATAAAATGAAAAAAATATTTAAAAATATTATTAAATCAAAACCCTAGTACCTTGCAAGGATAGCATGTCAGGTTATAACAACAAGGCTGGTACAAAGGTGTCAACCCCTACCAACACCTATCAAATCTATTCAATATTTTAGGGCCGATAGGTCATTAGGCCCTCAATCAAGCAAGGCTAGCTATAAATTCCCCATTGTGGCCATAATGAAAAATTCAAACAATTTTAAAAACGACATGAAATCCACCACTGTATGCTTGTGTAGCCACCACCTACACTCAACTCAAGTGTTGGAACCATCGTAGAGCCTCTCGTAGTGTCACTTGTTGATGTCAACTATGTTGTAAGTTGTGTGAACACCTACTTGACCCCTAATAACATAACAGAGCACTTTTCTTTGGGTGATGCCACAATAGTGTGTCCCACTTTTGGGACATCCTAATTTTTGCGTGAAATCACTTATTTTTAGAAAAAATAATGATTTAATCCTTGAGAGGTTTCATCTAAAGGGTTTTAATTTAAGCAGGTTAGATAAGACCCCCTTAGATCAAACCCCCTTGGATAGAACCCTTCTAGTATTAAATCGTACCCACAATGTTGTCTCATTCGCACCTATCAAAATGTTGGAAGAAAACACTTTTTCTTTACCTTTTGAGGGATTAAATAGTCATTTAGAAATCATATTTTGCAAGATCGTAGCCCTTGAAATGATCTTTCCAACAAATATAGTTTTTATATGTCTTCATTTTATCATGTATTTAATTTTTAATTTTTATTGAACATAGATTTTTCACCAAACATCAAATTTTCATTCTACAGAGGTGGAAAAATAGTAAACCATTATAAAAAAATCAAAAAATACCTTTTCCCTAGTTATTGATGTCCTTGTTTCACCATAAAAAAGGATTTGGATATATACACAATTTATGTTTGACGGCATACACCTTTGTCCAAAATATAGTTACAGCGGCTTCAAAAATTAATTAAAAAAGAATATATGTAACAAAAAATTATGAAAAATTAACGACCATGACGCGAAAGAAGACCGTTGGTGCGTTGGGTGGGAGTCTGAAAGTTTTGAATGGCTCGAAGTCATAGGGCTTGGGTGAGGGTTGTCAGGTGATTTGCGGGGATCACTCTTCTTTGGGAGTAGGGGCTCCACCTGATCCTCTTGATATATTGCAGGTTTTGGGCTAGGGCGTGTGCGTGGATGGGTGTGGCAACAGCGTGTTTCCTTTGGATGGGATTTTGGTGATCTGTGAGGAGTTGCGTCATCCCTCTCCTCATGTTGCTTCCTTTGCAGGTGTTGTGTGGGGTGTGTCTGGGGGCCCTCCTCCTGTTGCTCCTGATGGCATTTGTATATCCTTCTCTGTTGTTGCTCGTGCCCAGGTCCCGGCTAGGGTTTGTCCTTTTCCTTGTGCTCAAGCCTCCCCTATTGTGGTCTGTGGGCCTGAGGTTGTTGAGAATGAGGACTTCTATGTGCGTCAAGGTGTGGACTACAGGTTTAACGGTTTGTGGCCCTCCCTTCCTTATCTCCACGAATGGGTTTCCGGTTCCTGGAAGCCTATTGTTTCGAGACCGATTGACCTCTATCCTAGTGCTAGAGGTTTTTTCTTTGCAACTTTTTCTTCCTCAAAGGATTGTGATAGAGTGTTGGATAGGGTGTGGATGTGGGGTGTTCATTCATTGTTCATTTGGCCTTGGTCTCGCTCTTTCAATCCTCTTATGGAGCCTCTGAATATTAGACCTGTTTGGGTTCGATTGTCGAATCTCCCACTCTAGTTTTGGGAGGATTCTTGACTTGAAGCTATTAGCAACGCCGTTGGTAGCTTTTTGAAGGTGGATTCTACATCTCGGGATCTTGGGCGTACTACGGTGGCTTGTATTTTAATTGATTTGGACATCTCCAAACCTCTCCATGGTGATGTGGTTTTGATGGTGGAGGGAAAACCTTGGAAGTAGCTTTTCGACTATGAGGGGCTCCCTTTTCGGTGCAAGAGATGTTTCTCTATTGGTCACTTGGCCTCTGGCTGCCCTCTTGCTCGTCATAAGGGTGTTGCTACTTGGTGGAAGAATGCTCTCTCGGACCATCTCACGATTAGCTCTCCCTCTTCAAATGATTCCTCTGAGGAGGGCGACCCTCCCTTGACTGCTCCCATGGAGGCTTTTGATGGTGGAGGGCAGACCTTGGAAGCAGCTTTTCAACTATGAGGGGATCCCTTTTCGGTGCAAGAGATGTTTCTCTATTGGTCACCTGGCCTCTGGCTACCCTCTTGCTTGTCGTAAGGGTGTTGCTACTTGGTGGAAGAATGCTCTCTCGGACCATCTCACGATTAGCTCTCCCTCTTCAGATGATTCCTCTGAGGAGGGTGACCCTCCCTTGACTGCTCCCATGGAGTCGGAGCCTTTCCAGGCTCCTCTTCCAGTCATCCCTTTCACGGATCCTTTTATTGTCGATGTGCCATCGGAACCTGCCCGTCTCTCATCGAATGTCTTTGTTGGTCCTTTGATTGCTCTTGTCTCCTCTTCTTCACTGTCAGCTCCCTCGCTGCATGGTGGCTCCTCACCTGGGGTGGTTGTTGTGGATCTGTTCCTCTCGCCTTGCTCGGTAGATTTCGATTCTAAGCCTTCCTGGTTAGTTGTGCTGAGGAAGAAGGGACTCCCCAAATTTGTTGCCTCTTTGCAGCCTCGGGTTCAAGGAGTCAGATTGGTTGGTCCCCTCTGGTTCTAAGGTTGTCTAATCCTTGTTTTGTTGTTCTACAGTTGTCGGTCAGTTGTCTCTATTTGTTTCTCTTCTAGTTCATTTGGTTTGAACTAGCTTCCTTTGGCTCTGGGCTCTCTATGTAAAGGGTACAACACCCTGTAAATGTTGCTTATCTTATCAAAAACAAAAAATTATGAAAAAATATATTTGCCCTAGATATTGATGTTAAGAATCTATATTTTAAAAATTAGAATTTTATCCTTCCTAAAAAAAAGTTATGTTTGACAACATAATAAAACTAGTTATTAAAGGAGATGTTGAAAGATCCGTGATTTATTTCAAAAAAAATTAAAAGTATATATATTTAGAATCTACACACAAATTGTCACAAATCACTAGTTTGCATCATCTTCAAATTCTTAACAGTTTAGTTGCTATAGGTCTCAGATGGTGAAGATTGTGTTAAAAATGTTGATATAAATGTCCATCTTGGCCAAAAAGTGGGACACGGTATTGTGATTTCACACCTTTTAAAGAGTATAACTTTCACACACTATATCAAATTTTTGACTTATGATAATCATTGAAAAACTCTCCCCAAGAACTACATAATGGTATAGGTTTGGTCGCCATATTTTGTTGTTTTTGTCAAATTTAGATGCCATGAATTAGCCAAGCATTGCTCTAAATGATTCATTGGTCATAACTTTCACATATGGAATTGGATTTTTGATTTTGAATAGGTGATGTAGAGTATTTGTAGAGTACTACACAATGGATCAAGTGGGTTGTCACTTGGATGAGAAAAAAAATTACACTTGTTTGGGCACTTGTAGGAGCTTGAGATTTGAGATGTGATTATGTGAGCATAAATTGGAAGGCCAAAACTTGTGGGAGTGCATATTTTCATGAGACATATATGATGGTATAGTTGATTATCATTTTTTTTGCTCCCTGATACATGTTTAGTGGTGTTTTCAAAATTTAGAATTTGATGGAGACAAGTATATAAATTGTCTTTTCATTTGAGGACATGGTTGATACGAGTGTGAGACTCAGAATCTTGGTTTAGTGAGAGTTTATTACTAGTACAATGATGGAAATGATTATGGTGTCATGATGTTCATGTGCATTTGAGCATTGGCACAACATGATCATGTATATGGTTGATACGTGGTGTGATTCCATCTTAGGAGGTTGTTCTTATCTCCTAGATGCTTGTTTGGTTCCTTGACTATTGTACTTAATTATGGATGTGTTTGGCAAATTGGGTCTTGAGTTGATCTAGTGTTTGACTCTTGAGATCTATAGGTTGTATTCTTGGTTTCTCAATTTACAAGTTATTGATGTGATAGTGAGTTTAGATGTTGCGTTGATTTAGGATCCAAGAGTTATGCAATTGCATGGGTAGGCCACCCATTTCATTGCAATAGGATGACTCGGATATGCAATGTCTATATCCACAGGTCTTTTCAATGTTGTAGATTTAGTTAGTTGACCTTGTTTGTGGCCATTTGTACATTTGTATGTTGCATTAAGTTGAGAGGATGGATGAGTAGAGTGCCTAGATAGTTGGTTATGGGGACTTATAGCATATTGTTTATCACGATGTCATGGATAGATTGGTTACACAATTCTATGGCAACTTTTGACAATTATGTTTTGTTGGTGATTGTATCTTCTAGGCATGGAGATATGGGTTCTACTTATTCTTTGGAGTTGCTTGTATTGCAGTTGAATGCATGTGGACCATGTGTGATCTTAATTTAGGAGATGGTTATCACAATACCATGAAATACTCAGTATGTTCAATGGGAGCTTTGGCAATGATGTGGATTCGTCACTTGGTGATGGATGATCTTTTGTATTGATTGTTTGTGTCATGGAGGAGCTCTTAGATCCTATTTGTTGTAGTGAGAGTTCTTTGAATTTTTGTTTCATTGATGGGAGATGGTTATCTTCATGTGATTGGTGATGTTGACAGCTTGGTTAGCCATGGAGGACTCTTGGATTCATTGGTTGAGGTATCAGTTTATGACTTGTTATTTTTGATAGGCGATCCTCGATTGAGAGGATGTTTGGTGTTGTGGCGTGGTGGACTCTTGATTGCACATTAGAGCATTGGCATGATACAATTAGATTACGATGTCATTATGTGTTCTTGATTTTGCAAATGTATAGTTGGATCTTTGATAGTGGTCTAGATAGTTCTCTTGATATTGAGTATATTTGTTATTTTCTTGCGAGCTTCATGAGAGTGTGGTGTTACACTTGGATCTTAGCATGGATTGATTGGTTAGGTGCTCATGGATACTTGGAGACATGGGTGAGACATTTGCTGAGACAATTACTCTTTGAAGGTTTCAACAAAAAAGCTTGAGTAGCCTTTTCCTAGATATGGATGTGAGTTCATGATGGACCTATAAAGAAGATTGTTCTAGAAGAGAGTCATTGCGGCTTGGTGTATCGTAGAAGAGAAATCTAATTCCCCACTCTTTTCCTACTCCATAGATAATCATCTAAGAGGTATTGCCCATCCTATTTTCATATGCATTATGTTTTTTGTTGTCTTCTCATGGTTATGGATCTTGAGCTATGCTTGCTAGTTCTAGAGGGTTCATTTGAGGGATGTTTGGCATGTTTATTTCCTTGTGCATATAAGTTTGTTTATGATGTCATTCATTGATTAGGAGTTTAGGAGATGTTATTGGGCTTATCCCTAGTTTGGAAATGGATTTGAGTTTGCTCTTCCTTGGTTAGAAAGGCTTACATCCATGTTGGTAATATAAGATACATATGTTTTGTTTGATCTTGGAGATTGAACAATTGGATGTTGTTGAGACTTTTCATTTGGGGTTGTAAAGGAGATCTTATTTGAAATAGCTAAAACTTTGAGGTATTGGTAACAAGACATGTTTTGTGATATAATTTACAATTTTTCTCTCTATGATGACATGTTGTGAGCAAGTATGCAGTGGTTTTTGTTGCATGAGTGGATCAATGTGATTGTTTTTTGATACTACATGGTTTGATTATTTACCACACCTTGGTATGAGTGTTGATTGGTAGATTTGGTATGCCTTGATTTATTTTCAGATTTGACATTACCTATGCAGTGGGAGTTCCTGGATGTGTATGTTCTTTATAGACATGTTTTATACATGGAGCTTGTGATTGTAGTTTATGGGTTGGATATGTTAACATGAGTTCTACTAATGTTTGGATACCTTTGAGGTATGGATGATTGGATGGATTAGCATTTGTTGTGGTTGATATTTCTAGTCATGTGGGTTTTTATTCATTTGACAATAGTTTGGAACCCTTGTTATCACTTGGATATTTGATACTTGTGTTCTTTGGATTGGTGCATCTTTGCCTTAACTTGTTCATTTTCTTCCATAGGTGGCATGTTGGAGGACGAGAGGAGTTTTTTCTTGATATGGTGGACATCTTGGATGTTATTGTAGGTATCTTAATGGAGCACAAGAGCATGTTGGAGATTTATGTGGTTTCATGGATGGTTATGATGATATATTTCATCAATTGACCCTTATGTAATGTATACAACAAATGGGAGAATGTTAGGAATAGGGTGGCATACACCTTGCACAAGAAAATATTGTTTTAATTTATGTGAAATAAGTATTTATTTGTAGTGCATCATTAAATGATGTGTTTAGCCACATAAAATATTTATTTGGATCCACTTGTAAAGTTGTATGTGATGTTGGTTGGATATTTTATGTGTGGGTTGCACGTGGAAAAAACATTTAATATTGAAAAAATTAGTACCAAAAAGTAAATGTTAGGGTCAATGGTCTTGTGTACTCATGGTTTTGCAACACATGGTTTTACCTTACCACTTGGTTATTTTGTGTGAGCTTGATTCTATAAAACCAAGCACATATTTAGTTGTTGAGGTTGGCTAGTTTGAGTGTGTTGTCATTGTATTCAGGTCTCTTTTGAATAATGCATATTTGAAGCATGGCATGAGATGTGTAGGTACATTGCATTGGAGGAGATTGATCTTTCAGAAGTATTCATAGAGACTTTAATTGAGTGTGGATGCTTTTAGATGTTGAGTTTTTCCCTCATGAAGATTTTTCCAAGGTATATCTTGTGCAATCTTGTGGTATGTATTTGATATTTGCATATGGTTTTTTTGTTAGCTTATATGCATGCTTATCTCTCATGGGATTATGTAGGAAAAGGTTTGATCAACCTACATTATTTTCCTAACATTCAAAAGACAATGAAAAATATTAAAGTGGGAGTCAAAGTTCAAGGTAGCATGGAACAAGGTATTGGGGAAATGGATGGCCCAATAGACTTAGAAATTTTGTTGTGCAAAAAGATGATGTCATGATAACATCAGCAAGACTCAACAAGAAACTTTGAAAAGAATGATGTCAACACTGTACAAAGATGACATCAACAAGTATAGGGTAGCTCAAAACTCCGACAAAAGGGTGACATTAGCATGATGCCAACATTGAGAAATCAAAGTTGGAAGGAAAGGCATTTTATGCAAGATCAAGTTTGATTCTCCGAAACATGTGATTCTTTAATTGGCAATGGATCAAGACAACAAGATTTGGAGGAAATAGTACTCGTGGACAAGAAAGTCTAACAATTTGGTTTGAAGGACTTAGAAACTTTTTAAGCGAAGAACCGAGATATCAAGGTTCAGGGGAAAGACATGACACCAAGGGAAACTCCAAAAGGCCGTGAACATGACAAACACAAAATACACTAAGGAAAACACCAAAAACAACCCAAATTTAGACCTTATAGATTTTTGCATTCCTTGACACTTACGAGACCCACTTAGGATGTCTTAGATCGATTGTCAATAATAGGTCAAATAGGCTATGACACACAAAAATAAGAAGGAACTCTAGCAAAAATTGTCATCGCAAGATTGATTCCCAACAAAGGCAATCATTGAACCCTTGGCATTCCCTTGGAGAACCCAACAAACAATTTTGACTAGCCTTGAGTACCTCCAACTATATAGTGTTCAATGGTGATTCCAATAAAGATATGGTTAGTTTGAAAGGAGCTCAATACTTTCTATTAAGAGACAAAAGATGAAACGGCTCTACATCTCACCTCATAGAGGCAAATGAAGAGTTCCAATGACCTCACTTTTTTAGCAATAATTACAACAAAAACCTCTCAAGTTGTTTCTTGGGTGGCCACTTTGAATATATGTCACCAATCAAAACAACCACTTAAGAGACTATTTCACATCCAACAAGTCCTAATGCTTAAATGTTCATCATTTTGATGGGAGTTATGGTACAAGATGAAGAAACAAAAACCAAAGAAATAATAAAAGAAATGGAGTTGTGGATGCCCATGGCACTCAAGGAAATCCCAATACCATAACATAGCAAATAGACGATGATGGGGGTGTGATCTTGAAGATTGACTTGATGCTAGATAGTTCTAACTCTCAAGACACAATCCATACTCTCCTAGCAAACAAAAATCTTAATGGAAAACATTTTTTGCCCAAAGTGCTTACCTCACTTCTCTCCCCACAACCCATTCTGGTATAACTTACCAATGAGAAACAACTAACAGTAGCATTAAACGATACATAAAGACTATCAATAACTGAAACCATATGCATAACCATCCACTCGGCTGCCTTGCGATCCAAGGGCTCATGGCTAAAATTGACTGTAACTAATCTTTGTTAAAAACTAGCAATTAATGGCTGCAATAACAGGATCACAGTTATAATTTACTACAAAAGAAATTTGTCAACAATCAATTAAAATATCTAAGCTATCTCGTTGATGTTCAAATTGAGGTATTAGATGTTGCACGTCTATTATTCTATTTTTGTAATCGAACATTATGATTGGTTTTCTATTTCAATATTATCTTAATGTTGTTAAATCCTATTTTAGCTTATCTTGATATTATGATATATTTATTCATAAATTCATAGAGATAAATTAAGATAGACAAATGTATTAATCTGCTTCTTTGACGATATAGCATTGCTTGTGTGAGTTCATCTATTAGTTTGAGTCCCACCAATTTGGCGGGGTCTGGAGTATAGTCAATGGTAGCACAAACTGAAAATATAGGCTATAACATTCACTTGAAAAAATCGAGCTATGAGATACATATGCAAATGTAGCACCTAACAATTGCACTTTGGAGCATCATGATCCCATTGTTTCCTTATCAATTGCTAATGTAGCATACATGGTGAGGAGTCAGGACAGCTTCATTTCATCTTCCAAGTTCCTAAACAAATTGCTATTTAATAACGCTTCCTGTGATTCTGAAAATCATCTTATTCATACCATGTTATGAACTTTTTCTTGTTGCATAGTAAAATAGGACATTGAAAGTTAAAACAGTTCAAGAAAGATGGTATTGTCCAAACATGCAATTGTCAAAAGAGTGATCGCTATGAAACACTATTCAATAAAGCATATTTCTTTAGGAGATATACTCTTGGAATTTATCAATGAATATTTCATTCAACTTTAAATTATAAAAAGGACGACAGTAATTTAAAGCTGTGATCGATTTAGTAAGATGAATACTACCAATGAGTTAAATACCAATTTTAAAAAAGAATTTGCTCAAGAGGGACAGAGGAGATTGCAGCAACTCTTATGTCACTGAATTCAATTAAGAGGATAGGAAAATTTCAACATTGAAGTCACCAGAATGTCTCTCTATAGCCTATGAATGAAGGTAAAAACAGCAATTTACTTGGATGAAATTGAATCAGGCAAACAGCTGGTCATTTTGATGACTACAAATCAATCTGTTGACCATTACATTTTGCTACAAATATATGCTCCCCGAAGGAAATTGAGAAAAGGAAAACGATCAAAGCAATATAAAAGATTGGCAGTGAAAGATCATTCTCTTTGAAACTCCAATACTTCCTATTGTGACTGCCTCCTCACTCTGAATGCCACAGCTATTTTAAAGATATCTCCACTCGTCATGTGGAGCAACTATTTTTATTTATATTTTACATAGCTGGAATTCCAACCAGTTCCTTTTATCATATTTATTTCCGTACATGCCATTTCTAACTACACCTCCACCGCTTGATAAGGGCATCAAGTGGTTTCCTGTATAATGAAATTGTTCTTTCCTAGGCGATTCTTGTTCAAGTAACTAGAAATACTATGAAACAGCTCTACGCATTGTTTCTCTACAAACAAGCAAGGCTTGCAGCTTTTACATTTCGCAAATTGTAGGGAAATTCCAGAATCTCTAGCATCTACAGAACATTCCTTTTCATCTTAAATGAGATCAACTGGTTTACAATGCTTCTACCCTTTTCTTTCTTCAGAAATAAGTTTTCGTTTGCATTGCAAAACAACACCATAATGTATTATTAAAGAAAGTAGGGTCATTAGAGAAAATGACCACCATAATTATGTGCTGCCTCGTACAGTAAAAATCGCTGTGTTCAGATTTACTGGAATGATCCAACTCACCAGGTAGAAGTGTGAAATATGCTAAGCCTTCAAGATACAATGTATAGACTCAGACAAATAAATCCATAGAAGTATTAATCCATGTTCCATGAAACACTGGGCCTTGACTGCTCCTGTCTTCGAGTTTTAGATGATGCATACTCCAGTTCTTTTAATTCATCTACACATGAGATAGCAGCTGTTTTAGCCTGACCATGGCTTGGGTTGAATTTAAGTGCATCCTCAAAAAGCTGCCTGGCCTGTTGTAATAATCTGATTCTTTCCTTGCTTCCAATCGTTCGCATATGGGACTGATTACGCAAAGCTAAGCCCCAACTGAACAGTGCTGAAATTAGAAACATGAATAAAACAGAGATTAGACCTTAAAACAGAGAAAAAGAATATCCCTAAATCTATATATATACCCACCAACACTTGTGCATGTCCAGCTGCATGTATGTGTGTACAGGTGTGTCCATGAGAGAGCATAGATGTATTGTTTCACATCATTTACGCAAATCTTACTAGCAATACTGGAAACAGAATTTCCTTCTCTAGACTATGTAGCACTCTCAAGGACATTCTTCGATATGACTAAATGCTACTGGGATGACAATGAAATGCCTTTCCAGCCCTATAGTTAATAAGAAGGGAAACCTCATACCCTGGGCTATTTGTAACATGCCAATGTCTTTCATAAAGCCAATGCTGCAGCATAATAGCTTTAAGCACATTGCAAAAAGTGACCCTCCAGCGTTCTACAAAATTTCTATTTATGAATTTTCTTACATGCATTTTTAATGTCCATGCATCAACCCACTGATTTACCAACAACTACAGCATTTGTATCCTAAAGATGTAAAATAACCAAAGTTAATATCTTGATAAAATTTGTTACTTAATAAGAAATGCCCACTATATTAGTACCAAGGGCTATAGGATTTGTAGTGAAAAAGAGAAAATGTGATTAAAAATGTATAGGACAATGGAAATGAGATTTAAATATAGAAAAGAGCACATTTTGAGATACATAACCAATTGAAAACTAAAACCAAGATACAGACTATGCATAACCTGTTGGGAACTAAAACCAAGATATCATATTAGAGTTTTATACAACTAGCATAGACTCATACAAACATGGGTCTGATATTTTTGCAGATAGATAGTACTTTTGATGTTTTATATCTTGGGGTGATGACCTATGTCAAGTTCATTCTCAGTCGGGTTCTTTCGTCCCTTTCTTGGTATTCCAATGTTTCCGTACCCAGGGAATAACCTTTGATATGCACTTGGCCCTTCAATGCCACAACAAATTTCAGCTATGAATTAAAATTGATGTATGATCAAACTAAAAATGGGATGCAATACAACAAGCAAATGTTTATCCGATGCTTCCCATATTAGATCAACTACTACATACAGCCTGCAAGAACACTACATGCGTAAGAAATGCCTTGTAAAGTTTAACTACACTGAATTGCATAAGCAGGACAGTTAAGAATAAACATGCATTCAAGCTGAATATAAAACCATATTCTGAAGTAATCGTGATTAGTTTGCCATAATGGATTTTCATTAAGAGATGACTACAACAGTCAACTATTAACACAGCTAGTTATTCAGATGGTAAGCAGATCAATGGAAATCTGCAGGTCATCAAATTTATTAAACAAGCTTTCTAAAAAGTTAAGTGTGGCATACTCAGCTTTGTTGGAAGTTAAGCATAACATTCAGTATTAGTCATATATTGGTTATTATGATTCTAAATTTCTAACTATATAAAAACAAGCTATTTTCTCAATGACATATATGTTGATTATGTTTACTTTTCTCTACACATACCTTAAATGGGAATGTCACTGACAGCATGGTATAACAATTGAGAAGATTTCTGAGTATCAATTGAAAATTAATATTCAAAAACATTAATATGAAATCTACAGAAGTAAATTAGTTTTGCTGAGTAAGTTTACAGATTCATGCATTAACAACAAGCATTCTTCCTGCAGTTGTCCACTGCAAAGAAAAGGCAAAGCTCAAATATTATGTTTATTTCCAAAAAGGTGAGAAAAGCACAATGTCTGTGATCAGGAAAGAATATGGTAGCTAAAACTGTTCAGAACAGTCATGTCTAAACATTCTTACAACAGCAGTCTTTCACAGTAAGTAAAAAATTATCATTAAGTAAAAGTCATTCTGGACGGAAAAGCAATTATGAATATAACAAGAAAGGAGAAAAAGAGTCATAATTATACTGTCTACAAAAGGTGAAAATCTAGGAAAGTTGAAAAACCAAGGCCCAAGTGACTATATCATTAGTAGGAGAAAAAAGATTAATCAGCAAATGACTCAATACTGGCATGATCGATTAATGCATATTTACGGTTGAAGATGGATGTCTATGCTATCAATTGAGGAGCAGAATAAAAAAAAATGAACTCATCACGTGCTGAAAATGTTTAAGTCATCAAAAGGACTTACAGGAGCATGAATCACCTACAACACCAAAATAACCTTCCACACAAAAAAGAAGCAAGGAAAATGTTATAATGCCTATGTTGGTACAATAGTATACAATGCAATGGAATGAAATGTACATAGAGGGCCCTTGTATATATAAAGCAAAGATGGGACATGTGACAACATAAGATTATGACAAGTTGCATGATCTCATGACGTAAGACACAAAAAGAAAACGCCCTAAGTAAATTTAAGCAACAGGATGTGAAGAACACAAAAGGAAAACTGGTTTGGGAATAATTTTGTTCACACTAGAACACCCCCTTAAGTGGAACTTAGAGAGGAAAAAAGAAAAGAGAAAAGACTCAAAGATGGGTCCTAGCAGCAAGGCCTAAAGAGGTACCATATACAAAAGATTTCTCACAAACAGAGAAAAAGAGAAAAATCTATAGCGAAAAATTCATCCCGAAAAGAGAGAATATGAAAATAAAACATGTACAAGTGAAGGAAGGACTCAAGATAACACTCCAAGGACAACTTCCTTCACCCCAATCATCAATTGCAAGTAAAGATAACAAGGCAATGTTAAAGGCTTAGTGAAGATGTCTGCAACTTGCTCCTCAAGAGGCAAATACTCCAAGTTGAGAACACCATTTTAGATGATACCTAATGAAGTGAATGAGGATCTTAATATGCTTATCTGTTAATGTTCCACTAGGTTGTGTGAAATGTGTATGGCACTCTAATTATCACACCAAAGAGTAGTGGGGTGATCAAGAGAAAAGCCAAACTCCATTATCAATTTGTGAGGCCAAAGAACCTCCTAGCTAGCAAGAGCAACACCTCAATACTCAGCCTCTATAGATGATAATGCAATAGTTGTCTACTTCTTGCAAAACCATGCAACTAGACCAGAACCAAGGCAATAGACAAAACCAGAAGTAAACTTCCAATCATCAACATCACCAACCCAATTTGAATCAATGAAACCCATAATCCAAGAAGCTCTTAATATGGAGTGAATGCCAAAATGGCAAGTCCCCTAAATATACCTCAAGATTTGTTTGGTTGTCTTCCTATGACTCATAAAGATCTTGGGAGAAATGAGAGACAAGACCAACTGCAAAGGAAATATTAGGACAGTGTCAAGTAAACAAATTGCCAACCAACTATCAATATAATGTAGCATCAACTCTAGGCGTAGTTCAACTAGTAGACAATGTGACACCTAACCAAAATGGAGTAGGGATAGACTTGCAACCAGCCATGCCAAATCTCTAAAGAAAATCAAGAGCATACTTTTGCTAAGGAATAGAAATCCCCTCAAAATACTGAAGAACCTAAAGATCAGTCATGTCAAACTACTCCATCAATGCTCTTTCAATGCATTGAATCATGGGGTAGAACTACCTATAAGAATTAAGGCATCCACATACAAGACAAGCATCAAAAGATCCTCTCCATGTCTCTAAGTGTAAATTGTCGAAACAGAATGGCAGCTTCAGAAATCAAAAGCAAACAAAAAGCTATCCGTCTTCTCATACAAAGCCCAAGGGCATACAATGAACAAAGAAGCCTACAAACAAGTTAAGAATCTTGCACAAAACCTAGAGTCTGCTCCATATAGATCTCCTCATGAAGATTATCATATAAGAAGGCATTCTTCACATTCATCTGATAAATTGACCATCCTTGTGATGCAACAAGAGAGAGTGCAAGATGAATAGAATCCATCTTAGCAACAGGAGCAAAGGTTTTGGAACAATCGATGCCCTCAACTTGTGAAAACCCCTTAGCCACAAGACATGACTTGTACTTGTCAATGGACCCATTAGTTGCATATTTGGTTTTGTACACTCACTTGCATCGGACCAACTTTCTCCCCTTGGGAGTTACAAGATCCCATGTGTGATTCTTCATCAAAAAAAAATACTCCTAAGCCATAGCACTGTCCCACTCTAGAATACCTACAACATTTGAAAACCTCTAAAGATCATTTGGAAGTGCATGACTCAAAAGACAAACACCTATTGTCTATGAATGAATGTAAGAAGAATCTATAAGATCACCAACCAAAGGTTGAGCCTCCTCAAGAGTAATGCAATTCCAAAAAGGCAAAGACTATGCACCAAGAGGTGGTAGATTAGGATCACCATCTTCATCATCCTAAGACACAAAGAGTCCTCCAAAGATGGAGTAGATAGCGAGGGAGAAGAGGTGATGGTGTATCCATCTATGTGAAGTGCTCATCAAACTAGACATCTTGTCAAAAGAATATATCATGAGTAACAAGATCAAACAACCTGTAAGCCTTCACATCCTTACAATAGCCAACAAAAATTGAAGGTTAGACTCTTCTTCTCTATAGCTTTACACCAACCATCTAGAATGAATGCCCAAGCCTCACTACCAAATAATCTAAAAGAAGATATGTTAGGCTTGACATGGGACCAAGAGTCACATTCCACACTACCTTGTGCAGCATATAGTTCTAAATGTAGTTAGCACAATTGGCTGCATCAACCCAAAAGGTGGATTCCATGTTCCTAGACTAAATCACGCAATGGCCATCTCCCATAATTTCTTGTTCTTCTTCTTGGCCACGCCATTTTGCTAAGCCTAAGGTACCATACACTAATGTTGCCATGCTCATTGCAAAAATCCTGAAATACCTATTTCACATACTCCCCCTATTATTTGGGCATATCCATCAAATAGAAAAACTAAACTACTACACAAAGACTTTGGTGGTCCCAAAAGTGGTGAAAACCTCACTCTCGTACATAGAAAGCACACCCATGTGCACATTGAGAAGTCATCAATAAAGTTGAGTACATTCTTGGCCCTTGAAAGAGATGAGAGTCAAGAATGCCATAGGATCACTATGAACCAACTAAAGGGGTGCCTTGGCATGAGAGGCCTTACCATTAGGAAAGAGATCATGATGATGTTTGCCAAGTACACAACTTCAACAAACTCTATCAATGCATCAAATCTTGGGAAGACCAATTACCATATCCTATGTGCTCAACTACTTAAGAAACATGTAATTCAAATTATCAAAATGTTCATGCCAAAGCCTACTCAAACAATTGGCATGCGCAATGAGAGATGATCCTAAAGAAGACTCAAAACCATCAAACTTGTACAAAAGGGATCCATGATCAGCATTCCCTATGGCAACAACAATATCAAGCTCCTATAACTCTAGAATGACTATATCATGTGGTCTGAACTCAACCATCTTTCCCTTGCGAAAATGATAAATATGATAAATGGAAACGTTACCATAAATCTCTAGAACAAAGAGAACATCAATAATGGACCCATCTGCCAACTATACTAAGCCCAACCCCAAAACCAGAATCTATGAAGAGTCCCACCGCAATTTAAGAAGTATCGATGTCAAAAAGTGAACGAAGTAGATCATGTGAATGTGTCATATGATGAGAAGCACCTAGATAAAGTATCCATCATGAGAATAAGAACCCTACAAAGCCCGTGCAAAAAGGGCTTGCCCTTTACCCATGGAAGAGGGATTGGAGATATTCACTACATGGTTTCCTCCAAAGCCTCTAACCTCTACTAATGCCTAGATTCTTCATATCCAAGCTTGCCACAAATAGTACAAGGATCACCTATCTTCTTCTTTGTCTTGGAGGAAGACTCATCTAACATAGAAGAATGAGAGAGAGTTGTGAACTTCTAAGTGTTCTTTGGTTTGGAGAGACACTTACCACTTGAAGTAGATTATGTCTTAGGCTTCTACTCACTTGGATTATTGAACCATCAATACTTGACTCTTAGAACTAGGATGTGCATCTAACTAAATAAGTATATTCCTTAGTAAGACACTCGCAAAATAAACTCAAAGGTGGGCACTTAAAATCAATCCCTAAGACATGACAGAACCTAGGGCTATGTCATGCCCTGCCAAAATGCCCAGATCGCTGCATATTAAATCATTGACTAGGCGATATCATAAAAACCAATGCAAGGAGGCACCAGCCATATTCATAAGGGTGCGCTAGAGAGAGTTTAATTAAAATTAAATTATATTTTTTCAAGGGTAGCATTGGTGAAAAGTGGTGACTCTTTCACCAATAAGGTATAAAGGAGGGATCATTCCATGAGAAGAAAGCAGGGAGAAAACAATTAAGAATAAATCTTATGTGACTCCTAATGTGAAAGATTGTGACTTTCTAATTTGAAAGGTTGTGACTCCTTCAACTATGAAATATTGTGACTCCTTCAATAACAAGATATAAAAGGGAGATCATTTCCTTGCGGAGAAATCATCAATGGGGAATGAATCAATCAATTAATTTGGAAATAAATTATTATTCTCAAAAGGCAGCAATGAAGGGTAGTGACTCATTCAAGAAATGGATATAAAGGGTGAATCAGTTCATTGACATTCAATGAGCAATCATCACTCATCTATCCATCAAGAAATCAAAATATCAAAATATCAAAAAGATCAATAAAGCAAACAACAATTAGTCTATCAATACATCAAGCAATTCGAGCTTTCTGATCTTGGCGTTCTCCAACACATGGAAGTCATGGGTTTTGGTTCCATGAAGGATTTATACATGGAGGATGGGGATTTTAAGGAAGCATGGAAGGTGTGTGCAAAACCAATACATACAAATAGAGTAATTTTGGCTAAACATTTGTTGCAAGGAGGGCTATTGTTCAAAGGAGCACAATTAAGTATTCCCAAGGGATCAATGCAATAAATTTCATTAAGGAAAAGCATAGCAATTGTTTGGCTAGTCATTTCAATGTTGATAAAAGACAAAGGTGTAGCTAAGTGAAAGATATTTTTGGCTGCACATTTCTGCAAATGTACAAAAAAATGTACAAGGATAGAGAATATGCAAGTTGGAAAAAGGCAAAAGTCAAAACATAGAGTAGTATCAGCCATTGCCAATTCAAAGCCATGGGAACATTGTTGTACCCAAACCAAATTTTTTGCTTCATCAAGGCATTTTGCTTAAAATAGTCTAAACCTTGCTAAAATGATGATAAATACAGTTTTTTGGGCAATATCAAGCATGGAGTTTTGTCAGTATTTTGTCAGTCAAAGGCAGTATCCATTGATTAGAACCTGAATCAAAGACCTCAAAACAAAGCATTTCATGGTGGAGAAGCGTTTCACAGCAACAATTATACTTTTGAATGGTCATTTCAGTGGCCAAAATGATGATTTCAATGGTCTATTTTTGAAGATTTCTCAAGGAAAAGCAAAATTGCGCCCCTGTAGCCCAGGGGCGCCCTTCTTTTTGAAGGCCTAAATCTTGTGATAAATGCTCAAGCATACAGTCAATCTCTTCAGAATTAGTCTGCCTACCCGATGAGCTATCCAGCGAGGCTTTCCGAGACTCGTAACTCCGGTTACTAGCATCAGAAGTTGAAGATTCCAGAGGTTGCAGTCTACAGAAGCTTGTTGTTTTATAGCTTTTGCGCCCCTGTAGCTCAAGGGCGCATTCTTTAAAGGAGAGTTAGATCTTGGTTTTCTTGATGGTTGATGCAGTCAATCTCTTCACGACTAGTCTGCCTATCCGACAAGCTATCAAACGTAGTCATCCGAGTCCCAGAGCTCCGGCAGTCGACGTCAGAAGATGAGCTTACGAAGTGAGCTCACATCACAGAACTTCCTCAGATGGTGTAATTGCGCCCCTGTAGCTCAGGGGTGCCCTTCAAGATGACCCTTAAGATGGAAAAATTTGCAGATGATGTCTTCTTGACATCAGTGCTACTCTAGTCCAGTTTCGTAACGTACCAAGTTGCCTGTTAATACGACATTCTGAGAGATTGTGGCAGAGATTCAACCAGGCACGTAATTTCACGGGTGGACTAGCATATAAATTTCATTATATTTCTGTAGGCCAGAGGCGCCTAGCTTTCAGGCCTATCAGATGAGGTTGTTCACGTTCAAAGTCTTCACGAGACTTGAGCGTAATTACTCCAGCTATTCAACGAGCCCAGCTGTCAACGTTCGGGATTTGGCAAACGCTCGTATGTGCGAGGTCTTTGAGGAAACACTATAAAACGAAGACAACTTTGAAATTGGCTAAGTTTGGTCGTCTATTCCATCTTGGGAAAGGCGCCTTTCTATTTGAGGTCTTAGAAGCAGTTTTCTTGCTTCGTCACCTCTAGAAACGTCTCTCGTATGTCCTTCTGGCTACGCGTCGAGACAGACAGTGTTCAAATCGGATCATCATAGCTCCAGATATCAGAAGTCAAAGTAGGGTATCTGGTTGAGAGTTGCAGTTTCGTCAAAATGGTGTTCATGCCTTCTCAAGCCAGGGGCGCTTTTACTTTAAGGGTCCTTAATGCACTTTTCAGATACCTTGCATATATTCATTGGATGCAAAATGCCTCTAGTTATGCAGTGACCTTGGTTGCCTGTCAGCAAGGTTCACCGTTCATCGTCGGCAGCCGTTTGAAGCTTCAGATGACAGTTTGGGGAAATAGTCAAGTCCGGTTCCCGAAAATCAATTTAATCAAGGGCGCCTAATTTTTTGAGGTGTTAAATGATGGATTTTGCAGTGATGACTCCCAGCAGACATTTCTTCTTTGCTCTGTAGGCTTCGTGTTGAATACACCAGTTCAGTCTCAGCATCATCCGATCACCCAGAAATCAGCGACGAAGATGGCCAGTTGTAACTTTGTAGTTAGCTACAAAGTAGGAAGTTAATAAAAAGTGTCATATCTTGAGCAAATGGACGCCTATGAGGCCAAGTAATGACTTTTCAGAATCAGTAAAGTTAGCCGGTGAATCATAAAGCTTCATTCGTTTTGTCAACTGAAGTTAAATAATATTTAATATTTATTTTGCCTATTTTTGCATTAAATGGCGCTTTTGCAAATAGCATGATAAATATTATTTTATTATAATTTATTTCCAAACTCAGTGTCAGTATCAGTGTAACTGAAGGGGGTCCAATCAGAAGCCTTCTATTTCCGTTAAGGTTTTAAATCTTGCAATAAACAAGATGGTACGAATTTTCTTTATTTAAGCATGCCGCCATCATTGTTCATTCTCACAACTTTAAGAGAAATTCGCAATTCTTCAGAGCAAAGGCGAATTTTCAAGGCAAAGGCGAATTCATCATCAGCAATCAAAGGCGATTTCATTAATTCATTCTTTTTGCAAGTTAAAGTTCATATTCATCAGCAAGTTTGAAGAATAGGGGCGATTTTCACAGAAGAAAGAGCTTATAAAAAACGTCTTTCTCCTCTTTGTTTCTTAAATTTCTCTCAAAATCCAATTCGCATGTTCCTAAAATTGGCGAATTTGACCAGTCTAAACATCTAGATCATTTCTATATAACTTCCTCGAATTAAAATCGTGCGTTTGATTTTTCAGGAATTTTTAACTTCAAAACATTCATTCTCGAGTTACTAATTTTCTCAACTGAAAACTCTTTGCATGATCGAGTAGAGGTTGGATTTTCGCATTTCTGACATTTTGGGTTGTCTTAGAAATCTTTTTCCAGACAAAACCCATATCTCAGATTTTTCGCCGAAAATAACTCTTCAAAAAGCTATTTTTAGCCTCAACAGGCTATATTTAGCTTTCCAGAAATCTTGTCAAAACATAGTCAAGTTCATAGTCAACAGGCGAGTTTTTCATAATGCAGTACACTCAGCTCGAATACAGGACCAAATCAGTCCTTACTCACGACTTCAGCGGGAGTGTTGAGACGGATCTTCACAAAGTGCTGCCAGAAGCAGTCTTGGATCCAGACAAGATTAGAGGTTCGATTATACAAAACATTCAGCAGTTCGGGTTATTGGAGGCCGCTTCCATTCCTATCTCCGTTCATTGTATTGAGTTCGTAATGTCTTGTATTAAGCATTACAACTCTACTACTCGTGAGATAGTGTCAGTAGATGGACGAGTTATTTGCAGTCTCAAGCCTTTGGACGTTGAAAGAAGTTTTGGTATTCCTCAGCACCCGAATAGTCTAGTTATTTCTATGGAGCAATGCGAGCATGCATTCAATGCTGATGTGGACAAGTGCCAGAATAAAATGGTAGAAAGATGGTTAAAACAAGTGAAGAACAAATTGCCAAACAATGTGGGTCGTGGTGAGTACAAGGATGAGTACTCGATTCTAATTACACTCTTGAATCGTGTCTCAGGTCAATCACATGCTAATGTTTTCCAGCCTTGGATGTATTACATCATTGGTCGCATTATATATCTAATGGGAGCATT
>VDFB02086081.1:315223751-315464300 GCA_007258455.2 Sequoia sempervirens
TGATTAATTTTATTAATTTTTATGCAATATAAGATCATGAGTTTGATTGAAATACCATCATCAAACGTGCCATGTATGCATGTTCATATTTGGGAACTTTCATATTTCCCCTCAAGAAATTCATTCCAAAATTACTTGGTGGGTATCACTTCTTGAAAAGTGGCATAAGGAATTTGAATACCTGCCTATACCCACCTTTGTTTTATGACACATATATGGACCTTTATAAATGGGTTAAATGATCACACATGTAGTATAATGACAATTAAAAATAATCAAAATGCTATAAAATAGACAAATTTATTCACTATTGATGGAACAAAAGTATAATCTAAGTGTACATCTCCCTACATCCTTCTAGTACTTATAAAACACATTCTACAAGACTAAAGTGCATTCTTCATACATTATTAGATTGAGTAATTTAAAAAATATATATTAGAGGACATACCATTTGGGTGAGGATCTAATATATACCTATTTTTCCTCATGCTGATTACTTGCATAAAGAGCAACATTGTATGGATAAGGTTAGAGTAACCTAGAAGTGGAAAATTAGGGACTCATTTGCTATTGTGTGTGATATCAAAGTTTAAAATTTAGATAAATGGAGACCATATTAGCATAGAAGTATTCAATGGATCTTGTAAGACAAGGAGTGCATCCATTGTTGATGCACTAGTTGAGGTGGGTTAAGAGGTACACAAATTTTTAGAAAATTTTATTTTTCCCTAGATTTAGATTTTTAAAATTACTTTTCTACGATAAATGAAATTTGTATTGAGTGGCTTCAAAATATGTGTTGAGATGTAGAGAAGGTAAGTTGATTTGTTTTATAGTTTATGTGTGGGTTGCACATGGGAAAATATTTACTTTTGAAAAACTTAGTGCCAAAAAGTAAATGTTGGGGTTAATGTTTTGTGTACTCATGGTTTTGAGGCACATGATTTTACCTTACCACTTGATTGATTTATGTGATCTTGATTCTATAAAAGCAATCACATGTTTAATAGTTGAGGTTGGGTATTTTGAGTGGGTTGTCATTGTATTGAGTTATTTTATGAAGAGCGCATATGTTAAGCATGGTATGGCATGTGTGATTACATGTTTGGACACATGGAGGATGCATTGGAGGAGCTTGATGTTTCAAAAGTATTCATGGAGACTCTATAAGTGTATTGTAATGTTTTCATTGTTAAATAATACATTGAGTATGGATGTTTTTGGAGGTTGAGTTTTTCTCTCTTAAGGGTTTTCTCAGGGTATATATTGTGCAATCTTGAGGTATATATTTGATCTTTGCATATGGTTATTTTTTAAGCTTGTATGCATGTTTTTCTCTCATAAGGTTATGTAGGAAATGGTTTGACCAACCTGTATTATTTTACTAATGTGTGGTATCATAGCCATGGTTGTTGTTAAGAGATGTGAGAGAGCCTTGTTTTGGTTTAACTCTTCTATTAGCATATTTGATGTAAAATTGAATATATGACAATACTAGAAAGTAACGTTTATGTCGTCAAACTATATTTAACTAGTTTTAAATAGTAACGTTTACTATTTAAAACTAGTTATTAAAGGAGATGTTGAAAGTTTCATGATTTATTTCAATATATATATATATATAAAATCTACACACAAATTGCCACAAATCACTAGTTTGCATCATCTTCAAATTCTTAACAGTTTAGTTGCTATAGGTCTCAAAAGGTGAAGATTTAGTTAAAAATGTTGATATAAATGTCCATCTTGGCCAAAAAGTGGAACACAGTATTGTGATTTCACCCCTTTTAAGGAGTATAACTTTCACCCACTATATCAAATTTTTGACTTCTAATAATCATCGAAAAACTCTCCCCAAGAACTACATAATGGTATAGATTTGGTTGCAATATTTTGTTGTTTTTGTCAAATTTAGATGCCATGAAGCCAAGCATTTCTCTAAATGATTCATTGGTCATAACTTTCACATATGGAATTGGATTTTTTATTTTGAATAGGTGATGGAGAGCATTTGTAGAGTACTACACAATGGATCAAGTGGGTTGTCACTTGGATGAGAAAAAAAATTACACTTGTTTGGGCACTTATAGGAGCTTGAGATTTGAGATGTGATTATGTGAGCATAAATTGGAAGGCCAAAACTTGTGGGAGTGCATATTTTCATGAGACATATATGATGGTATAGTTGATTATCATTTTTTTTGCTTCCTGATATATGTTTAGTGGTGTTTTCAAAATTTAGAATTTGATGGAGACAAGTATACAAATTGTCTTTTCATTTGAGGACATGGTTGATACGAGTGTGAGACTTGGAATCTTGGTTTAGTGAGTTTATCACTGGTACAATGATGGAAATGATTATGGTGTCATGATGTTCATGTGCATTTGAGCATTGGCACAACATGATCATGTATGTGGTTGATAGGTGGTGTGATTCCATCTTAGGAGGTTGTTCTTATCTCCTGGATGCTTGTTTGGTTCCTTGACTATTATACTTAATTATGGATGTGTTTGGCAAATTGGATCTTGAGTTGATCTAGTGTTTGACTCTTGAGATCTATAGGTTATCTTCTTGGTTTCTCGATTTTCAAGTTATTGATGTGATAGTCAGTTTGCATGTTGCGTTGATTTAGGATCCATGAGTTATGCAATTGCATGGGTAGGCCACCCTTTGATTGCAATGGGATGACTCGGATATGCAATGTCTATATCCACAAGTCTTTTCAATGTTGTTGTAGATTTAGTTAGTTGACCCTATTTGTGGCCATTTGTACATTTGTATGTTGCATTAAGTTGAGAGGATGGATGAGTAGAGTGCCTAGATAGTCGGTTATGGGGACTTGTAGCATATTGTTTATCACGATGTCATGGATAGATTGGTTACACAATTCTATGGCAACTTTTGACAATTATGTTTTTGTTGGTGATTGTATCTTCTAGGCATGGAGATATGGGTTCTACTTATTCTTTGGAGTTGCTTGTATTGCAGTTGAATGTGTGTGGACCATGTGTGATCTTAATTTAGGAGATGATTATCACAATACCATGAAATACTCAATATCATAGTTCAATGGGAGCTTTGGCAATGATGTGGATTCATCACTTGGTGATGGATGATCTTTTGTACTGATTGTTTGTGTCATGGAGCTCTTAGATCCTATTTGTTGTAGTGAGAGTTCTTTGAATTTTTGTTTCATTGACGGGAGATGGTTATCTTCATGTGATTGGTGATGTTGATAGCTTGGTTAGCCATGGAGGACTCTTGGATTCATTAGTTGAGGTATTGGTTTATGACTTGTTAGTTTTTGATAGGTGATCCTCGATTGAGAGGATGTTTGGTGTTGTGGCATGGTGGACTCTTGATTGCACATTAGAGCATTGGCATGATACAATTAGATTACGCTGTCATTATGTATTCTTCATTTTGCAAACGTGTAGCTGGATCTTTGATAGTGGTCTGGATAGTTCTCATGGTATCAAGTACATTTGTTATTTTCTTGGGAGCTTCATGAGAGTGTGGTGTTACATTTTGATCTTAGCATGGATTGATTGGTTAGGTGCTCATAGATACTTGGAGACATGGGTGAGACATTTGTTGAGACAATTACTCTTTGAAGGTTTCAACAAAAAAGTTTGAATAGCCTTCACCTAGATATGGATGTGCGTTCATGATGGACCTATAAAGGAGATTGTTCTAGAAAAGAGTCATTGTGGCTTGGTGTATCGTAGAAGAGAAATCTAATTCCCCACTCTTTGTCTACTTCATAGATAATCATCTAAGAGGTATTGCCCCTCCTATTTTCATATGCATTATGTTTTTTATTGTCTTCTCACGGTTATGGATCTTGAGCTATGCTTGCTAGTTCTAGAGGGTTCATTTGAGGGATGTTTGGCATGTTTATTTCCTTATGCATATAAGTTTGTTTATGATGTCATTCATTAGTGAGGAGTTTAGGAGATGTTATTGGGCTTATTCCTAGTTTGGAAATGGATTTGAGTTTGATATTCCTTGGTTAGAAAGGCTTACAACCATGTTGGTAATATAAGATACGTATGTTTTGTTTGATCTTGGAGATTGAACAATTGGATGTTGTTGAGACTTTTCATTTGGGGTTGTAAAGGAGATCTTACTTGAAATAGCTAAAACTTTGAGGTATTGGTAAAAAGACATGTTTTGTGATATGATTTACAATTTTTCTCTTTTTGTTTTATGGCTACTTCCTGGAGGTTTATATTCACATGGTTCACTATGGTGACATGTTGTGAGCAAGTATGCAATGGTTTTTGTTGCATGAGTAGATCAATGTGATTGTTTTTTGATACTACATGGTTTGATTACTAACCACACCTTGATATGAGTGTTGATTGGTAGATTTGGTAATGCCTTGATCTATTTTTAGATTTGACATTACCTATGCAGTGGGAGTTCCTAGATGTGTATGTTCTTTATAGATATGTTTTATACATGGAGCTTGTGATTGTAGTTTATGGGTTGGATATGTTAACATGAGTTCTATTGATGTTTGGATACGTTTGAGGTATGGATGATTGGATGGATTAGCATTTGTTGTGGTTGATATTTCTAGTCATGTGGGTTTTTATTCATTTGACAATAGTTTGGAACCCTTGTTATCACTTGGATATTTGATACGTGTGTTTTTTGGATTGGTGCATCTTTGCCTTAACTTGTTCATTTTCTTCCATAGGTGGCATGTTGGAGGGCAAGAGGAGTTTTTTCTTGATATGGTGGACATCTTGGATGTTATTGTAGGTATCTTAATGGAGCACAAGAGCATGTTGGAGATTTATGTGGTTTCATGGATGGTTATGATGATATATTTCATCAATTGACCCTTTATACAACAAATGGGAGAATGTTAGGAATAGGGTGGCATACACCTTGCACAAGAAAATATTATTTTAATTATGTGAAATAAGTATTTATTTGTGGTGCATCATTAAACGATGTGTTTAGCCACATAAAATATTTATTTGGATCCACTTGTAAAGTTGTATGTGATGTTGGTTAGATATATTATGTGTGGGTTGCACATGGGAAAAATATTTAATATTGAAAAAATTAGTACCAAAAAGTAAATGTTGGGGTCAATGGTCTTGTGTACTCATGGTTTTGTGACACATGGTTTTAACTTACCACTTGGTTATTTTGAGTGAGCTTGATTCTATAAAACCAAGCACACGTTTAGTTGTTGAGGTTGGCTAGTTTGAGTGTGTTATCATTGTATTCAGGTCTCTTCTAAATAATGCATATTTGAAGCATGGCATGAGATGTGTAGATACATTGCATTGGAGGAGATTGCTCTTTCAGAAGTATTCATGGAGACTATGTAAGTGTATTGTAATGTTTTCATCGCTAAATAATACATTGAGTGTGGATGCTTTTAGATGTTGAGTTTTTCCCTCGTGAAGGATTTTTCCAAGGTATATCTTGTGCAATCTTGTGGTATGTATTTGATATTTGCATATGGTTATTTTGTAAGCTTGTATGCATGCTTTTCTCTCATGGGATTATGTAGGAAAAGGTTTGATCTACTTGCATTACTTTCCTAACATTCAAAACACAATGAAAAATATTAAAGTGGGAGTCAAAGTTTGAGGTAGCATGGAACAAGGTATTGGGGAAATGGATGGCCCAATAGACGTAGAAATTTTGTTGCACAAAAGATGATGTCATGATGACATCAACAAGACTCAACAAGAAACTTTGAAAAGAATGATGTCAACACTATACAAAGATGACATCAATAAGTATAGGGTAGCTCAAAACTCCAACAAAAGGGTGATATTAGCATGATGCCAACATTGAGAAATCAAAGTTGGAAGGAAAGGCATTTTATGCAAGATCAAGTTTGATTCTCTGAACACATGATTCTTTAATTGGCAATGGATCAAGACAACAAGATTTGGAGGAAATAGTACTCGTGGACAATAAAGTCTAACAGTTTGGTTTGAGGGACTTAGAAACTTTTTAGGTGAAGAATCAAGATATCAAGGTTCAAGGGAAAGACATGACACCAAGGGAAACTCCAAAAGGCCGTGAACATGACAAACACAAAATACACTAAGGAAAACACCAAAAACAACCCAAATTTAGACCTTATAGATTTTTGCATTCCTTGACACTTACGAGACCCACTTAGGATGTCTTAGATCGATTGTCAATAATAGGTCAAATAGGCTATGACACACAAAAATAAGAAGGAACTCTAGCAAAAATTGTCATCGCAAGATTGATTCCCAACAAAGGCAATCATTGAACCCTTGGCATTCCCTTGGAGAACCCAACAAACAATTTTGACTAGCCTTGAGTACCTCCAACTATATAGTGTTCAATGGTGATTCCAATAAAGATATGGTTAGTTTGAAAGGAGCTCAATACTTTCTATTAAGAGACAAAAGATGAAACGGCTCTACATCTCACCTCATAGAGGCAAATGAAGAGTTCCAATGACCTCACTTTTTTAGCAATAATTACAACAAAAACCTCTCAAGTTGTTTCTTGGGTGGCCACTTTGAATATATGTCACCAATCAAAACAACCACTTAAGAGACTATTTCACATCCAACAAGTCCTAATGCTTAAATGTTCATCATTTTGATGGGAGTTATGGTACAAGATGAAGAAACAAAAACCAAAGAAATAATAAAAGAAATGGAGTTGTGGATGCCCATGGCACTCAAGGAAATCCCAATACCATAACATAGCAAATAGACGATGATGGGGGTGTGATCTTGAAGATTGACTTGATGCTAGATAGTTCTAACTCTCAAGACACAATCCATACTCTCCTAGCAAACAAAAATCTTAATGGAAAACATTTTTTGCCCAAAGTGCTTACCTCACTTCTCTCCCCACAACCCATTCTGGTATAACTTACCAATGAGAAACAACTAACAGTAGCATTAAACGATACATAAAGACTATCAATAACTGAAACCATATGCATAACCATCCACTCGGCTGCCTTGCGATCCAAGGGCTCATGGCTAAAATTGACTGTAACTAATCTTTGTTAAAAACTAGCAATTAATGGCTGCAATAACAGGATCACAGTTATAATTTACTACAAAAGAAATTTGTCAACAATCAATTAAAATATCTAAGCTATCTCGTTGATGTTCAAATTGAGGTATTAGATGTTGCACGTCTATTATTCTATTTTTGTAATCGAACATTATGATTGGTTTTCTATTTCAATATTATCTTAATGTTGTTAAATCCTATTTTAGCTTATCTTGATATTATGATATATTTATTCATAAATTCATAGAGATAAATTAAGATAGACAAATGTATTAATCTGCTTCTTTGACGATATAGCATTGCTTGTGTGAGTTCATCTATTAGTTTGAGTCCCACCAATTTGGCGGGGTCTGGAGTATAGTCAATGGTAGCACAAACTGAAAATATAGGCTATAACATTCACTTGAAAAAATCGAGCTATGAGATACATATGCAAATGTAGCACCTAACAATTGCACTTTGGAGCATCATGATCCCATTGTTTCCTTATCAATTGCTAATGTAGCATACATGGTGAGGAGTCAGGACAGCTTCATTTCATCTTCCAAGTTCCTAAACAAATTGCTATTTAATAACGCTTCCTGTGATTCTGAAAATCATCTTATTCATACCATGTTATGAACTTTTTCTTGTTGCATAGTAAAATAGGACATTGAAAGTTAAAACAGTTCAAGAAAGATGGTATTGTCCAAACATGCAATTGTCAAAAGAGTGATCGCTATGAAACACTATTCAATAAAGCATATTTCTTTAGGAGATATACTCTTGGAATTTATCAATGAATATTTCATTCAACTTTAAATTATAAAAAGGACAGCAGTAATTTAAAGCTGTGATCGATTTAGTAAGATGAATACTACCAATGAGTTAAATACCAATTTTAAAAAAGAATTTGCTCAAGAGGGACAGAGGAGATTGCAGCAACTCTTATGTCACTGAATTCAATTAAGAGGATAGGAAAATTTCAACATTGAAGTCACCAGAATGTCTCTCTATAGCCTATGAATGAAGGTAAAAACAGCAATTTACTTGGATGAAATTGAATCAGGCAAACAGCTGGTCATTTTGATGACTACAAATCAATCTGTTGACCATTACATTTTGCTACAAATATATGCTCCCCGAAGGAAATTGAGAAAAGGAAAACGATCAAAGCAATATAAAAGATTGGCAGTGAAAGATCATTCTCTTTGAAACTCCAATACTTCCTATTGTGACTGCCTCCTCACTCTGAATGCCACAGCTATTTTAAAGATATCTCCACTCGTCATGTGGAGCAACTATTTTTATTTCTATTTTACATAGCTGGAATTCCAACCAGTTCCTTTTATCATATTTATTTCCGTACATGCCATTTCTAACTACACCTCCACCGCTTGATAAGGGCATCAAGTGGTTTCCTGTATAATGAAATTGTTCTTTCCTAGGCGATTCTTGTTCAAGTAACTAGAAATACTATGAAACAGCTCTACGCATTGTTTCTCTACAAACAAGCAAGGCTTGCAGCTTTTACATTTCGCAAATTGTAGGGAAATTCCAGAATCTCTAGCATCTACAGAACATTCCTTTTCATCTTAAATGAGATCAACTGGTTTACAATGCTTCTACCCTTTTCTTTCTTCAGAAATAAGTTTTCGTTTGCATTGCAAAACAACACCATAATGTATTATTAAAGAAAGTAGGGTCATTAGAGAAAATGACCACCATAATTATGTGCTGCCTCGTACAGTAAAAATCGCTGTGTTCAGATTTACTGGAATGATCCAACTCACCAGGTAGAAGTGTGAAATATGCTAAGCCTTCAAGATACAATGTATAGACTCAGACAAATAAATCCATAGAAGTATTAATCCATGTTCCATGAAACACTGGGCCTTGACTGCTCCTGTCTTCGAGTTTTAGATGATGCATACTCCAGTTCTTTTAATTCATCTACACATGAGATAGCAGCTGTTTTAGCCTGACCATGGCTTGGGTTGAATTTAAGTGCATCCTCAAAAAGCTGCCTGGCCTGTTGTAATAATCTGATTCTTTCCTTGCTTCCAATCGTTCGCATATGGGACTGATTACGCAAAGCTAAGCCCCAACTGAACAGTGCTGAAATTAGAAACATGAATAAAACAGAGATTAGACCTTAAAACAGAGAAAAAGAATATCCCTAAATCTATATATATACCCACCAACACTTGTGCATGTCCAGCTGCATGTATGTGTGTACAGGTGTGTCCATGAGAGAGCATAGATGTATTGTTTCACATCATTTACGCAAATCTTACTAGCAATACTGGAAACAGAATTTCCTTCTCTAGACTATGTAGCACTCTCAAGGACATTCTTCGATATGACTAAATGCTACTGGGATGACAATGAAATGCCTTTCCAGCCCTATAGTTAATAAGAAGGGAAACCTCATACCCTGGGCTATTTGTAACATGCCACTGTCTTTCATAAAGCCAATGCTGCAGCATAATAGCTTTAAGCACATTGCAAAAAGTGACCCTCCAGCGTTCTACAAAATTTCTATTTATGAATTTTCTTACATGCATTTTTAATGTCCATGCATCAACCCACTGATTTACCAACAACTACAGCATTTGTATCCTAAAGATGTAAAATAACCAAAGTTAATATCTTGATAAAATTTGTTACTTAATAAGAAATGCCCACTATATTAGTACCAAGGGCTATAGGATTTGTAGTGAAAAAGAGAAAATGTGATTAAAAATGTATAGGACAATGGAAATGAGATTTAAATATAGAAAAGAGCACATTTTGAGATACATAACCAATTGAAAACTAAAACCAAGATACAGACTATGCATAACCTGTTGGGAACTAAAACCAAGATATCATATTAGAGTTTTATACAACTAGCATAGACTCATACAAACATGGGTCTGATATTTTTGCAGATAGATAGTACTTTTGATGTTTTATATCTTGGGGTGATGACCTATGTCAAGTTCATTCTCAGTCGGGTTCTTTCGTCCCTTTCTTGGTATTCCAATGTTTCCGTACCCAGGGAATAACCTTTGATATGCACTTGGCCCTTCAATGCCACAACAAATTTCAGCTATGAATTAAAATTGATGTATGATCAAACTAAAAATGGGATGCAATACAACAAGCAAATGTTTATCCGATGCTTCCCATATTAGATCAACTACTACATACAGCCTGCAAGAACACTACATGCGTAAGAAATGCCTTGTAAAGTTTAACTACACTGAATTGCATAAGCAGGACAGTTAAGAATAAACATGCATTCAAGCTGAATATAAAACCATATTCTGAAGTAATCGTGATTAGTTTGCCATAATGGATTTTCATTAAGAGATGACTACAACAGTCAACTATTAACACAGCTAGTTATTCAGATGGTAAGCAGATCAATGGAAATCTGCAGGTCATCAAATTTATTAAACAAGCTTTCTAAAAAGTTAAGTGTGGCATACTCAGCTTTGTTGGAAGTTAAGCATAACATTCAGTATTAGTCATATATTGGTTATTATGATTCTAAATTTCTAACTATATAAAAACAAGCTATTTTCTCAATGACATATATGTTGATTATGTTTACTTTTCTCTACACATACCTTAAATGGGAATGTCACTGACAGCATGGTATAACAATTGAGAAGATTTCTGAGTATCAATTGAAAATTAATATTCAAAAACATTAATATGAAATCTACAGAAGTAAATTAGTTTTGCTGAGTAAGTTTACAGATTCATGCATTAACAACAAGCATTCTTCCTGCAGTTGTCCACTGCAAAGAAAAGGCAAAGCTCAAATATTATGTTTATTTCCAAAAAGGTGAGAAAAGCACAATGTCTGTGATCAGGAAAGAATATGGTAGCTAAAACTGTTCAGAACAGTCATGTCTAAACATTCTTACAACAGCAGTCTTTCACAGTAAGTAAAAAATTATCATTAAGTAAAAGTCATTCTGGACGGAAAAGCAATTATGAATATAACAAGAAAGGAGAAAAAGAGTCATAATTATACTGTCTACAAAAGGTGAAAATCTAGGAAAGTTGAAAAACCAAGGCCCAAGTGACTATATCATTAGTAGGAGAAAAAAGATTAATCAGCAAATGACTCAATACTGGCATGATCGATTAATGCATATTTACAGTTGAAGATGGATGTCTATGCTATCAATTGAGGAGCAGAATAAAAAAAAATGAACTCATCACGTGCTGAAAATGTTTAAGTCATCAAAAGGACTTACAGGAGCATGAATCACCTACAACACCAAAATAACCTTCCACACAAAAAAGAAGCAAGGAAAATGTTATAATGCCTATGTTGGTACAATAGTATACAATGCAATGGAATGAAATGTACATAGAGGGCCCTTGTATATATAAAGCAAAGATGGGACATGTGACAACATAAGATTATGACAAGTTGCATGATCTCATGACGTAAGACACAAAAAGAAAACGCCCTAAGTAAATTTAAGCAACAGGATGTGAAGAACACAAAAGGAAAACTGGTTTGGGAATAATTTTGTTCACACTAGAACACCCCCTTAAGTGGAACTTAGAGAGGAAAAAAGAAAAGAGAAAAGACTCAAAGATGGGTCCTAGCAGCAAGGCCTAAAGAGGTACCATATACAAAAGATTTCTCACAAACAGAGAAAAAAAGAAAAATCTATAGCGAAAAATTCATCCCGAAAAGAGAGAATATGAAAATAAAACATGTACAAGTGAAGGAAGGACTCAAGATAACACTCCAAGGACAACTTCCTTCACCCCAATCATCAATTGCAAGTAAAGATAACAAGGCAATGTTAAAGGCTTAGTGAAGATGTCTGCAACTTGCTCCTCAAGAGGCAAATACTCCAAGTTGAGAACACCATTTTAGATGATACCTAATGAAGTGAATGAGGATCTTAATATGCTTATCTGTTAATGTTCCACTAGGTTGTGTGAAATGTGTATGGCACTCTAATTATCACACCAAAGAGTAGTGGGGTGATCAAGAGAAAAGCCAAACTCCATTATCAATTTGTGAGGCCAAAGAACCTCCTAGCTAGCAAGAGCAACACCTCAATACTCAGCCTCTATAGATGATAATGCAATAGTTGTCTACTTCTTGCAAAACCATGCAACTAGACCAGAACCAAGGCAATAGACAAAACCAGAAGTAAACTTCCAATCATCAACATCACCAACCCAATTTGAATCAATGAAACCCATAATCCAAGAAGCTCTTAATATGGAGTGAATGCCAAAATGGCAAGTCCCCTAAATATACCTCAAGATTTGTTTGGTTGTCTTCCTATGACTCATAAAGATCTTGGGAGAAATGAGAGACAAGACCAACTGCAAAGGAAATATTAGGACAGTTGTGTCAAGTAAACAAATTGCCAACCAACTATCAATATAATGTAGCATCAACTCTAGGCGTAGTTCAACTAGTAGACAATGTGACACCTAACCAAAATGGAGTAGGGATAGACTTGCAACCAGCCATGCCAAATCTCTAAAGAAAATCAAGAGCATACTTTTGCTAAGGAATAGAAATCCCCTCAAAATACTGAAGAACCTAAAGATCAGTCATGTCAAACTACTCCATCAATGCTCTTTCAATGCATTGAATCATGGGGTAGAACTACCTATAAGAATTAAGGCATCCACATACAAGACAAGCATCAAAAGATCCTCTCCATGTCTCTAAGTGTAAATTGTCGAAACAGAATGGCAGCTTCAGAAATCAAAAGCAAACAAAAAGCTATCCGTCTTCTCATACAAAGCCCAAGGGCATACAATGAACAAAGAAGCCTACAAACAAGTTAAGAATCTTGCACAAAACCTAGAGTCTGCTCCATATAGATCTCCTCATGAAGATTATCATATAAGAAGGCATTCTTCACATTCATCTGATAAATTGACCATCCTTGTGATGCAACAAGAGAGAGTGCAAGATGAATAGAATCCATCTTAGCAACAGGAGCAAAGGTTTTGGAACAATCGATGCCCTCAACTTGTGAAAACCCCTTAGCCACAAGACATGACTTGTACTTGTCAATGGACCCATTAGTTGCATATTTGGTTTTGTACACTCACTTGCATCGGACCAACTTTCTCCCCTTGGGAGTTACAAGATCCCATGTGTGATTCTTCATCAAAAAAAAATACTCCTAAGCCATAGCACTGTCCCACTCTAGAATACCTACAACATTTGAAAACCTCTAAAGATCATTTGGAAGTGCATGACTCAAAAGACAAACACCTATTGTCTATGAATGAATGTAAGAAGAATCTATAAGATCACCAACCAAAGGTTGAGCCTCCTCAAGAGTAATGCAATTCCAAAAAGGCAAAGACTATGCACCAAGAGGTGGTAGATTAGGATCACCATCTTCATCATCCTAAGACACAAAGAGTCCTCCAAAGATGGAGTAGATAGCGAGGGAGAAGAGGTGATGGTGTATCCATCTATGTGAAGTGCTCATCAAACTAGACATCTTGTCAAAAGAATATATCATGAGTAACAAGATCAAACAACCTGTAAGCCTTCACATCCTTACAATAGCCAACAAAAATTGAAGGTTAGACTCTTCTTCTCTATAGCTTTACACCAACCATCTAGAATGAATGCCCAAGCCTCACTACCAAATAATCTAAAAGAAGATATGTTAGGCTTGACATGGGACCAAGAGTCACATTCCACACTACCTTGTGCAGCATATAGTTCTAAATGTAGTTAGCACAATTGGCTGCATCAACCCAAAAGGTGGATTCCATGTTCCTAGACTAAATCACGCAATGGCCATCTCCCATAATTTCTTGTTCTTCTTCTTGGCCACGCCATTTTGCTAAGCCTAAGGTACCATACACTAATGTTGCCATGCTCATTGCAAAAATCCTGAAATACCTATTTCACATACTCCCCCTATTATTTGGGCATATCCATCAAATAGAAAAACTAAACTACTACACAAAGACTTTGGTGGTCCCAAAAGTGGTGAAAACCTCACTCTCGTACATAGAAAGCACACCCATGTGCACATTGAGAAGTCATCAATAAAGTTGAGTACATTCTTGGCCCTTGAAAGAGATGAGAGTCAAGAATGCCATAGGATCACTATGAACCAACTAAAGGGGTGCCTTGGCATGAGAGGCCTTACCATTAGGAAAGAGATCATGATGATGTTTGCCAAGTACACAACTTCAACAAACTCTATCAATGCATCAAATCTTGGGAAGACCAATTACCATATCCTATGTGCTCAACTACTTAAGAAACATGTAATTCAAATTATCAAAATGTTCATGCCAAAGCCTACTCAAACAATTGGCATGCGCAATGAGAGATGATCCTAAAGAAGACTCAAAACCATCAAACTTGTACAAAAGGGATCCATGATCAGCATTCCCTATGGCAACAACAATATCAAGCTCCTATAACTCTAGAATGACTATATCATGTGGTCTGAACTCAACCATCTTTCCCTTGCGAAAATGATAAATATGATAAATGGAAACGTTACCATAAATCTCTAGAACAAAGAGAACATCAATAATGGACCCATCTGCCAACTATACTAAGCCCAACCCCAAAACCAGAATCTATGAAGAGTCCCACCGCAATTTAAGAAGTATCGATGTCAAAAAGTGAACGAAGTAGATCATGTGAATGTGTCATATGATGAGAAGCACCTAGATAAAGTATCCATCATGAGAATAAGAACCCTACAAAGCCCGTGCAAAAAGGGCTTGCCCTTTACCCATGGAAGAGGGATTGGAGATATTCACTACATGGTTTCCTCCAAAGCCTCTAACCTCTACTAATGCCTAGATTCTTCATATCCAAGCTTGCCACAAATAGTACAAGGATCACCTATCTTCTTCTTTGTCTTGGAGGAAGACTCATCTAACATAGAAGAATGAGAGAGAGTTGTGAACTTCTAAGTGTTCTTTGGTTTGGAGAGACACTTACCACTTGAAGTAGATTATGTCTTAGGCTTCTACTCACTTGGATTATTGAACCATCAATACTTGACTCTTAGAACTAGGATGTGCATCTAACTAAATAAGTATATTCCTTAGTAAGACACTCGCAAAATAAACTCAAAGGTGGGCACTTAAAATCAATCCCTAAGACATGACAGAACCTAGGGCTATGTCATGCCCTGCCAAAATGCCCAGATCGCTGCATATTAAATCATTGACTAGGCGATATCATAAAAACCAATGCAAGGAGGCACCAGCCATATTCATAAGGGTGCGCTAGAGAGAGTTTAATTAAAATTAAATTATATTTTTTCAAGGGTAGCAATGGTGAAAAGTGGTGACTCTTTCACCAATAAGGTATAAAGGAGGGATCATTCCATGAGAAGAAAGCAGGGAGAAAACAATTAAGAATAAATATTATGTGACTCCTAATGTGAAAGATTGTGACTTTCTAATTTGAAAGGTTGTGACTCCTTCAACTATGAAATATTGTGACTCCTTCAATAACAAGATATAAAAGGGAGATCATTTCCTTGTGGAGAAATCATCAATGGGGAATGAATCAATCAATTAATTTGGAAATAAATTATTATTCTCAAAAGGCAGCAATGAAGGGTAGTGACTCATTCAAGAAATGGATATAAAGGGTGAATCAGTTCATTGACATTCAATGAGCAATCATCACTCATCTATCCATCAAGAAATCAAAATATCAAAATATCAAAAAGATCAATCAAGCAAACAACAATTAGTCTATCAATACATCAAGCAATTCGAGCTTTCTGATCTTGGCGTTCTCCAACACATGGAAGTCATGGGTTTTGGTTCCATGAAGGATTTATACATGGAGGATGGGGATTTTAAGGAAGCATGGAAGGTGTGTGCAAAACCAATACATACAAATAGAGTAATTTTGGCTAAACATTTGTTGCAAGGAGGGCTATTGTTCAAAGGAGCACAATTAAGTATTCCCAAGGGATCAATGCAATAAATTTCATTAAGGAAAAGCATAGCAATTGTTTGGCTAGTCATTTCAATGTTGATAAAAGACAAAGGTGTAGCTAAGTGAAAGATATTTTTGGCTGCACATTTCTGCAAATGTACAAAAAAATGTACAAGGATAGAGAATATGCAAGTTGGAAAAAGGCAAAAGTCAAAACATAGAGTAGTATCAGCCATTGCCAATTCAAAGCCATGGGAACATTGTTGTACCCAAACCAAATTTTTTGCTTCATCAAGGCATTTTGCTTAAAATAGTCTAAACCTTGCTAAAATGATGATAAATACAGTTTTTTGGGCAATATCAAGCATGGAGTTTTGTCAGTATTTTGTCAGTCAAAGGCAGTATCCATTGATTAGAACCTGAATCAAAGACCTCAAAACAAAGCATTTCATGGTGGAGAAGCGTTTCACAGCAACAATTATACTTTTGAATGGTCATTTCAGTGGCCAAAATGATGATTTCAATGGTCTATTTTTGAAGATTTCTCAAGGAAAAGCAAAATTGCGCCCCTGTAGCCCAGGGGCGCCCTTCTTTTTGAAGGCCTAAATCTTGTGATAAATGCTCAAGCATACAGTCAATCTCTTCAGAATTAGTCTGCCTACCCGATGAGCTATCCAGCGAGGCTTTCCGAGACTCGTAACTCCGGTTACTAGCATCAGAAGTTGAAGATTCCAGAGGTTGCAGTCTGCAGAAGCTTGTTGTTTTATAGCTTTTGCGCCCCTGTAGCTCAAGGGCGCATTCTTTAAAGGAGAGTTAGATCTTGGTTTTCTTGATGGTTGATGCAGTCAATCTCTTCACGACTAGTCTGCCTGTCCGACAAGCTATCAAACGTAGTCATCCGAGTCCCAGAGCTCCGGCAGTCGACGTCAGAAGATGAGCTTACGAAGTGAGCTCACATCACAGAACTTCCTCAGATGGTGTAATTGCGCCCCTGTAGCTCAGGGGTGCCCTTCAAGATGACCCTTAAGATGGAAAAATTTGCAGATGATGTCTTCTTGACATCAGTGCTACTCTAGTCCAGTTTCGTAACGTACCAAGTTGCCTGTTAATACGACATTCTGAGAGATTGTGGCAGAGATTCAACCAGGCACGTAATTTCACGGGTGGACTGGCATATAAATTTCATTATATTTCTGTAGGCCAGAGGCGCCTAGCTTTCAGGCCTGTCAGATGAGGTTGTTCACGTTCAAAGTCTTCACGAGACTTGAGCGTAATTACTCCAGCTATTCAACGAGCCCAGCCGTCAACCTTCGGGATTTGGCAAACGCTCGTATGTGCGAGGTCTTTGAGGAAACACTATAAAACGAAGACAACTTTGAAATTGGCTAAGTTTGGTCGTCTATTCCATCTTGGGAAAGGCGCCTTTCTATTTGAGGTCTTAGAAGCAGTTTTCTTGCTTCGTCACCTCTAGAAACGTCTCTCGTATGTCCTTCTGGCTACGCGTCGAGACAGACAGTGTTCAAATCGGGTCATCATAGCTCCAGATATCAGAAGTCAAAGTAGGGTATCTGGTTGAGAGTTGCAGTTTCGTCAAAATGGTGTTCATGCCTTCTCAAGCCAGGGGCGCTTTTACTTTAAGGGTCCTTAATGCACTTTTCAGATACCTTGCATATATTCATTGGATGCAGAATGCCTCTAGTTATGCAGTGACCTTGGTTGCCTGTCAGCAAGGTTCACCGTTCGTCGTCGGCAGCCGTTTGAAGCGTCAGATGACAGTTTGGGGAAATAGTCAAGTCCGGTTCCCGAAAATCAATTTAATCAAGGGCGCCTAATTTTTTGAGGTGTTAAATGATGGATTTTGCAGTGACGACTCCCAGCAGACATTTCTTCTTTGCTCTGTAGGCTTCGTGTTGAATACACCAGTTCAGTCTCAGCATCATCCGATCACCCAGAAATCAGCGACGAAGATGGCCAGTTGTAACTTTGTAGTTAGCTACAAAGTAGGAAGTTAATAAAAAGTGTCATATCTTGAGCAAATGGACGCCTATGAGGCCAAGTAATGACTTTTCGGAATCAGTAAAGTTAGCCGGTGAATCATAAAGCTTCATTCGTTTTGTCAACTGAAGTTAAATAATATTTAATATTTATTTTGCCTATTTTTGCATTAAATGGCGATTTTCTAAAATGGCGCTTTTGCAAATAGCATGATAAATATTATTTTATTATAATTTATTTCCAAACTCAGTGTCGGTATCAGTGTAACTGAAGGGGGTCCAATCAGAAGCCTTCTATTTCCGTTAAGGTTTTAAATCTTGCAATAAACAAGATGGTACGAATTTTCTTTATTTAAGCATGGCGCCATCATTGTTCATTCTCACAACTTTAAGAGAAATTCGCAATTCTTCAGAGCAAAGGCGAATTTTCAAGGCAAAGGCGAATTCATCATCAGCAATCAAAGGCGATTTCATTAATTCATTCTTTTTGCAAGTTAAAGTTCATATTCATCAGCAAGTTTGAAGAATAGGGGCGATTTTCACAGAAGAAAGAGCTTATAAAAAACGTCTTTCTCCTCTTTGTTTCTTAAATTTCTCTCAAAATCCAATTCGCATGTTCCTAAAATTGGCGAATTTGACCAGTCTAAACATCTAGATCATTTCTATATAACTTCCTCGAATTAAAATCGTGCGTTTGATTTTTCAGGAATTTTTAACTTCAGAACATTCGTTCTCGAGTTACTAATTTTCTCAACTGAAAACTCTTTGCATGATCGAGTAGAGGTTGGATTTTCGCATTTCTGACATTTTGGGTTGTCTTAGAATCTTTTTCCAGACAAAACCCATATCTCAGATTTTTCGCCGAAAATAACTCTTCAAAAGGCTATTTTTAGCCTCAACAGGCTATATTTAGCTTTCCAGAAATCTTGTCAAAACATAGTCAAGTTCATAGTCAACAGGCGAGTTTTTCATAATGCAGTACACTCAGCTCGAATACAGGACCAAATCAGTCCTTACTCACGACTTCAGCGGGAGTGTTGAGACGGATCTTCACAAAGTGCTGCCAGAAGCAGTCTTGGATCCAGACAAGATTAGAGGTTCGATTATACAAAACATTCAGCAGTTCGGGTTATTGGAGGCCGCTTCCATTCCTATCTCCGTTCATTGTATTGAGTTCGTAATGTCTTGTATTAAGCATTACAACTCTACTACTCGTGAGATAGTGTCAGTAGATGGACGAGTTATTTGCAGTCTCAAGCCTTTGGACGTTGAAAGAAGTTTTGGTATTCCTCAGCACCCGAATAGTCTAGTTATTTCTATGGAGCAATGCGAGCATGCATTCAATGCTGATGTGGACAAGTGCCAGAATAAAATGGTAGAAAGATGGTTAAAACAAGTGAAGAACAGATTGCCAAACAATGTGGGTCGTGGTGAGTACAAGGATGAGTACTCAATTCTAATTACACTCTTGAATCGTGTCTCAGGTCAATCACATGCTAATGTTTTCCAGCCTTGGATGTATTACATCATTGGTCGCATTATATCTGGGCAGGAGCATTATGACTGGGCATCCTTCATCAGCGATGTTATCCACAAGCAGATCACCGGTTTCCTAGTTGCTCATGAGTTTCACATGTGTTCTTATCTCGTGTACTTGATTGCTTATTATCGTCAGTTCGAGGACTAAACACCGGCATTCTCGTTCAAAGTTTATCGTATTATGATCAGCTTGAGTTCACTAAGGCTGAACGTCATTTCAAGCGTGTTCATGAGGCTTTCTGACTTATACAGTGAGAAATTTGGACCGGGAGTTGCACATTCGTATCTCGGCAGTTGCTAGAGCAGCGATGGATGGTTGGGCGGATTGGTTTATTCAGTTCCCGACATACACCTACATCCGAGTATATGGTTTTATAGGAAATCCAGCTATGCTTCCATGTTATCCTTCGGATAAGACAGTCTTTATGGAGTTCCTGAGGCAGTTGCATGATGTTCATCGTCTTCTACGCCGCAAACATAGACCAACTGCCAACTTTCCTCTTCAGTTCGGAATGTATTGGTGCAAGACGGCAGTTGATGCCAAAGTTGCAGGACAGAAGCTTGAGAAATATCATCTCAAGTATCTTGTTGAGGCTCGTGCCTATGATCTTTCAGGTCATTACACAACTCGCCTTGCTGGGCGCTCATATCATGAGCCTTCTATGGAGGATTATTGGGCAAATTGCGCAGATGACTTTGAGGTTCGCAGACATAGTTATGGCCGTTTCTCTCTTTCACAGATTTCTGTTTTCTTATTAGATGTGGGAGGTTTATCAGATGATGGGGGAGAAGTTCTTCCTCAGTTTTTCAGAGAGCAGGTCGACACACAGCCGTTGCCAGCAGTTGATTGGTACGCCAAGGAGTACGCAACGGTAAAAGAGAGGTCAAGTAGAGTTATTCAAAACAGTATACTTTACCTCGACAGCAAGAGGACCAGGAGGGTAAGTGTGCCTAGAGCAGAGCCGCTAGTAGTGGTGAATCTTTCACTACCTTCCTCGTCAAAACCTAAACAGAAGAAGAGGAGTAACCCTCCCAAGAAAGGTCAAATGTCGAACAATTCAAAAGGCAAGGCGCTTGCCATTGATACACGTAAAGAGCCTGACAAACAGCCTATCACAGAGCCAGTTCAGAGGCCAGTTCAGAGTCCGCCAGTGCTTGAGGTTCAGCCTCAAGTTCCTACACCAATTCCGGAGTAGTCACCAGCCCCAATTCATATTGAATTGGATTTAGACTCCCCATCTCGCAGTAGCGCTTCTACATATTCACTCTCATCACAGCCTCCTGTTGCTAGTACAGACCCTTCCAGTAGCATTAGCCGAGATCAGTCTGTTGTACCCCAAAATTAAAATTTTTGTTACACTTAGATATTTTGAAGAAATGAGTAAAAGTCTTGTTAAATCAGTCAAAAAGGTCAAAATTTGGGTGTACATGTCTTGCATGAGGGTTCAAAACACAAAATTTTCAATTTTTGACGACCTGGGTCTACTCAGAGCAGCTTAACCTACAAAACCCAGATCTCAGTTTTTCATCCCTAAATTTTAGGAAAATTGCTATTTTTAGAAATTTTCTAAAATTAGTGACGTTTTCTGGGTTTTTCTCGGTTTCTTAAGAAATGGATACTGGCAAAACTTTCTAAAAATAGAAAGTTTCTAAAAATAGAATTTTGGTCCGATAGGGCCCGAACTGATTTTGATTGGTTCAAAATACATCCACATCAGGCTGGTTCAGTCGGAATCTCAAAATAATCAGTTTTGCCCCTATTGGGGTCTATTTTGCTTTTTCAGAAGCATATCAGGAGCTCCGAGGTCATCAATGGAGGTCAGTCGGCTATCAGGCGTCAGATTCAACATTCAAAGCATTCAACAGAAGGTGAGATGATGAACCAGCACGAAGAACGAAGAAGATATTAAAAAAAAAAATGATGAAAATTTTCTCACTGCCAAACTTGGGCGCCCCAGGTAAGAAAGGGCACCCACCTTTTTAGGGCATCAGATGACAAAATTAGGGTTTATGCCCCTAGTCAAACTTGCTCAATTCTCTGTTAGCTTCGCAGCGAATCCAATGGCGCAGTCAACGGATCGTCTAGTCATCCAGAATTCGACACCAAACACGAGGTATTCAAACTGAAGCCAGAGTGGAAAGAAGTGAAATTTATCAAGAATTGACTAAGTGTTGAAGTGGGCGCCCTTGGTGAAGAAGGGCGCCAAAGTCTTTAGGGTATCAAACAGAGGAATTGGCAAACGAAGCTCTAACGTGATCTCTTCACAATCAATCCAGCTTTCAACGACATATTCAGCACGTTGATTGGAGGTCGCAGTCACCGGATATGAAGCACCGAACAAAGGGTCTGACGAGGGCTGAGAACCAAGATTCAGAAGCAAACACAAAAAAGTGGAAAATAATTTAAGTCTGGTGAACATGGGCGCCCCCAGCCAAGATGGGCGCCCAAACTTTTGAGGGCATAAAATTCATTGTTTGGCAAAATCTCTTCCAGAAGACCCCTCCTTATTCTTCGTCAGCTCCGCGATGAGCATAACCATCAGTCAATCTGACGCCCGAGGATCTAGATTCGACGAGATCATCTGTAGAAGAGGAGTCAATGAAGAAATTTGAAGATCATGAAAATGGCTAACTCTGGGTAAAATGGGCGCCCCTGGAGAGATAAGGCTCCCATGAATTCGGAGGTCAAGATGAAGTCTTTCGCCAGAGGTCCCTCCAGAACATCTTTCTCAGAATCAGTCAAGGTCCGCCGTGAAACCTTCAGCTCGCCTGTCGGATCAATCTGCAAACGGGAAATCAGAGGGAAAGTGGGAGGTCAAAATGAAGAAAAGTTGAAAATGCCAAAATTTTGGCTAACACTGGTGAAGTAGGCGCCCCTGGTGAAGAAGGGCGCCCAACTTCTCATGCCTTCGAAGATTTTTCAAGATTTTCAAAATTTTCAAAATCACAAGGAAAAAGAGGCGTCCAAGTTCAATGACGCTGAGGTTTAGGGTTTTGAAAAATAAAAGCAAAAGAAAGCAAAGCAAAAAACAAAACCCTAAATCTATTTAACACCTCTCTTTCATGTTATTTTCATTATTTTTGCAGGTAGCATTCAAAGGAGAAAGTTGGAGCAGCAAGTTTGAAGAATTTTTGTGATTCAAGAATCCATAGTTGCTGGTTTTGCATCAGATTTTTCAAATCAGCAGGCATAAACCCTTGCTTTTTCAGCTTTTTCATCCAGAAGATCAAATTTTTCAAGAAGAAGGCCAAGGCATTCCATTTTTCAGTCATCTGGGTCTTTTTGTCTCAATCTTTTGAAGAATTTTTCAAAAACTTCATCAAGTTGCAGCAAGTGCTTTTATTTTGCATGTCAGTGAAAACCTCAGTGCATTCAAATTTCAACCATCTAGGTCCTTTCCAATCAGTCTTCTGAAGAAAACCCATATCACAGTTTTTTTTAAGAAAATTTTAAATCCTAGGGTTGGCTGCCTTTTCGATCAGCGATCAGGGTTTTACAAATCTAATCAACTGGGTCCATTTCTAATTTTGTTCTGAACAAAACCCAGGTGCCAGCTTTTTCGGTAAAAATTTGAAGAAATTAGGGTATGCTGCTTTTTCAGGGAAAATTCAAAATTTTCAAAAACGGACGATCTGGGTTGTCTTGCATCGAAATTCTGAGCAAAACCCATATCTCAGAAAAAATTCTCAAAAATTTGTCCGTTGGAGCAAGGAAATCAGCATTCTAAAAATAGAAATCGCTCAAAACTTGTCAGAACCAAAGCGAGTTTACAGTCATTCTTCAAGTTTTCTGAAATGGAATACACTCCCAATGTTTTCAAGACTGAATCAGCTCTCTATCACGATTACATCAAAACTGCTAAGACAGACTTGCATCATATCAAACCGGTGTTTGATCTACACACCTTGGAGAGAGCAGGCAACAACTCAATCAAGAACCTAGGACATTCTGGACTCCTCGCAGCAGCGTCAATTCCTATATCAGTTCAGAGCCTTGAGTTTGTAATCGCTTGCATTAAGCATTACAACCCGGCTACTAGGGAGATCCAGTCAGCAGATGGCAGATTGATTTGCAGTCTAAAGCCTGATATGATCGAGAAGTGTTTTTCCATTCCCCCGTGGCCTGAAAGTGTTACTCTCTCAAAGGGTGAATGTGAAAGGATATGGAATATGCATAAAGATAAATATAGTAAGAAGATTGCACAGAGGTGGATGAAAGAAAAACACAAGACCTTGCCAAAGAATGTTGGGCGAGGAGAGTTTAAGGACGAGATTGCCATCATCATCACTTTGCTCAACAAGGTCACTGGCTCAGAAGATGCCACCAAGTTTCAACCTTGTATGTTTTACGCCATACCCCACATCATGAAGAAAACCGAGTTCTATGATTGGCCTACTTTGATTAGTGACTGCCTACATCAGCAAATAACAAAATACTGCCAGTTTCATGTATTCCACATGGTGTCATACCTAGTCTACCTGGTGGCCTATCAAGGTCAATTCAGAGGGTTAAACGCCGAGGGATCATTGAGCGTACGACACATATATAACTACTATCCCCAATTGGAGTTCACTAAGTCGTTGCACCACTACAAAAGGGTGAACGAGGCTTTTCTGATGTACACAGTGCGGGACCTGGACAATGAGTTGCATGTCCGTATATCTTCAGTTGCCAGGGCAGCGATGGCGGAGTGGGCTGATTGGTTTATACAGTTTCCCACTTTCACCTATCTCAGGGTCTATGGCTATTCAGGTGCCCCGCTCATGTTGCCAAGGTACCCGTCAGATGAGGTCATCTTCATGGAGTTCTTGAGGCAGGCCCACGGTGTCCACACAGTCTTGAGGAACAGAAGGAAACCCTCCCTCCAATTTCCATTAGGGTTGGGAATTTATACATGCAGGACTGCTGCAGATGCCAAGACAATAGGAGAAGAGTTAGATAAATTCGGCCTCAAATCTTACAGCGAGAGACGATCATTTGATCCTCATGGTGTCTACGTTGGCCGATTGGAGAAGAACTATGATCATATAGCCGCACTTGAAGATTTTTGGGCTAATTGTACAGATGAGTTCGAGGTGCGGAGACATAGTTATAGCAGGCTCACTCTCCATCAGATGAAGGATTGCTTAAATGAAGACATTGAAGGGTTATCAAATGATGACGAGGACGTGCTTCTCCTGATGTATGCTCAGAAGCGAATCGAGGATCAGCCCCTTCCACAAGTTAATTGGGCTAACAAGGAATCTCTTTCAGTTGAAGACAGAACAAGACAAGTCCTTGAGCATAGTAAGGTTTTCCTAATCCTTAAAAGGAAGAACTCCATTCCAGTAGCAGAGCCGCCAAGGACAATTCCCTCTTCTTCCAGAGCGCAGTCAAAAGGGAAGGGCAAAAGTCAGTCTCAAGATGGCGTCAAAGGTAGTAGATCAAATAAAAATGTAAAAAGAAGGTTGGATTTCTCAGGCATAGTCATACAAGAGCAGCCTACAGTTGATTCAGAAACTCCTCCTGACGAGCCCGTACCTCAGAATGAAGCAGAGGAGCCACCTTCAACACATGTTTCTGTACCTTTGACAGGTTCTTCACCGATTCACATTGACCTTGATATTGAAGATGATGAGGAAGTTACAGTTGCACCTCCTAAGGAAGTTAGTAAAGATACTACCGTGTCTTGGCTTGAGAACTCCTTAGGAAGGGTTAGGAGAAGGCCTTCATATCAGGTGAGTGTTGATGATCTCGATAACATCTATCAGGAACCTCCTAAGAAGAAGGCGAAGAAACAAGTTCACTTTGATAGGAATCCAAATAATGAGATAATCATGGAGACTGCATTGCCACCAGAGGACAAGAACAGAGATGAGGTGAATATGGATGATTTCGTCATGGTCAAGTCTAATCTCGGTAGAAATACCAGGCATGCGGACCTGAGTCTCTTCAGAGTTGTATCCGAAAACCTTCAGGAAAGAGTGCTCAGAGATCAAGGCTGAGCAGCTCAGGCTTTTTATTTCTAACCTTGTCCGTGGTTCTTCACAAGCAACCCAGTTGCTGCCCAGGTCTTGGAGACACCAGCTGATCACCATCAGTTAAGACAGCTGGTCATATGTGGGAAAGAGACTCAGGCGTGGATCGAGAGTTTCATTGTCAGAGGAAAGGAGATTTTGGCACGGATGTTCCAGTTAAGAGAAAACGCTCATGAGCTACGTCAAGGCATCCAAGGGTTTGAACAGACACTGGCTGAAGTAAAACCGAGACATGAGATCATCATTGCTGATTTAGACACGGCTTACGGTTCAGCAGTTTCAAGACAACACAAGAGACAAATCCTTGCCTGGAGAGAGCGTCATGTTTTCAAAGTTAAAACCTATGAGAGGATATCCGAAGAATTCATCGCCTACAGACAAAGGGTGGTTGAAGCTCTTCTTTTCATCAGCGAATTCATCAGAGATCCCTTCTCAATACAATCTTGAAGATGGTTCCTACGTCGGGCTTGAGGAAGTGCAAGATCAGTTTCAGAGTATTGTTCACAGTTGCAGTCCAGTTGGCGGAAGGATAGGTCATATTTCGATGATGTCAGCAAAGTTCGAGAAATCGGCCAATGAGGTCGAAGATTTCCTGAGATCTATTGCAGATGCTGAAGATATCCTAGAAAAGCGGTGCTTTGCTGTTGATGGCATAGATGCACCGAACCGGGACACAATCTCTAACTTCCTAGTGGATGTGATCGAGCTTTAAAGCAACTTTCTTCCAGAAGCTTTCTTTCCCGCTTTCTTTCTATTCTTGGAATAAACCTTATCCATTCTTTGAGGATAGAAAGAGGATAAAATGTAATAGTTGGCATTTCCCGCTTTTTCTGCTTTCTAGGGTTTTAGATGTTATCTTCTTTCTAGATTTAGTAATAAAGCTTCCTTGCTGAGCAAGCCCTAGATTGTGAAAGCAAGGAGATTTTAGGGTTCCCTACTCCTCTGCTTCTCTATAAATAAGAGCCTTTGCTCATTAGTTTCTTTTAACCGTGCTAGTGAGAACAAAACGCTGAGCCTATTGTGCCTTCTATTTGTTACTCAAGTATTGTTCAATTGTGTTGTGATAAGCAAATTGTTGAGCCTCTTTAGCCAACAAGGAGTTAGTGTGATTGTTGTTTCTAGTGTGTAAGAGCAAGATTGCAAGCCTCTTTAGCTGCAATTTCTTGTTCCAGGCATGTTAGAAGTGAGTTATGTTCCAGAGATTTGAGTAATAAAATCATAAGCCTCCTTTGCCTTGGTCCAAAATCTCAGATTTTCGTTATTTATGTTCTACTTTTATGATCTTGATTTCAACTTACAGTGAAGTGTGTAGGTGTTTGTTGAGAGAGAGGTTATTGAAGTATTTTGTCAGAAAATCTACCTTGTTCATTTCTAGTTTCTCTTGCTCTGCTTATTACTTGAGAAGTTAGAAACGTCTTTAGTTTAAGTTAGTCGTAGTTGAAGTTCTTTAATCAGAAAATCTCAGCTGCGGCGTTTGTGTTTAATAAACCTTGTGCTCTAAGCTGATCAAAAAGATAGGCAACTTAGTTTTAGTTTACTTTCTTTCAACACCATCAGCAAGAGGGAGCTTCCCCTCCTAATTTGAAGAGCAGTTTATCTGTGCATAGCTGTCCGTTTCAAATACGCATACCAAAGGTGCAAATTTAAACGCCAACACAATCTTGGATTGAGTCTCAGCTGGGAAGGAAGAGGAGGCAGCCATCCTATGTCCTTAATCATTCAGATTTTGATCAGGCTTACCAGGATGCGCAAGACAAGAGGATCAAGAACATGGTCCATGTGGAGAGGAATACCAATATGGAGATCATCGTCGAGACTGCTATACCTCCACAGGGGAAGAGTTTGGACGAGTTGGAATCTCAGGACTTTGACGTTATCACAGTCAACCTTGGTCGTTGCACACGCCAGACTCAGGTTGATCTCCTACAAGTTGCTACAGACAGTGCCAGGGATAAAATGTTGAAAGACGGAGAGGATAAGGCAGCCCTCAAGGCTGAAATCAGACAGCTTCGTCAGTATATTTCTAGCCTTGTACACAGGCCAGATGCCATTACCACACTCCCACCGATGCTCGAGCCTCCAGCAGAACAAGGTCAACTTAATCACTTGGTTGCATATGGCAAGCGTTTGGATGAGTGGGAGGAGGAGTTCGTTGCTAGAGGCCATTCTATGCTCACAGAGTTATATCAGTTGCGGTACAATGCACGAGAGCTCCATTTATGTCTCCAAGATGAGGAGCGAGACATGGCAATTAACAAACCCCGGGATGGATTATGATTGCTCACCTGAGTATGGCATATGAATCAGTCACAGATGCAGAGGATAGAGAAGCTATCTCCTCTTGGAAAAAACAGTTGGTTTTCAAGGCAAAGATAGAGGAGACTATGGCATCAAAGTTGGCTGAGAGTAGAGAGCACGTTACTAGTGCACTCCGATTTGCAAGGACCTTAGTATCTCGCTTACCGTGTCGATATCAGATTGAGGGTGGTGCGTATGTTGAGCTTACCGATGTACGGTCAGAGCTCCAAGCACTCGCTCATACTATTTTCAATGGGGAGACCGTTGGCTGTAAGATTAATCAACTTACAGTCATGTCAGCGTTGTTCGATGAAGCAACGAGTAGGGGCGAACTTCAGTCCCAGATCACAGCTGGTGAGGACATGCTGCTCAGGCATAGCATTGTCGACAGAGTATCGATGAGCTCCAGATAGTGATGAGTTAACAATCTCGTTGAGGGATTGACTGCTCGAGATCATCGATCAGTAGACTTCAGTTCCCATCTTCTCAAAATAGACTTTATACATAGGAGTTAACTTGGCGTTACCCTTTCAAGTTAACTCGTTGTTTCATCACATGCATATCTATTCTGAGATCAGCTTTATTCACTTGGAGTTTCATTTAGGGTTTACGTTAACTGATGGTAGTGTTCCAGTTAACATGCTTTCAATAAGGACGTGCATGCTTGCACAATTGTCCATTTTAGATTAGATGTTTCGGTTAACTGATGGTAGTTTTCCAATTAACTGTATAGTTTGCTTTATTAGGGCTTAGCAATAAATCTTGCATACATTGCAAGACTGTAGTTGACTCAAGGTGATTTTAGGGTTCCCTACACCTTTGATGTCTATAAATAAGAGCTTTTGCTCATTTGTACATAACTTTTGCACGAGAGAGAAATATATGTTGTGCCTACCTTGCCCTCAATATTGCTCGTTCTGTATCTGTTCATGCGTTTTTACTATTATGATGAATTGTTATGCCACATAGGGTTTCATGCAATTATAATGGTGAATTCTTTCCTTAGTTAGATAAAATCTGTTTTGTGTTCAATAAACTCGTCCAGATTGAGTTGATAGTTGTGCCACCTTGCCTTCAAGTTGAGAATTTGTACTTGGTTATCGTGTGATGTGTCTGAATAATAAACTTATTTAGATTGAGCTGATAGGTGTGCCACCTTGCCTTCAAGTTGAGAATTTGTATTCAATTTATCGTATGTTGTTGTTTCCAATAAACTCGTTTAGATTGAGCTGATAGATGTGCCACCTTGCCTTCAAGTTGAGAATCTACACTTGTTTATCGTCAAATAGTCATCCTTGCTCCATTTCCTCATGCTCTGTTTTCTTGAGGAAATTGAATAGATTTTAAGTAATTAGCCTAGTTGTAGTTAGTAATCTGTGAAACCAGAAACTACTCAGCTGCAACGTATACAGTTTTCGAGAAAGCCTTGTACCTCTACAGCTGAAACAAAAAAGATAGGATTTAGTTTAGTATACTTTCCTTTTCAAAGCATTTTTGTCAAGCACAACGAGGGAGCTTCCCCTCCTAATTTGAAGAGCACTCATTGCGTAGTGTGCATAGCTGTCCGTACCAACTCTTACTCCAGAGGTGCTAGTTGTTACGCCAACAAACATTTAAGCATGGACTTTGTTCTTGGCTTGCCTAGAATGTAGAAGGGCCATGATCCGTTTTTTTGTTGTAACTTGTGATAGATCACTTTTCGAAGATGCTGTATTTTATGGCTTGTAAAAAAATTAATGACACTATGCAAGTGGTAAATTTGGTTTTCAAGGAGATAGTAAGGCTACGTGAGTTACCACTCAGTATTGTATCAAACAAGGATACCAAGTTTGTAGAACACTTTTGGAGGATCTTGTGGAGGAAGCTAAACACTTAGTTGTAGTTTAGCTTGCCATATCATCCCCAAACAAATGGTCAAACAAAGGTGGTTTAACAAGAGTCTTGGAAATCTGTTGTGATGTTTGGTAGAAGAGACACCTAGATTATGGGATTTTATCTTGGCACAAGCAGAATTTTCTTATAATAATTCAATAAATAGAAGCACACTAGAAAGACCCCCTTCCAATTTGTTTATGACCAAGTCCAAGAGCAGTAGCAGAATTGTGCAATATCCAAGAAATGAAAGGGAGTACATGAGTAGAAGATTTTGCTAAGTATATGCCCAATGTGCATAAACAAGTGCACATATAGCTAGAGAATAGTAATGTGCAATACAAGCCGTGCAGATGAGAAAAGAAGAGAACTAGAATTTTGGTGACGTGGTCTTGGCACACCTATCCAAGAATAGGTTCCCAAAAGGAACATACAAGTTGAAATAGCAAAAAACTAGAGCATACACGGTCTTGCATCAATTTTCTAAGAACACATATTAGATAGAGTTGCTTTAAGAAATGGATATATCTCCTATTTTCAATATCATAGACTAGTACCCTTACATTGAGGGATAACTTGACGAAGAAGTTGACAGTGTAGATTCTCTAGAGGTGGGTCACAGACAAGAATTGCCTAAGAAAATGCAAAAAGAAATTTAACAAGTGATAGACACCATAGTCAAAAAGATGCACATGAATGAGTATAAGGAACATAAAGTCAAATGGAAAGATTGTGGAGTTGAAGACATGAGGTTAAGCACATTTTAGTTTGCTAAGTATCATAAATCTATAGAATATCAATTGGAATGTGCATGACCGGAAACAAAGTGTGGCATAAATAAGAAAGTTTAGCTAGTAGTTATGGATCAACAAATAACTTGAGGAAGATACAACTGGATGGGAATAAGAAATGATGGATTCAAAGGACACCTGCATAGAATTGGGTCAACATGAAGAATGGTCCAAACAAGAAAATAATTTCCAAGCTAAAGACAAGAATGGCTTTCACTCTTGTCCCAAATCTCAATGGATTATAGATGATTCACTCCTTGAGACAAATGTAGAGGCATCACCTGATTCAAATTCTTCAACTCATAATTATATCAAAGTGGCACAACAGAAGCAAACTACATCAAGGATCAGCACCAGCAATTGAAGATGTGTTAATATGTTTTTGGGTCCTGACCTATCTTGGTTAGAACTGCATTGAATCAATTCCATCAGAAGTATGTTTTTGGGCCGACTGGTTATGGGCTTCACATTTCATCTACACATTTCGTTGATGCCAACTTAGATTGATGTGCGCTAGCATGTGAACTGTTTTGGATCACATTGGAAGATGTGTTAAGTTTGTTTTTGGTCCTCTCTATCTTCGGGATAGAACCACATTATGCTTCGGTGGCCGACTTGTTCAATTCATTGTTTATCTTCTTCCTAGCTGACCTAATTGAAGTTTTGAAGTGTTGTAGTAGATATAAATGCAAGATCATTTCTGCAACAAGGTGGATAAGTGTACAAGTGTGTGGACAAGAAAGTGTGGATTGTATTTGAAGATCTCGCTGAAGAAGTGCATATGTGTAAAAGATAGAATTGAATGTGCTATAACACCTCAGTCAGTAGAGTGTTATGTTGACAAACATTGTAATCTTTCTCTAAATCTTTGTACCCTGCTTTGAGATAGTGTGCCTTGGTCTGCCAGTCCTTTTTGGCAATGAGCCTTTATATTGTGAGTTGACTCTTATTGTGGTTTTTTCCTCATTGGGTTTTCCACGTAAATCTGGTATCATCTTGTGAATGTGTGTTCTTGCCTCCTTTATCATTGTTGCTGATCTAATTAGAGTTAGAATTGCTATACCTTCTCTGCTACTATTATGTTTAAAAGTTTTGATTTGGTTAAGTACTAAAAATTTCATGTTCCGGAAGGGCTTAAGTTTTTGAGTAGACTCATTCACCTCCCCCCCCCCCACTCTTTAGTCTCTGGGTGTGTTCAACAATTGTGGCTTCTCATGTCAAGCACTACAATGAGCATTTAGATAGTGGTTGGATCAGGCAATATTTAACCTAATTTTCCTTTCTTGTATTTGACGAAATTGCTGCATGTATGTCATCCACTTCACTTGGCATGCATTCTCCAATTTTCTTTGTGTATGCAAAAACTGAAGTGGCTTATGACCTGATTGAATGATTGTCTCCTTCGCAAAAATGTAGTGTCACCATTGCCCGATAACTGACACAATAGCATACATCTATTTCTCATAGGTGGATTAGCATTGAACATTTTGTTGAATGTCTCGAAATGATATGCAACGAGATGTTCATGTCAATAAAGTTATCTTCCAAACATCTTTCAGGTTGATAGGAACATGATGGTAATTTACTAATTAGACTTCAAATCAAGTTTGGTGAAGTATTATCCATCTTGAAGCTGATCTAGAAGGACAACAATATGTGATAATAGTGTTGGGTGAAAATTATGTAATCAGCTTTTCGATAGATTACACAACTTGGACTTCAGCCACAGCTATGTGAGATGTAAATCTCTCCTCTCGGAAAGGGGAGGCGCCCTTCTTACTGCTAACAGAAGCGATAGTAAAACAAACAAATAATTACAAAATGTACACAAAACTTACGAAGTGGGGGGGGTGTGTTACATTCATCCTTCTCTCTTTTTTCACAGAAGATGTTTACAATGCTCCACTGTTGGAAGTTCACAATTCTTAACAACTTGAAACGAACAACTAGCAGTAATACCAATACCTCTATCTTGTCAAAGCGAAGCGTAGAGATACCAGAAGTAATTAACAATAGACAAATAAAGTAAAAGGGAAAGCTCACGAAGGCACAAAGTCGTTCTGTAGCTTTTTCAATGTTGGATCTGTGAAGAGTGTACCGTTTGTCACGTTAGAAGCACAAAGTCTTCTTAGACACAGCAATTCCTCGAACAGCATGAACAATTACAAGCGCAAAGTCTTGTAGATCATCCAACCAAAGTATCAAAGAGCATGAATGATTACAAGCACAAAGTCTTGTAGATCACTCAACAAAAGTATCCAAGAGCATGAACGATTACAAGCACAAAGTCTTGTAGATCATTCAACCGAAAGATAAACAAAAACACAAATGCAAATCTAAATAATAGATGTAACACAAAGTTTACATAAATCACTTAGAGTCCTTCAAATTTCATCACCTAATTACCACCAAATAAGATCAATTCACAAAAGTATCGAATCCAACGCAAAGTTTGGTTTGCAATCCTCTTCTTTATTGATCGAATTCCATTCACAAAGCATGAACGCAAAGTTTCACAAATTTGCTTCAAAAAGGGCAGCACTTCGTTGCAAAATACTAAAGGATAAATTTACAATGGAAATCCCTCACATTATATAGAAAGAGGGATGAGCAAAATTAGGAAACTGATTGAGGAAATTAAGGAAAGTTAGGTGAGCGATTTTAGAGATCTCACCTAACTTTGACCAAAGTCAAAGTGTAATTTGTTTTCAAAATATTACATCTTCGAGCTTGGTGTAATTACAATTTACAAAAAGACATTTGAAAATGTCAAAAAATATTTACAAGATGCATAAAGGGATGCACCGGAAATGTCTAACACTGGAGAATAGGGGGCTGCTTCATGTTTCTTTGCCTTGGGCGCGGAAGTCTTCATATTTCCTCCTAGTTTCCTGCACAAATTTCTCATCTGGACCAACGGTGTAATCCACAATGGTGTGAATTCTCGTGATCGATCTCATGGTAGATGAGTGAACCTTCTTGCACCTGTCAAGATGCGTTTTCAGGTTATCCAATGTGAGCCTTGTATCACAAATGATGTTCAGTGAAGCTTCTGAAAAGTCTGAACTGTCAATCAATTTCATGATGGCTTCTTTGAAGATCTGGGATATTTCTGTGGCCGGCAGGAAGATACGATTTTCCTCAAGAAGTTGACCAGGCAACTCTTTGATACCTTTTTCAAGAATGGCACGATGTCCTTCGACATCTTCCTGTACTTGGTGGAGATCCTCCGTAAGAGATTGAATTACTTGAATTTTATGTTTCAATGATTCTCTTACCTCAACGAACTTTTCTTTGTCAGGAATTACCCCAACCTCCACCAATTTACTGAGCTTTACCTGTTTCATCTCCGACCATGACAACAGGCATTTTTCCATGTCTCTGCGCTCCTAGGAAAGTACACTTTTTTCTTTATCAATCTCTGTGGTGAGCTTGGCTAACAAGGTAGTTTTCTCGTCTGCAGCCATTATAATCTGAGATCCGTGTTCAATGATCTTCTCAACAAAATCATACAACACTCTGCCTTTGGAGGCGAACTTCTCAGCTTTCTTGACAGCTGGGTCTTCAATACTTACCACTGTCAGCGGTTGTGCATTACTTGGAGAACCTGCAAGTCTCTTTACAATAGTGGCATAATGCTCTGCCCTCTGTTTGTACATATTACGAGCTTGCTCTACTTTATCCAATCTTCCAGCCAAGATATCCAAAGTGACTTGCGCATCAGCTTTTGCACTTTCATTGGTAACCTTGCCAAGCTGGACCTTTGTCACCGTGTAGTCTTCCATATTGACATCACCTTCTTCATGTGGTGGTATGCCAATTTCTGCATACTTGTGGCCAGATTTATCAACGTTCAGCCTTGAGTATACCTTTGCTTTTTCTTCCCTTTAGCTTTTGGAAGGACTATCTCTTTGAGGTCGAGCTCCTTCGGAGAAATCATTTGCTTTTTACGCTTCGACACTTGAGATATTAGCCAAGGGGGAAGGAAGGAAGTGTGAGCTTCTGGATTCACTGTCAATTCAGCCATCATTGCTACTTCTGAAGTTATTGTCACGTCTGAAGTTACCATAGGTATTGTGACAATCGGAGAAGTGTCTGTCATCATCGCTCCTATTGTTGGCACATTGAGCTGATCACGCATTGATTCATTCATGAAACGATTGAATTCATTTTCAGAAGTGATATCATACGTTGGTGAAGACAGGCTAGGAATGGACGATGGAGGGCTTGACAGTATATCAACCGTATGGATGCTTGTCACTGAGGGAGTATCAAGCGAGGTTGATGCTGCAGGGATAGTGGATATCTCGGCTGCAGGAATGCATGTGGTAGGAATAGGTGACAAGGGAACAGGAGGTGGAGGAGTTCTTGAATTTGGAGGGGTATGAGGAACATTTGAAGTCACAGGCGATGATGTTCTGGGAATTTCCTCAACTACATTCTTAGGAGGAGAAGTAGTTCTTGATCATGCCTGGGTTCCTGTTGATCACCCTCTTGTCTCTCTGATTCTGGTTCACCTTCAAAATCACCTTCAGATCCTTCTTCAGAATCTTGCCCACTTTCAGAAACCTCTTCTGCATCGGAGTCTGCTTCTGCTGAATCTTCATCTTCAGCGGATTGATCACTTGAAGTTTCTTCTTCATCGGAATCTACCTCCTCTGGAATAGACCTTTTACCCTCAGAGCGAGATGGATTAGATTTCGTGACTTCTATCACTGGGACGGACTGAGTATCTTTCTTGCCAACAGTGAACTTAATCCTAGGACCTCTTCGTGAAGAAGTGGGAACAGCCGCTGATTTATTTTTGTTGCGGAGTTCTTGCTGTTGGCGAGCTTCTGCTTCGGATTCCTCTCCTTCCGAGTCTGTTCTGAAACTTTTCATTTCATAACCATGTTTATGTAACCATTCTGCAGTGTTGGCTAGGATTGGCCTCAACCTCTCTCTTATGCTGGTAACTTCTTTCCTAGACCATTGTATTGCAGGCAACGGCCTTTTAGCAATTTCTTGCTCATCATAGACAGCATTCATGATATCACCTAGATCTGCAAAACCCTCTGGTAGGTCAACAATATCAAGATCTCTGATCTGTTGAACAGTCAACCTGCAATAGTCCATTTTGCGAATGGCTTCTTCATCTCTGTAATCAGCCCAGATGTCTTCAAAACGGTACTTGTGATGATGACCCTTTTGCAATCTTTTTCTGACATCTCGGTAATCAAAATCAAACCTATACCTGTAGGTCTTGATCGTCATGATCTGCATTTCAGCATAAACAGATTTAGCCTTTTGTCCAGTAGGGATAGTATATCGACCAATGGTCAGTGGGAACTTGAATCCACGCTTGTGGTTGCTTCTTCGTTCTTTTTGCACTGACATCAACTGTCTGCATGTTTCCATGAGAACCCACTTATCCGAAGGATAACGTGGTAGCATGTAGGGACAACCGGTGTAGCACCCCACTCTCAAGTAAGTAAACGTTGGGAATTGAAGAAACAGGCATCCAACTTTACTTACCACCTTATACGCCTCATCGGATACTCTTCTTCTTTCCAGAGCTGGATCAAAATTGAAAAGCAAAGGCGCAAAGAAAGCATCTGTGACCCGCCTGAAGTGATGAAAGCTTTCCTTCAGCTCCAATTGATAGAAAAATCTGTACACAGGTACCATCATCCGATTCCCTTTTGTGGATAAACCTGGGAATTGTCTCATCACAGCTGCTGCGTACACCAGGTAAGAAGTCATATAGAACTTCAATGTGGAAGGAACATTGATCAACTGCTCATGTATCTCATCACTGATCTGTTTGCCCCAGTCAATATGCACCTTCTGTCTTCTTATGATCCTGATGTATTCATACATCCAATCATGAAAAGTGGATGATTCAGGCAAGCCTTTCACTCTGCTTAGAAATGTGATCATATCTTTGACGTCGTCCTTGAAATCGCTTCGCAGGAGTCCCTTCGGCCATCTGGGAACAGATGACCTAGGCTTCTTTAACCATTGAGTGTTTATTAGGTTTTTAGCCTTATTGGGATCGGCGTCAAAAACCTCTTGTGCTTTTGATATAGAAATATCAATGTATTTCTCCATATGAGGAACCTTGAAAACAATGTCAAAGAAATCAGGGTCGAGTCTCAAAATCTCGTGCCCGGAAGAATCGATCACACTTCTACTCTCTCTGATGTAGTGAGACGCCATCTAAAGAACAAACTTTGTATTATGTGCAGCTGTAGGGAACATTGCCACCAAATGAAGGTTGCTATGTACAATCGCTCTCATCGGATCAAGGAGAGGCTTCGTCTCTGTTTGCTTTTCAAAATCAACCAAGTCCTGATGACCAACCTTCGTGTCTTTTATCTCTTCCACCTTGGAGACCACTACGGTCGGCAGATAGACACCTTGATATTTGTACTTCATTTTGCCTTTTGCTTTCGAAGAAGACGGAGGTTTACTGGCAGTCATCAAAAACAACTGGGACTTTGATCACTCTGACTTTGGAGACCTTTGAAAAGAGACTGCAATTCGTTTAGCCAGAACAAACATTAATCGTAGGAAACATGGGAATGCGAAAAACGAGCAACGATGATGGGAAAGCATGGAGCGGATGACATGGCACGCAAAACGATGCACAAAACGGAAAGAACAAGGCTCAGGAGTGAAATGGTCAAAAATGAAGCTCATCTGGAAAAGATTGCAGAAAATTGGAAAAAGTGTAAGGGCACCAAAATTCAGCACCCTTACATTCTGGAAATTTCACTTTTGATGCAAGGGTGCTAAATTTTAGCGCCCTTACATTTTTCAGAGTTAGAAAATATTGACATGTTCAATATGTCAAGGCGCTAAAATTTGGCGCTTCAGCATCTTAAGCATATTTTGGTAAAACAGATGTAGAGGTGCATGAAAACGGCGCTCGGGGTTGGCAAGGTATTTGTTTCATGGAATCACAATTCAAGTTCGTCTCATCACCATTGTGTAGGCATTCAAGAGCTAAAGAAACCCTCTCTCAAAACAATAGATCCCTTCAATGTGCTTGTGGTAAGACGTGATTGCAAGGGCGACGAAGAAGGAAGCCAACACAAAAACGTTGGAGAGAAACACACTTAAAGAATGACACGCAAAGGGGAGATTGTAAATGAAAAGTTAGGAAGATGGCGAGAAAGAATGCGCATTCAAAACAGAATGTGAGGGTTCCAACGCATGAGGGTAAAAATGAAAAACCGCGAATAGAGAAGAACGCATATGGAGAAAAACGCGAATGAAGAAAAACGCGAATGGAGAAGAAAACGAAAGAAGATAAGATTGAAGAAGAACTCGCCCAGCTGGAAGAAGAAAAAACAAAATAAAATGAAAGAGAAAATCGAAAACCTAACTCAAGTCGAGCAATAAATTTAGAACGAAAAGTGGCACGATTGACGAAAAACGCGAAAATCATGAAGAAACGTGCCAGGGCCAAAAAAAAGTTTAAGTGTCAGGAAAAAGTATAATGGCACTAAAATTTAGCGCTATTACATTTTTTAGAAATTCACTTTCATGCAGGGGCGCTAAAATTTAGTGCCCCTGCACTTTTCATACTTAGCCAAATTTTGGCTTCAGAGCAGGAGCGCACTTTTTCAGTGCCACTGCATTTTTCACAATTTGCTAAGTAAGAACAGTGAGACTTTGCGAAGGAGCTCATTTCGAAGGTCTTCGCGAGGCGAACATAAGGGGATGCTCGAATTGACTATTCGAGGCTTTGAAGCGCATTTCGAGGTAGCTTGAAAATCACCTCGTTATGCGTACTTGAACTTCACGAATCCTAGGAAACGGACAAGTTTCGTAGGGGGGTTATCCGTGGAACGAGCGCTGCTAGATTCCGTGATAACAAATAGTTACCAATTCTTTATTGTAATTCCATTGAGTGTGTGATAGTCAATGCAAAGGCACCATAAGCGATCCTACTTTGGCACAAGAACTATCAAACTACTAGATGGAGAGGAGATTCACATAACTTATCCCTAATCTAGAAGCTATTGAATTTGGTATTGAATCTCATCATTCTCTCAAATGGACCTATACTACAGTGGGCTATTTAGAGGAGGGGACCTTGGAAGAAGATCAAACTAATGCTTTACCACATAGCGCGTGGAAACTCCCTTGGGCTCATTTAAGTCATCTATTTACCATTACAATATCTAATCAATTTTTTTTTTTGTTGTTTGTGTGTTACCAATGCCTTTTTACTCTAGCTCTCAAGTGTGTTTGGACAAACCATTAGCAAGAAAAAACATGTTTTTTTACTTCTTTACCGACACGTCTTTTTACTTCTTTACCAACACTTATCCCCTTGCTTCCTCTTGCCTTCATCTGATGTTGAAGGCACCAAAGCCTTATGCTATGTCCTCTCCTTGGCATGGAATCTATTGCTTCTATATGTGGCATCTAATGAGGAGGGAGTGAACTTCTGTTTCATCTTGGCTTTTGCTTTGGTCTTGGAGAAATAACAATAGGCTTGCTCCAATGCATCAATGGTGAGAAATACTATTTGGCATGAATATAAGGTTAAAGTTTCTTGGTGCGCTTTAACATCTTATTTTTCTTTGGCTCTACAACACACTAAGTCACATGAGAGAGTCATGAAACTCCTTTGTATCGTCCTATAGGACCTATACCAATTGATCCTTGAACTAACCTAATTGTTGGAATTTCATGTACACATTCTTGTGGTATTTGAAAGGATGGTATTCTTCACTTATAATGCTAATGAATTCCCAAGTCCCATGTGCCAACTAGATCAAATTCATACTCATGCTAGGTGTTGTAAACACCCTACCAATGTGAAATTGATTTGAATATCTCCCACGTAGTGAAGGTGATCTTCTTGACTTAAGTGATTGATAGAAAAATATGATGTAAGTTGGCATATCCATTCATCCAATGCAATAGCCTCAATCTCGCATTGAAACACAAAAATATCCAAATTCCCTTGGACCTTGAATGGACCTTGATGCTGAAAAGGTGTGTTGGCATGCAAAATGGAAGGTTCTGACAAGTTTGGGGACCCAAACTACATCATGAGTTCTTAGTGTTGATGTTACATTGTAGTGGCGGGAGATTCTTTCTCTCATCAAATAATTAAATATAAATTTAATGAGGCTGACTATTGTGAGAAGTCGTCTCATTCCAAAGAGATGTGTTAATTTATTAAGAGGCCGACTCATGATGAAAAGTCGTCTTGCTTGAAGAAGAACTAAATCACCTTGTATATATAGAAGGCACTGCCCTCTCCTATTTGATCATTCATTATTATTCAAGTGTGTTTGCATATCATCAGGAGTTCAATTGATGTATATAGCAGATTGATATATTGTTCAAGGAGATCGACTTGAGAAGAAGTTCGATATTCTTCATCGGTTGTGCATTTGCATCATGTGTGGTTCCATTGTCATTACATCATATCGGCCTTGTGATTGGCCATATTGTAAAGCTTATTGCTGCTCAATTTTTAATATATAAGAGAGATATTTTGGCTGGGTTTTTCTCCCTCGAGAAGGAGGGTTTTCCCAGGATAAACTCTATGTTCTTTGTTCACTGTGATGTCCATTATTCTATGTTTTTCTGCTTATTCATTTTTTATCCTAAAACTAAAACTTAGAATTGACCAAAGAGTCTAGTCTATCACTCCTTGTCACCCTCTACTTTTGCAAGTAGGAGTAAAATCTTCAATTCTTCCATTTCAAAGCAATCGGAGGACTTTTACAAAATTGAGGGGCATTATTTTCAACTTGGGCATGCAAGCACACTTCAGTACATGGTATCACTATGTATGAACTTCCTAGATAGAATTACTTTGTTTTCATCATCATGGTCAAAGTTATTCCGCTGTGGGATTCCATTCCAAGAGAAGGTATGTGATTTCAACTATGGTTCATACACTCAATCCAGCAGTAGTGAGACTACATAGAATGTAATCTTCATCGACTCTTGTAATGTCCCTTACCTGGCCTTGCCCTAGAATTTGCTTGTTTGTCCTAGAATTCGATTGTTGATTAGGTTTTAGGGTTTCTTCTTTCCAAATGAATGCACTTTTAATGAAGTAATCTTGGTTTGAAATCTGCATTCAATATTCACAACATTTCCACATACACATATATTTGTTAGCATTAATATCTAGATATCCAAAATATAAGCATAATCATAAAGCAATAATGAAGACATATGAGGACTGGCATGGGTAGATCCGCCCAAAGCTATCCATCTAAGCCCAAGAGCACAAGTGTCCAACCAAGACTACCCACCTCTTGGCCCAAGTGGTAGGAACGTCTGACCTAGACTATTCCACCCTTGGAGTGGCGTGCTTAGTGGAAACACTTGTACCTACTTTCTCTATCTGTGCCATCACCTCAGAAGACATTTAACTTATTGGGGACCGTCGGGGAAGCGAATAAGTGGCCCGAGCCTACCACCTCTCCATGGCTACAGCGGATCTTGAGTGGGACCCCCACCCCTCCATGGCCCACCCATGCCTTGCAACTAGGCGGACTATGAGTGGAATTTCCACCCCTCCAGGGCCAATCCCTACCTTGGGTTTCGGGGGTAGACTTAAGTGGGGTTTTTAGGCACCACTTCCCTCGCACCCTTCCTCCCAATAAGCTTATAAACACTGAGAAGACAATCTTTTGACTTTTAGCAATTGAATACACTTGCATTCACCTTTAATCATTTTACGTCAAAGTAAAGATCTTGGCCTAGAACAAGTACAATCATGATAACATCGAAAGGAACCATATTCAATTCATGAGCTAATTATAATCATAATAATATCAACGGAAAACATTGCATCAATAAACAGATTAGCAACTTTTATTATGCTATACTCTTCTAAATTAATGAGAAGCAATATATATATATATATATATGCCTACAGATAATTCTATCCATACTCCTTTACTGCTGCAATGTGAATAGTATCAAGATCATCTACTTGTTAAAGAAACAATGCTTTTAATTAATACACTAATCAGGATTTGCCATTTTGGGGGTACAATGATTTAGATGATTAGACTATGCTTGTTTTTCATAAAGCTTTGCATATTCAGTTTTTAGACATGACAAAGGCAATTAAGGATTAGATACAGTACATATTCAATAGATCGGTCATGAAGAGATGTAAGACATAAAATGCACAATTCTTGCATTGGTTATTTCAATATCTTATTGGTGACTGATTCTCCTCTTCTAATATTTGAATATGCTAAATATTAAAGCCAGTGAAATACATCACCTAGTTCGTTGTGTACTCTAATGCCTTTCTCCCGTTCTCTACCTAGTTGTGGTAGTCTGTATGGTGTTTCTTCAATCCTTCCTCATCGATTTCTCATTATTATTTATACCCTTGAGCATGGAGAGATTGTGTCTTTTGGAACAAAGACATCCCTTCATCATATCCCTTAATCGAAGCTTTTTGGTAACTAATTTTAGTTTGATACTCTTTAACATTGCAAAGCCTTTTATTAGTATTGTTCGATGTCTTCAGGTTGAGCCTTCAGCGATGCCTACAAGGTCAACGTATGTTCGGTCATGCTTCTGACATGGACCTTGATAGCCTTGACTTCATCGCATGAGGACACGTCTATACAAATACGGCGATCAAAGTATCAACGGGATCGTATCCTTTGTATCCGCCATTATGATAAGTCATGGAAGTATTTTGGAGATTTTGTCTTCTTTCGTCCTTGACATACACAATAGTAGCGGTTGGGAATATCGTTAGTTTTCGGACCCCAAAATAACAATGATTGGCTAATGTTCGAACAGTCAAGAGGACGATGGGATTTGTCTTCCTTGTAACGTTATATCTCTTCTATCCATTATTATCGTTTGAGACTTATAGTTTTGTGTTCTATATTAATTTCAATGTCCACTATGATTATAATATTTAAATTGTTCTATATTTTAATATTTATAATATTGTATTTGATATTTAATTATAATATTATCCTCTGATAATTATAATTAAATTACTCATATTGATAGTTTTACTATGTACCTTGTCTCTATCTTATTTGCTAAATAGTATCAATGATATAGCATTATTATAATAATATTTAAATTGAAATTTTATAATTTTGATATCTATTCTATTGAGTTATTGTATTTTCCATAAGTTACAATATTGGGATCATGACAGTCCTCCCCTCTCAATTTGCTTGCCCTCAAGCAAATCCCTTTTTGTGTCAAAGATATCTCCTAAGGAAAGAGTTTAAAAGGAGGATTAAGAGTATTATACGTATCTACGAAATATTCTATGGAGGAGTTTTCTATCTTCTTGATAAAGAAACCCCAAGGGTCTTATTACAATTCTTATTGGGGAGATTCGGTTGGATAATATGTTTCTAGATCTTGAGGGTATAAGGTTGTCTTCACCACTTAGATTGGCTCCTCCATGAAGCTCCATTTGTTCACTGTCTCTTCTTCTTTTGATTGGATCCCTTTGAGATCTCCTCCCTTGTATCTTGGTCTCTTTCTTGGATATTCTTCGCTTTCCCCCTCGAGGGTTGCTTCTATCTTGTGGGCTCGGCCTTTACATTTATGATCACGTCGCCAAGGCTCATGGCATGTGAAGCATAACCCTTTCCTTTTTAAGTCCTCTATTGCTTTGCACATATGATCACGATCCCATTTCCCCTTATAGTATGAACATGTCTTTCGTGAATCTTCCCTTCATGGCCTTTCTTCTTTGTGAAGGGGTTTGGAGGAGGTAAAACTCCTAGGTTTGTCTCTTGGTGAGTCGTCTTCAAATTTCATGGCCTTTTGAATGGCTTCATCTAAACGGGTGGGTTCAAGTGCACTCGCGATGCTTTTGACTAATCCCCTTAACCCTTCTATGAATAGGTAGGTGAGTCTCTCTTGGGAGATTTTGGGTACCATGACTACCAACTTTTGGAACTCAGTAGCATAGTTTTCAATAGTCCCTTGTTGTCTTACTTTTGTGAGTTCCCGAAAGTACCATTCAGGATGTTTTTGGTTGAATATTTTGATCAGTCTTTGGGTGAAATCATCATAGGTGGTCACATATTGATGACCTTGAGTTACGAGGCCGTGGTGCCACCAATCATGGGCCATCTCGGTTAGGTGTAGTACAGAAAACTTGATGGCATTTGCTTCTGTCATTGGGATCAAGGATAGATAGGTGTCTAACTTTTGAACCCATGATCATGCAGTGTTCTTTCCTTCTCTGTCAAAGTTGGGGAGGGTTAGTTTGCTCACCCTATTCTTGAGATCCTTATTGGTTTGGTCACTACTCTCCCTTCTAGGGGTGGCTCTTTGTTTGGCCTCACAATAGTCTTTAAAGGGCACAATCTCCCTAATTTATGGATCAAGACTATAATATGCTGCAGCAATCTCATTTACATCCTCTACAGGGGGTTTGTTGATATTGCTTTCTTCCATGGGTTCTTCTCTTGGCAAGAAAGGGGGTCGGGTGGATCTAGAACTTGTGGCCCGTGAGGGTGTAGGATTGTTATTTTCAAAGTGGTTAGAGTTTTCCTCCCTCATATTATTGCTACTCAAGTTTTGGAGAGCTTGATGCTTGGCTAATTCTCTCATTTTGTTCCATTAGGGCTTGGGTTTTCTTATCACTATTCTCCATGAAATCCCTAAGTTCATTTCTTAATGGGTCACCCATGAGATCGTTTCCTAGGTTATTATTCCTAGAGTTTCTTCGGTGGTAGGTTTGCATTATTCTCCACAGGATGGTGTTGATGTGTGTTTTGTGACCACACCAAACAGCAAAATAAAGTTTCCAACGGCTACTCTATTCTCTCTTGATCAAGGTATCCAGCATGCTAAGATTGCAAGAAAGTTCATGCGTTCAACCCCAAGGTTCCTTTTATGCAGTGGAATAGATTCAGTTGGTTCATTGTGATTTGCTAGTATCATGAGGGGACTTACGTAATTGTTCGACAGCAGACAGCAGACAACAGAATAAAGAGAAAAGGGGAGTTTTCACGTGGTTCGAGAGATTTGTCGATGAAGTGCAAGTTTCCTAATACTAACTAGAAAAGTGCAGAATTGAATGGCTGCAGGGATTAGAAAATTTATATCCTAACCTAAGTGCGAGATGTGGAGATCAACTTCAGCAAACTTCAACCAAACTTCGCTTTGCCTCACTTCGGACAACTTCCACAAAGCCAGTGCAATCTTCAAGGGAGTGGCTAAAAGTATTCAAATCACAACTCAACATATGGACACCATCACAACGATGCATGACAACATGTGAATCATAATTGAAGTTAGGTTCAAAAGGTTCCAATTGACCACGCAAGGCAAACCCACCATTAGTAAGCTCGCTAGTGGTATGGATTAGATGAAGCTTGCTTGGATCGAACACCGCATTCCACAACTATCTACATACATGAAATAAAATTTACTCTACTTTAAGTTCTACTTTAAAATCCTACGTGAATCAGAAGGACGAAGAAATCTTGCTAGCTACTCACAATAAAAGATGAAACCACCATCAATGATAACCCTTTTTATTATGAGAGTGTTCACAACTTCTTACAAAGCATTCAATGGAAGACTTTCCTTCTTCTACAATCTAAGCTACCAATCTAGGCTATCAATCTACACTATCAATCTCTCTGCTATTCTATCCTCTAATCTCTAATGATTCTATCTATGTCTAATGATTTACAAATGAGGGGGGATGCCCCTTTTATAGCTGGCCAATCTCAATGGACAGCTCAAATTGAATTACAATGGACGGCTCAAATTGAGCCACACAAGCCCTGGTCAAGACTCCACCCTAAAAACTGCCAAAAGGTGGAGTGGTGCAATAAATGAGCACAAAATGCCGAACTCCTCCCTTTGACCACTATGGGCAATTAATGCCCACTATCCTTCCAGATGATTCTCGTCCAGGAACGCGTTCCCACTGTTCTTCTCTCTGACTGCAAAATCAACAAATCTGGCCACCACTGCTTCAACTTCCTGAACTGAAATGGACGGAGCAAGGTCGAGCTGAAACTCAAGGACGGTGATTGTCTGCTCCTACTGAATACAAGATTTTCTCCAGGCTTCAATGGCTTCCTGAGTACTCTAAATGATGCTGGAGAAAGTGGAAACATTCTCAAAATCATCTTGGACAAACGATCTCACTTCAGAAAAGAAAGGGTGCAATCTGCCCTTCAAGCCATCAAATGTCACCTCCTCAGGAGTTAGTTGTTTTGCGAACAAGGCCTCAAGTGTGTTGAAGACCCCTTCTTGAATGTTCCCCATGGCCTTTCTCACTATGACTAACTCTGCCTGTGTCGTATCGAAGAAGCCCCGGCTAGTGAATGCTGAAGAATACCAACTGGGAAAATCATACCCATCTCCTTCCTAAATTACTCCTCCTTCGATCAAGGTCTACACAGGCATATGCATTAGGGTTGCCAAGCGAGGAATGGTCTTGTCCCAATAAATGTGAGTCTCATTCCAAGCTTGATCAATGTTCTCCATACGTGCAAGGATGTTGGAGGCATGCTGAAAAGAAGAGACAAGATCCCCAATGAACTTTTCAGCCTCAATACGGACACTGCCAACCCACTTGTCCGCCTCCTAAATTGTTTTCTTCAACTCTTCGAGCCCACTAACCGATTCCCTTGGAAGCTCTGCCGGAAGGTCCACCACTGGATTTTCTTGCGTGCACGGACATGCCAAGTGTTGTACATAGCCAATCAACATCCTATGCTCCTTCAATTTCTTGTATTTTTCTTCTTTTTGAAGCAATCTATCTTTCAATGCCTGAAAGGAGTTGTCAGCTTCCTCAATTACCTGTGCTCCTGTGGGACGGCCTAGCTCAACAGTGGTGATCATATAGTTTTCCGGCACCTCTTCGTCTCGATCACACTCCTCCCTAGGAACAGCAACGTGAAGCGTGCGCGAATCGGATTTATCTGTTTCAATCCTTGAATATTTCCTGGCTCTTTTCTTCTTTGGCGACCCACTTATTCTATTGAGGAATTCATCCATCTCTATTGTCGGGTCGGTGTCATCTTCAAGATCTTTTCTCATCCTACTCGTGAGCCAATCTGGTGCTGCCTGTTGTGTGTTGCAAACAACAAGTGGCTGCTCCTCCATTGCCTCCACCTCATGAGCCTCTGCTCCAGCAACATTTTGCTGAGGCTCATCTGTTTCCATGTGTTGTGCATCCTCCTCTAAATGTTGAGCATTCTCCTCCAAACCTTGAGCTTCGGGCTCCGTAGTATTTTCATCCTCAAAAGTCGCCTCGATCATATGCTCCAAGCGAGTGTCCGTTGTTTCTTCTTCATCCTGTTGGCTCTCATTCCTAGGAGCATTAACACTCTGACTATCTGGTTCCCTAGGCAATGGCTGATTCACCTCCTCCATCTCGCGCTTCTCATCCAATCTAACCCTCTGACTCACGAACAACGAAACCTCTTGCACACTCGAAGAGTGAGTCAATAATTGTGTGGGTGATGCCTCCATTTCTCGAGGCGTTGGCTAAACTGGAACCTCTTCCCACGGCTCTAAAGCCTGGGTAGCCTGTTTCCTCTTTCTTGTTGTTGGCAGCCTCTGATCGCCCATGAGGTTGTAGGTGAGAGCTATTGATTTACTTTTGAGTCTGCGAACATGTCTCTCCACCTAGCTCCTTGTGAATGTCAGGACTGGAATGCATAGTGTGTCCAAGTCTGTAACCTCTGGCTCTGACCAATCAAGTGGTGGGACTGGCGTGTCTCTCACTGACTCATAATCTGGCTAAATAATATTGATATCCTCATCCACTTGGTCTGGGACTAGAATAACCTTGCACTCTCTGATCAACTTAAGAGGTAGTCGGGTAAACATTCTCTTTCTAACTCCAGCTTCATCCTCCGCATTAGCCCAAAAATCCTCAATGTGAGCCCTATGCCTATGCTCCACACCCTGCACCACTCTGATATTTCCGTAGGGGTCAAAATCCTGTCGGCTATTGTGGAGAGTGAGATGGAAGAATTGCAATTCGTCCTCAGCCTCTCTGGCTGCCTATAAAAATGAACACTGCTCAATTGAATTCCCCATAACAATAGGGTAATTCAGTCCTCCTTTCTTTTTCCTTTTCTGGATTTTATCGTAGGCAAGAAGTTGCCTAGATACTTCTAACATCACCATCCTGTCAGTGGGGTACCTCGGTAATCTGTATGCATAAGAGGTGAACCCCTGCAGCCTAATGTAGGTGAACTTCAGAAATTGGATTAACCAACATCTGTACTCTTCGATCAACTGCTGGGCCTCCTTAGATATTCTTTGCTGAAGACTCCTTGTTATATGCATAGTAAAAGCATCGTTCACCCTTTTGAAATTAGAAGTGTTGGTTAAGTGCAACTGCAGGCAAGCTTCATGAATCTTGAACTAATCAGGACCGCTTCCAATTGGCTCCTTATAAGTCATTCCTCTAGACTTCGTCATCCGAGCCAACATATAGATGACGTATGAGCTCATATAAAATGTCCTTGTCCTCCTTAGGTGCCTGAACTGCTCATCTATATTATCACTAATCATCCTTGCCCAATCAACATAATCCTTCCCCTCCATCACTACGATGATGTAATAAAACATCCAAGGCTCAAAAATATATACTTGAGAACTCCCATTTACCCGGCTAAGCATCATAATCAGGTCACAGTATTCTTGCTTCAAGTCTTTGGAGATAATTTGTTTGGGTAACTTTGTGCGAGGAGGCTGCTGTGACCTTTTTCACACATCGCCCCATTGCAAATGGGGACCCCCTAATTTTTTGCTTCGTTTCGGACTTTTGGCTTGATTTTTGGTTTGTTTTGCTGTTGTCTCTCTCTTGTTTTGTTTGTCTTTCTGGGGACGTGCCCATCTGGATTGAAATTTTGGCTAAGTCTGAGAATTGGGGTTTGATTCCTTCACGTCAATTTGAGGTCAAATCAAGTTTGGCTATTGAAATTTGAGATTAACATTGTTGTCAGATGGCTTCGAGCAGGTCCCCAACAGAATTTCAATGAATTCCGGCAACTTGCTATTTTTAGTAAGTCAATTTGGGGGTTTGTTTTCTTGAGATTTTCAAATTCTGACAACTGCACTACATTCTGACCACTTTGAACTCATCACTGGCAAAATTTGAGCAGAAACGGGACTTGCTATTTTTAGCAGTCCTGCCTTTGAAGTCCATTTTTAGGGTTTGCATGTTGAATTTTCAGATGCATGTCTGAGGTTTCTTTGTGGGTTTTTCGAGACCATCGCAATGATGTAACATGCAAAACAGGACGACAACTTTCAGTGCTCAGCCTTCGGAGGCTGTAATTAGGGTTTGCATGCAAGTTTTCTGAGCACATGTCTGCATCATCTTTCTGGGTTTTCCGAGAGCTTCGCAACGGTGTAACATGCAAGTAGAACTAGTCACTTTTCAGAAACTTGCTATTTTTAGCCAGTGCTTGCATGTTGATGAATTTTCTGGGTTTTTCTGGGTTTTTCAACATCTCTCGGGCAGTGTGACATGCAAAATCATTCGGCAACTGATGGGTCACCTTTTCAGACGTTTACTATTTTTAGCAGTGCCACTCCGGCAGCTGCCCAGCACTTCAAAGTCATGAACCTGATGACATGCAACATAAATAGAGTTAAATAGAGCTCATCTGATACACATGCAAGGAAAATTAGGGTTTCCAGCTTCGGGACCCAAAATGAGGGGTCAAACGCCAAAATTTCCGAAAACTGAGATATCCCATCGTGATCAGCATCTTTCAAGGAGTCCGCTGGTAAAATTTGAAGGAAATCGGAGCACTTACTATTTATAGTAAGGCGTTCCTGAAACAGGCTATAAATAGAAAGTCAGCATCAGGCGCCAGTGTGAACGGGTAAGTCTACCGATGAGGATCACAGCATTCAAATTTCAAGTCAAACAGAGCTGTGGAGGTCATAAAACTGAGCAGTTACTATAAATAGTAAACCACCTCCAAAAAAAAGCCAAAAATAGCAGGTCAGCATGAGGCGTCAGCATAAACAAGTCAAGCAGATGAAGGAAACCCCTTGGCGCGAATTTCAAGTCAAACGGAGTTGCAGAGGTTCGGAAAAGAAAGCACTTACTATTTTTAGCAGGCTGGTGCAAAGAAATTAGGGTTTCCTAAAATCAAGGGTAGAGCACGACAGTCATGCAGAAGCAGCATCCAGCCACGACCAACACTCTTCAGGCAAACAACACGCAAAATTTGAACTCATTCTAAGCAGTTGCTATTTTTAGTAAGTTGCTAAAAATAGCAGGCGTAGGCAAGCATTAGGCCCTGAAAGCTCAATCACGTCACGAGGGTCGAGGCAAAGTAAAAATCAAGCTTTTTGGAGCTAGAAATCAGTTCAAAACGCAAAATTTGAGAAACTTTCTAAAAATAGAAAGCTAGGGCAAGCCAGGGGCCACGTGAACAAATCACTTTGAATCAGATAAGAGCTTTGAAATTCATCCAAGTCTGATAAACTGAAGGCTCTAGCATCAAAATCCGCCTTAGATGCTTGAGGAGCCATGAAAATTCACTAAGTCTGAGTTTCATCCTCCTGCCTAGGCTAAATGCGCCCACTTCAGTTGGAGATGTTGAGAATTTTTCTAAGTGTTGGAATATCCTGCAGGACCTTGAAAATGCGCCCATTCTCAGCTGGAAGTCAAGAAAAATCCTAAGGCACGAGTCTCGTCCTGCTCCACATACCAATTGCGCCCTCCTCACAAGCAAGATGACTGAAAATTTTTCTAAGTAGTGAATATATCCTGCAGGTACCTCAATATGCGCCCAAGGAAGGACGAAGGTGTTAAAATTCTCTAAGTAAAAGTTTCATCCTCCTCCCCATTCAAAATGCGCCCTCTTCAAAGCAAGGTGATAGAAAAAATGGCTAATTCTGGACCTATATCCGCCTCACCCCTCTAAATGCGCCCATGCAAGGTGGTGGCTGGGAGAATTCCAAGTGTTAAAGTTCATCCTCCTGCCTGTGTGATATGCGCCCAAGGAAGAACTAGAGAAGTTAAAAAAATTTCTAAGTCTGAGGAATATCCACCTCCACAGGCCAAATGCGCCCTCTTCAAAGTGGAGATGTTTAAAAAGTTTCTAAGGCATAAATATCCACCTTGACCCTCCAAATGCGCCCATCCTCCTGCATAGTCTAAATGCACCCTCACTTCAACTAGGAAAAGAAAAAATCTTAAATTCTCTTGCACATGCAAAATGCGCTCAAGCTAGAAGGAAGTGAAAGGAGTCAAGGCGTTGGAAGTTCATCCTTCTCCCTATGTAAAATGCGCCCATCCTTCACCATAGTCTAAATGCGCCCAAGGTGGAATAAAGGTTGTTCCTTCTCTATGTGTGAAATGCGCCCAAGTGGGCTAGGAAAAGGACAAGGTGGTTGACTTTCTTCTCCCTCCTTTCAATGCGCCATGCAAGATGAAGACAAGGTAAAGTGGAATGTGATAAAAGTATGCTAGGCGTTGAAATCAAGAATGTCCTCCATGATGTGCCATATGCGCCCAAAGTTCATGCTAGGGGTGAAATTTAATGAGGAAATATGTTGGGCATTGAGAATGTGTTAATAAAAAAAATTCCTCACCACAGGCAAAATGATTGAAGATGAATGAAAATTTTCTAAGGCAAAATTCAAAATGTGCCTATGCTAGTGATTCTAATTTTAAAATTTCTAAGGCACAAAATTTCATCTCTAGGAAAATATGCCTAAGTCTGATGGAGATGTGAAATTTTCAGAAGCATGAGTGAAATTGCCAGTGGAAAGAGTCAGAATGTGCCAGCTTCATGAGATTGAAGAAGATTTTCAAGGCCAAGCAAGAAAATACGCCAGAAGATGAAGAACGAGAATAAATTTGATGGAGAAATATTTTTCTAAGGGTTAAAATTCAAAAAAATTAAAAGTACCCCTTTGTTTGTAGACCCATGGATTCAACGTTTTCTGAAGGGAATTTTCTTTTGGGTATTGGACGTTTGTGATTAGGAATGGATTTCAAAGTCTTCCACAGCTTGCCAGGGATTTTGAGGTGAAGATTTTTGATGGGCACCAGGTTGGTGAATTTCCTAGGGAAAATTTGAGAAATTTTCTAAGGCAAGGAATAAAATGTTTTGTTAAAATAAAAGGCCTTGGCTGATGATTTGAAGTTGACCGCCTAGGTGAATTTGCTCAAATTCTTCGTGAAGATAATTTTCTCAAGTCAGAGATGGATAGGATCAAGTTGTCAACGCCTGAGCCAGAAAAGTGAATTTCTTGAAGAGGATGCAGTTGAAGTTTACACTTTCGAAAGATGATTTTAAAATGCATCTCTTAAATACGCCCTTGAGGAAGATGAAATTTGTCTAAGGCATTGAAATATGATGCACAGGAGTCATATGCCCCAACCTACAGATGTTGAAAAATCGTGAAGAAAGCAAAGTTGGCTAGAGAAAATGATGGGCCCTATCAAATGAATAGATCACTCGAACATGGAGATCTGATAAGTAGAGTGGATTTATATTGTAAAGTGTTTTGACTCTTTGTTTGTTTTGCAGGCTGAACGTCGAGACCAGGCGGTGATGACTTGAAGTGATGAAGCAAATAGTTCAAGATGATAGAACCTCGAAGGAAGAAAAATTGCAAGAAATGGCTAAGTGTTGAGACCTAGTATGTGCCCTACTCAAGTGGCGAGGAAGAAATGATCAAGTCCAGGATAGGAAAAGATGAAGGCCCAAAGGTTAGAAATGATCCTCAAGTAATTCAAGGTTGAAGAACAACATTAAAAAGGAAAATCATCATCAAGCAGCAGAATGAAGTTGCCGCCTTGAAGTTAGATCGAGAACGTGCCTGCCATGCCAGAAGTTGAAGCTGTTTGATCAAGTTTGCAGTCAAGAAGAAGAACAGGAATAGTGCGAACACGTCTATGAATAGGAATCTTCTAGAGGATGGTGGACATTAATTGTTCATTTATTACCCCACTCCTCTTTGTGGTGGTTTTTAGGGTGAATCTTGTTTAGGGCTGGGGTGGCACGATCTGGGCCATCCAGCCAATTGTAATTTGAGCCGTCCATTGGACTTGGCCAGCTATATAAAGGGGTATCCCCCCCTCATTTGTACTTTCATGAGATTAGGTAGTAGAGATTAGAATAGAGAGACAGCTAGGTGATAGCTTAGAGGTAGTTTAGTATAGATTGATAGGATAATTTGAAGAGGGAAAGTTTTCCCTTGAAAACTTTGTAAGAAATTGTTGTGAACACTCTCTCAATAAAAAGAGTTTTCATCGATGATGAATTTCGTCTTTTGTTGTGAGTAGCTAGCAAGGTTTATTCGTCCTTCTAATTCGAATAGTAGCTTAAAGTAGAATAAATTTCATTTCATGCATGTAGTAAATAGGAATTGCGGAATGTGGTCTTCAATTTGAGAATACTTCGTCTATCCATACCACTAGTGTGTTCGTTGATGGTGAATGCGCCTTGTGTGGTCAACTGGAATATCGTGTACTTAACTTCGATCATGATTTGTATGTTTATATGCGTCGTTGTGATGGTATTTTCATGCTAAGTTGTGATCTGAACACCTTGAGCTACTCCTTTGAAGATTGCACCGGTTCTATGGAGGTTGTCCGAAGCGAGGCAAAGCAAAGCCTGGTTGAAGCTTGTGAGAATTGATCACCATGTCCCACGCCTTAGAGTAAATTAGAGCCTTCTCAACCTAGCACTATTTACATTCAGTACCTTCTGAAGCAAGAACTTCATAGACAAATCTTTCGAGCATTTGAATTCCTTTCTCCGCTGCCGAACAATTTCGTAAGTCCCCTTGAAATACCAGCAAATCACATCGAGCCAACTGAGACTATTCGCACTGAAGGAACCTTGGAGTTGAACGCACGAACTCTCTCGCAATCTTAGCGTGTTGGATACTTTGATCAAGAGAGAATAGGGTAGCCGTTGGCGACTTTATTTTGCGTTGGTGAGGTCACGAAAAACACATCAACAGAGGCCTTGGCTTCCACATCCAGACTGAATTAATCCTCTCAATCTTTCAAAAGATGAGGCGTACATCTTATCAGCTCTTTCTTTTGTCTTGTACAACATCCTCTCGAAAGTGGGAATCCCAAATGCTTCTCTGATAGCCTCTGGCGTGATGTTGGCAAACAACTTACCATCAGGAGAAACTATTGTTTTGCGATCTGGCCTATAGCAATTAGCACACTCCGAAATCAGTTCTGGACACTGGATTGCTGGTGGAAAACCAGCAGCTGCATATAGTCCATTTTTCATGATATTGTGTGTTGTAACTGGTGGATGATGGCCACCTTGTCCGTACATTCTTCCTTTGAGCGCTCCAAGGTTGAATGAACCAAGGTTGGTGTCAATCAGCCCTCCCAACTTTGAAACAAATTTCGATTCAGGAAGAAAAGACTTGCGGAGTTGCTTAATAATTGCCTGCCTGGAGGCGTTCTCTTTGCTGGATTCCGCATTTGCAGCTCTTCCTGCAGCTTTGTTTGTCCTTGCAGCATCTCCTCTTCCTACTTCAGCCATCTCAAGAATTCTGATTCCATAGCTCGAAATTTTCAAGGATTTTCCACTTCTAAAGACCTGATTTTCACTCGCACTGACCCTCGTGACGTGACTGTCGTGTTCACACCTGCCATCTGTGCTGACCTGCTATTTTTAGTAACTTCTTGATTCTTGAACTTCTGCAACTTGTATTAACTTGAAATTTGTTCTAGGGGATCCTTATGACCTGTTTGACCTATTCACACTGGCTTCCTGTGTTGGCCTACTATTTTTAGCCCTGTTCTGGAGGTGACTTACTATAAATAGTAAGTACTCGGATTGCGCTCAAATTTCACCAGTGGATTGCTTGAAGGATGCTGATCGCGATGGGATACATCAGTTTTTCAATTTTCTCAAGTTTTATCCCTCATTTCGAGTCCCGAACTCCGAAACCCTAATTTGACCTGCATGTGCCTTTATTGACCTTCGTTTGACTCTGTTTTTGTTGCATGTTGCCCTGTTTGTGAAATTGAAGTGTGGGGGAGCTGCTAAAGTGAACCTGCTAAAAATATTAAGTGCCTGAAAAAGTGATCAACTGATTGTCGGATGTGTTTGCATGTCATACTGCCCGAGAGATCTCAAAAAACCCAGAACACTGGTCTGCATGCGAGCACCTACTAAAAATAGTAAGTCCCTAAAAAAGTGATCAACTTGACTTGCATGTTACATCATCGCGAAGCTCTCGAAAAACCCATAAAGATATGCCGACATGCATTGAAAAATCACACATGCAAACCCTAATAATGGCTCCCAAAGCCCAGACTGCTAAAAATAGCAAGTTGTCTGTTTTCACTCAAATTTTGCGAGGAGTTTTAAGGGTTCTAAGCACAGTGTAGCAATCAGAATTTGAAAATCCTTAAGAAATAGGCCCCAAATTTGGTACTTACTAAAAATAGTAAGTTGTTAGAATTCAGTGAAAATTCAGTGGGAACCTGCCTAAAGCCTTCTAACTGCAATGCCAAGCTTAGATTTCAATTCGCTCACTCAACTTAACCTCAAACTGGCCTGAAGAATAAAAACCCTAATTTCACAGGCTTAGCCAAAATTTCAACCCAAGTCAAAAGATAGGTACATCACCAGAAAGATAGAACCAACAGAGAGACAGATGCAAGACCCAAGCCAAAAGACCGAATGGAACAAAAATTAAAGGGGGGGTCCCCATTTTGAATGGGGTGATGTGTGAAAATGTTACAACAGATGGCAAGATTTTTGCTCTGATACCACTGTAATGTCCCTTACCTGGCCTTGCCCTAGAATTTGCTTGTTTGCCCTAGAATTCGCTTGTTGATTAGGTTTAAGGGTTTCTTCTTTCCAAATGAATGTTCTTTTAATGAAGTAATCTTGGTTTGAAATTTGCATTCCATATTCACAGCATTTCCACATACACATATATTTGTTAGCATTAATATCTAGATATCCAAAATATAAGCATAATCATAAAGCAATAATGAAGACATTTGAGGAGTGGCATGGGTAGATCCGCCTGAAGCTATCCATCTAAGCCCAAGAGCACAAGTGTCTGACCAAGACTACCCACCTCTTGGGCCCAAGTGGTAGGAATGTCTGACCCAGACTATTCCACCCTTGGAGTGGCGTGCTTAGTGGAAACACTTGTACCTGCTTTCTCTACCCGTGCCATCACCTCAGAAGACATTTAACTTATTGGGGACCGTCGGGAGAGCAAATAAGTGGCCAGAGCCTACTGTTAATGTTTGTAGCGGCAGGAGATATTTCCTCCTAATTAAATTTAAATTTAAAATAAATAATCTTAAAGGCAGGTCAGCCTTGATTTACAAATAATATTTTATATTTTCTAGGGGCCGACCTAGAGAAGAGGTCACCTAGATTTGTATATAAGCAAGGTGAAGATATTCCATTTTATCATCAACTCATTGTCTCTTCAAGGTCACACTTCAGCAGCAGTTCACCAATTTTAGCAACAGATCCGATTTCAAGAAGAAGTTTCTTCATTTTGTATCAAGGAGAATTGTCTCAACACATTGTATTAATTTGGCCTTGTGTAGGGCCTGAATTGTAAGCAGATTTCTGCTCTTATTCTTTCAATATATAAGAGATATATTTTGCTGGGTTTTTCTCCCTCGAGAAGGAGGGTTTTCCCAGGGTAATTCACTGTGTTCTTTGTTTAGTGTGTTGTATTTCTACTTATTTACATTTTTGGTCTAAAACTAACATGGTATCAAAGCAGGTTTAAGCAAAGATCCAATCAGATTTGTTTAAGCAGTCAAGACATCTCTTTATCTAGGGCAGTCTATCAAAGAATTGAAGATGGTGAACGGAGTCAAGGTTGAAGATAGGCTTGATGGAGCATCAAATTTCACCTCTTGGAAATTCAAAGTTCTTATTGCCTTAGAAGAAAATGATCTTCTAGATTTCGTGGAAAATGATGTGCCCAAGCCATCCGATGATGCTGAGAAAATTCAATGGAAGAAAAATGGCACGAAGGCTAGAAAGATCATGATAGATTCTGTGAAGGATCATCTAGTTCCGATTTTCTCCAAGATGAAGACAGCCAAAGATATGTTCGAGGCTCTACAAGGATTGTATGAGATCAACAATACCAGCAGAGCCCTTGCTTTGAGACAACAGCTCCGTCATATAAAAATGGCTAAAGGAGATTCAGTCATCTCCTTCTTCATGCAGATTTCTGAATTGAGAGATCAGCTATGCACTATTGGAGACATAGTCGAAGACAGAGATCTGGTTATGTTGGCGTTGAATGGTCTTCCTCAATCTTGGGAGCCTTTTATTCAAAGCATCAATGGGAGATCTAAGTTGCCCAAGTTTGATCGTCTTCGAGCTGATAGTATTCAAGAAGAGTCCAAGTTGGCAACAAGAGGAAATGGGCGAAATTCTCATAATGAAGAAAATCATGTCCTTGCTGCTCAAGCTTCCAAAAGAAAAGGAAGAGAAGGGAAAAGAGGCAATTTCAAGAGGAATAGAGACAAAAAATCAGACTATGTTCCAGAACCAAAGAAGAAGAAGGACCTCTCTCACATTCAATGTTACAGGTGTGACAAGTATGGTCACTATCTCGAGATTGCATATCAAAGCCGAAGCAGCATGCTTGTACCACAAATATTGATGATGTGTCACCTCAAAAGGAATCTAGAGACGACTCAGAGGGATTTCTATTCATCTCCGCACTTTCAAGCAATGTTCCAACTGACAATGACACTTGGTTGATAGATAGTGGTGCTTCACGCCACATTACAGGATACAAAGAGCATCTTACAGACTTAGTAGAGAAAGAGACTAACTTGCAAGTGATAATTGGAGATGATGCTTGTTATTCCGTAAAGGGAGCTGGGGCCACTTCTTTCTAGCTAGATTCAGGTATCCCTCTTCATTTGAGTGATGCTTTGTTTGTACCAGGAATCAAAAGAAATCTTGCCTCCATGTTAGCTTTGGAGGACAAAGGGTACAAGGTTGCCTTTTCTTAAGGGAAAGTTCTTGCTTGGCCTAAGAACTCTAGTATAAATTCAGCTCATGTAATTGGAGTTCGTCAGGAGAACCTATACATATTATCAATTCGTCCAATTCAGACATTATTGCATGACTATCAATTTGAGTGAGCTTTGGCACAGGAGACTTGCTCACTTACACTTTAGAGCCCTTCCATCCATGGAGAAGATGGTTACTGGTCTTCCTAAGCTTGGTTTGGAGCATGATGGCATTTGCAGAGGATGTGCACTTGGTAAGAATATCGAGTCCCTTTCATAGTAGTGACAGTAGATCAAAGGGAATTTTAGATCTTGTTCATTCTTATTTATGTGGACCAATGTCTGTGGCATCTTTGAGTGGATTTTGGTACCATGTGATTTTCATTGATGATTATTCTCGAAAGACTTGGATTTACTTCTTGAAATCTAAGGAGTTTGAAGAAGTACTTGTTAGATTCAAAGAATTCAAGGACCAAGTTGAAAATATGTCCAGGACAAGGATTAAAGTTTTGAAATCAGACAATGGAGGTGAATACACTTCTGGAGGTTTTCGTAATTTATGCATTGAGGCAGGGATCAAGAGGGAGTTTTGTGTTCCATACAACCCTCAGCAAAATGGAGTTGCCGAAAGAAAGAAAAAATCCATAGTAGAGGCAGCCAAGGCTATGATTCATAATCAGGATTTATAGACTTTCCTATGGGCAGAAGCTTCCAAAACCGCCGTGTATGTTCAGAACAGAAGCCCTCATCGAATATTGGGAAACATGACTCTTGAGGAAGCCTTCACAAGTGTGAAACCTGAGGTTAGTCATTTAAGAATTTTTGGTTGTCCTGTTTACATTTGTTGGCGTAACAACTAACACCTCTGGAGTATAAGTTGGTACGGACAGCTATGCACACTATGCAATGAGTGCTCTTTAAATTAGGAGGGGAAGCTCCCTCGTTGTGCCAGACAAAAGTACCTAAAAAGGGAAATAAACTAAACTATCTCCTGTCTTTTTTGTCTCAGTTGTAAGAGGTACAAGGCTTTCAAGAAAACTATATACTTGCAGCTAAGTATTTTCTGGTTTTGCAGATCACTAACTACAACTAAGCTAACTACTTTAAAACTATCCAGTTTTCTCAAGAAAACAAAGCATGAGGAAATGGAGCAGGAATGATTATTTGACGATAAACAAGTATAGATTCTCAACTTGAAGGCAAGGTGGCACATCTATCAGCTCAATCTAAACAAGTTTATTATTCACAAAACACCATACGATAAACAAGAACAGATTCTCAACTTGAAGGCAAGGTGGCACATCTATCAGCTCAATCTGAACAAGCTTATTAAACACAAAACAGAATTGATCTAGCAAAGGAAAGAATTCACCATCATAATTGTACGAAACCCAAGTGGCATAACAATTCATCATAATAGTAAATACACATGAACAGATACAGAACGAACAATATTGAAGGCAAGGTAGGCACAGCATATATTTCTCTCTCGTGCAAAAGTTATGTACAAATGAGCAAAAGCTCTTATTTATAGACATCAAAAGGTGTAGGGAACCCTAAAATCACCTTGAGTCAACTACAGTCAATGCATGCAAGATTTTATTGCTAAACGCAAACAAAGCAGACTATACAGTTAACTGGAAAATTACCATCAGTTAACCGGTACATCTAATCTAAATGGACAATGTGCAAGCATGCACGTCCTTATTGAAAGCAAAGTTAACTGGAACACTACCCTCAGTTAACTGAAAAACCCTAATCCTAACTCCTATGAAGATAATCCCAAGGAAAAGATAAGCATGTATGAAATCAGCAAGTGAACTCAAGACTGAAAGTTGAGTTAACTGTTGCTCCTGACTCTATCCTCGAAACTAACTGCAGGTCCCAACTGGTAGATCACTCCAAGTCATCTTGGTTCAACACCTCGTCCAGGAATTCATCAATCACTCAGTCTTCTGGCACTTTGACGCTGTCCAAAACAATAATCTGTTTCTTCAATTCTTTGCCACTCTCCTTGATTGTATGCATGCATTCTCTGACATCTTCAGCCACTTTCTTGAAACTAGCTGAAATCACTATAATGTTCTCCAACTTAGCCGCCACAAGATCTCCCTCAAGGCTATCACGAATCAGTTTTTCAAACTCAGCTTGCACTATGTTCAATTCAATAGACGTGCCATCCTCAAGAAGATAATGACATGGGATCTAAACAACAAAACCACTGACAAGTGCAAGAGCTCCAACAGCATTATCTTTTACTGAAAACAACTTGGTAGAGATCTTTTCACATATCTCCATTTCGAAAAGGTGTTGCTCCTTCCAAGTGAAAACCTTCTCTCTATCTTCATCAATCTCCAAAGCATCATATGCAACAGACAACTGAGATACAAGAACTCGATACTTGGCTAAACTCTCTGCAACTGAAATCTCGAGCAGCTGGATGCCTTGACAAAGTTTATGTGCGTCACTCCTCAACTGATACAAATCCATAAGAAGATGTCGACCTGTAACAATGAAGCTTTCAATCCAGTTGTCCAGAAGTCTGCCATGACTGACTAACTGATCCAACTTTTGTTGTTCTGCAGGTGTATTCTGTGGAAGAACAGGCGCTCTACTCGAATTTCCGTGGACAAGATCAGAGATATATTGTCGAAGTTGACTGTTCTCAGCCTTAAGCAGTGCCTTATCTTCTCCATCCTCCGTGATGCATTCTTCAAGATTATTGGTGACAATCTTAAGAAGGCTCACGTCTATTTCTCGAGTGGTCCTGCGAAGATTTGCCTTGGTGAAAGTAAAGTCACCGACTTCAACTCCATCTAGGCTCTTACCCTCTGGAGGAGTAGCAACCTCTATAACAATCTTTGACTCTGGAGTCTTCTCGATATGCACCTGCTTCTTGATTTTCTTGTTCGACCTCTTCTGATAAGGCTCACCAAACTCAGATAAATCAAGGTTGTATGAAGGTTCTCGCCTCTATCTCCCCCAAGTCCTCTCGAGCCAACAAGACTGAACAATATTATCAATTCGAGGAGAGACTGTCCTTGATGTATCAACTTGTGGTGGTTTGGTTATCTCTGATCCTACTTGAACGGGTATCTCAAGCTCTGAATCTATATCAATAAGCTGCACATGTGGTGAACTAGGAGGTGAAACATGAAGCTCAGCCTAAATGACTGTCTCTACTGGGATCTCAGGTGCATTCTCTACTTGCTTCTGCTTCCTTTTACCAGTAGTCCTCCCTCTCGTGTTTCCACTGAGTCTAACTCCTTCAGGTGGCGTCACAATAGCCTTGACCCGAGGCCTTGACCTCGAAGTAGAAGGCAATGAAGAAAAATCCACTGGCGGCTTTGTAACAAGAATTGACTTTCGCCTTTGTTTTCTCTCCAAGAACTGCTTGCTGGTTGATAACTGATCTAGACACATCCTCAATAGAAGTATTCTCCTTAGCATACCAATTTGGTGAGCGAAGTGGCTGTCGAGCAATTTGATCCTTGACATATGAATTGAGAAGAACCTCTCCATCATCATCTGATAGACCATCAACATCCTCTAATAGGTAATCAGAGAGCTGAGTAATAGTGAGTCTACAATAGTGACGACGACGAACCTCGAATTCATCTTCACAATTAGCCCAGAAATCTTCAAGTGTTGGCTTATGTGCAATCCCTCGCTCCAACCTGGTTGCATAATGACCCAAAGGATCATAGGAACACCTCTCAGTATGAGATTTGAGTTTGAATCTCTCCATCTCAGTTAACATATACCTGGCATCTACCGCAGTTTTGCATGTGAAAATGCCCAATCCGAATGGAAAAGAAGCTGCAGACTTATGACGACTGCGAAGAAAGGAGTGAACGTGTTGAACCTGTCTGAGAAATTCCATAAAGATGATCTTCTCTGAAGGGTACCTAGGTAACATTAGAGGCTCTCCAACATATCCATAAACCCGGATGTATGTGAAAGTAGGGAATTGGATAAACCAATCCGCCCAAGTCTCCATTGCTGATTTCGCTTTTGTAGAAATACGGATGTGCATTTCGTTGTCAAGATCTCTGACTGTCCTCATGGAAAAGTGATCATTCACTGCTCGGAAATCTTGTTCAGCCTTAGAAAATTCCAACTAAGAATAGTACTCATGAACACGCTGAACACCAAGAGTCCCGTTAGTTTTTAGGTGTCTATAGCTGCCTTGAGATGCAACTAAGTAGACCAAGTAAGACACCATATGAACCTCATGAAACCTGAGAAAATCAGTAATTTGCTGATGTAGGCAATCGCTGATCAACATAGCCCAATCAAAATGTTTTGTGCCATCAAGGATCCTGGAAATGATGTAAAACATCCATGGTCAGAAAGTGCTAGCATCTTCTTGACCTGTAACTCGATTAAGTAGAGTTATCAAAACAGCAACCTCGTCCTTGAATTCACCACGACCAACCTTTTTAGGCATGTTAGTCTTCTGAACCTTCAACCATCTTTGAGCCACCTTTCTCTGTGAACGTTCTTGATCTCCATCCCATATCTTCTCATAGGCCTCAATAACCACAGTGAAATTATCTGAACGAGAAGGAATAGCAAAGCACTTCTCTACATCCTTTGGCTTAAGACTACAAATGACTCTCCCATCAGCTGATCTGATTTGTCGTGAAGACGAGTCATAATGCTTAATGCAAGCAAGAACAAACTCAAGATCAAAAGTGGTGACGGGAATAGATGTTGCTGCCAACAACCCAAAACGTTCATGATTCCTCAATGAATTGCTGCTAACACCCTCCAAACTGCTCAGGTTAACCACTGGATAGACATGACCTAAGTCCGTGTCTGAAGTTTTAACAAAATCATGTATAAGAACCGATTTGGTTCTATAATTAATGAGATTGAGCTGCATTTTGAAAATGAAGACTTTTGACTGTGAAGTTGAATATATTTGGACAACTTTCAGAAAAGGCTGAAAATCTCTGGACAAGGCTAAAAATAGCCTATGGCAGGAAAAAAATTCAGAATTTTTCTAAAACGTGGGTTTTGTGCAGAATCAAATTCTAAGACAACCCAAATAGCTCGATTTTCGAAAAGATGTGTTTCAGACCCACATGCAAAGAGATTCTCAGAAAAAAGCACAGAGCTTCAGAATAAAGGCTACGGGGCAATTTTCTTGAAAAAATCTAAGACATGGGTTTTGCTGCAAATGCTGAAGTACACGAACCCAGATGATCAAACTCTGAAAATATGCTGAATTTCTTTGACATGCATAGAAAGTACTTAAGATGAGAAATAGAAGAAATAAGACAGAAGAAAGAAGGTTTTATTTGTTCTGCTTCTATAGAATTCGCCTATCTCTGACCTGAATTTGATGAAACCTGCATGCAAATTGAAAACAAAGTCTGGAATATTCTTCTTCTGAACAAACTAAATCCGTTGTTACGAAAAACGTTGAAATCTGACACTTGTAGCACCTTCAAATTACTGTTTGCTCAAGAAAAACGTATTTTTCTTAGCTTGGGATGAAGAATAATGGACGCCTAAGTCTGAATAAATAGACTTTCATCACCAAAAGTTGTGATAAATGCATGCAAACCTAAACATGGCGCTTGAATTGTGATTGGACCTCAAAAATCCACGCCTAGCCAATGATTGGCTCTTAAAACAGTTAACTAAAGACAAAAATGCCCTAAATAGGGCGCCATCTTCAAGACTAAAAGTCGCCATCTTTAAGACTTCAGTTGAAAAATCCATATTGAAGTCGCCATCCTTGAAACTCAAAATGCATGCTTTAGAAACTTTAGTTAGAAATCCTAACTAAGGCGTCACCTTTAGAGACTAAAGTTAAAAATCCATATTGAAGCGCCATCTTCAAAAACTTCACAAAAATCAAATATGCGCCATGCATTAAAGCTTAAGTTGACTTTTGACATGCACTTCTGTTAAGTGGACATGCAAAACAGTAACTCAACATGCAAAGTCAGTTAACTCAACATACAAATCAGTTAACTCAACATGCAAAACTGAAAAAGCACTCAACATGCAAAGATGTTAACTGGAGATGACAACCCAAAAATCGTTCTCTTCAACTGAAAGTCAAAATTCAAATATTTAAATAATATTCAAAATTCCTCTTTTAGGCGCACATGTGATTTTTAAGTTTGAAAAATCAACTTTGACTTTTGGCGTTTTTCTCCAGACTCAGCCATTTTCATGAAAACTGAATCTTGAACCTCTTTCGGGGCCTCTGTTCAATCCCTGACACTGGCTGACTAACCTCACCGATTGACTAGTGGACAGGTGCATTGCAGAGCAGGACAAAAACTAATCAAAACACTCCTTGAGACTGCAGACCATAAAACTAAGATCTGAAGGCTCAAAAATCCAAACGCTCTTTTCAAAAGCTGCGCTTTTTCTCAGACTTAGTCAAATTTTCTCCATCTTCATCTTGTACGAAGGAAAAATGATTCCTCCATAACTTCTAACTGACAAAGTTTCAGGACTGGATAAGTGGCTCACTGCGAAGCTGACTTCATTCTACACGATAACTGCAAAGGCACATTTCTTCAGAAAACATCATCTGAGGAGTGAAAATCAAGGGCGCCTTCTTGAAAAGGTGCTCTTTTCCCTCCAGAGATAGCCATTTTTAGAACTAACCAAAATATCACCAAACCTCCGACTGCAGGCTAACAGGTCATCTTCTGATATGACGGAGACAGGCAACAGAGAGATGAATCCAACACAGACAAGTTGAATATCTAAGATCAGCAAAAAGAAGGTATTAAAGACCTTAAAAGCTCAAGCGCCTTTTTGAAAATGTGCTCTTTTGCTTTTTCCTTAATATTTTGACCAAGATTTAACCCCGTGTTTGACCTCTGGCTCAAGCAATCCAGCAACTCAGATTCACCCACTGACGGATGCATTGCAAAGCCTGAGCAAATGTGAGACAAATATCTCAGGTGGCATTTAGTCAAAAATCTTCATTTGACCCCTCAAAAAGATGGGCGCCTTTTTCAAAAGCTGCTCTTTTCCCTCCAGTGTTAGCCATTTTAATCGTTTCTCTCATGTTCTGCTATATCTCTCGTAACTCGAGCAAAATAGGTTCGTTTGACAGGCTTGATAGCTCGTTGCAAAGCTGACGTGGTGCCAAACAAATGTCTGTTGGAGGTGACAAACCCTAAAAACAGAATCTGAGCCCCTAAAAGATAGGGCACCTTTTTGAAAATGTGCTCCCCTCTCCAGAGTTAAAAAAATTTAACGATTTTCCTTCAGATTTTCACTTTTCTCAAAACTCTTCAGTAACAGATTGACATGAAACTGACACAAGCTCCATATTTGAAAAGCCCAAAAATGACCTTCTGACATCACTTTAACAAGGTTAAGACTATATTTAGCAGAACGCCTTAGTGAAGCAAAAAATTTGGTTTGGGTACAACAACATTCATGTGCCTAAGGATAAAAGATCAAAGCTAGAACCTTCAGGCAAGAAAGGTATATTTGTGGGATACTGTGAGTCTTCAAAAGCCTATAGAGTTTATATTCTAGGGCAGAAACAGATTGAGATCAGCAGGGATGTCTCCTTCGAAGAGGAAGTAGCCTTCAAAAGATCTAAAGGATCTTACATGGAGATAGACAGTGAAGAGCAAGATACTCCTCAGGATATGGACATATCTCCTAATCATACTCCTGACATTCAGAGGGAGTCCAACGAACCAGCCAAGACTATTGATCCAGTTGATCCTATAGAACCAACTGATGGGCCTAGAGACATTGTCGTAGGTCGGAAGAGGCCTCTATGGGCTCGACAAACTATGCAAAAGGCAGAAAAGTATGCAGCTCCTCGAGGCACCTTTAGGGAAAGCAAGAGACCGCAAAAGTTTCCAGGTTATGTGGCATTGATGGGTCACATCATTGATTTTGAGCCTTCCAGTTTTGAGGAGGCATCCAACCAGCAGGTATGGAGAGATGCAATGACAGAAGAGTATCAGTCCATCATTAAGAATAATGTATGGGATGTTGTTCCGAGACTTGAAGGGAAATCAGTAGTGTCTTCCAAATGGCTCTACAAAATCAAGCATGCAGCTGATGGCAGCATTGAGAAACACAAGGCAAGATTTGTGGCAAGAGGCTTCTCTCAGAAGGAGGGAATAGATTATGAGGAGACATTTGCTCCTGTTGCTCGATATAGTTCTATCAGAACAATTATTGCTATTGCCCTTGCTAAAGGTTGGAAGTTACATCAAATGGACGTAAAGACTGCATTTCTTAATGGTGTGATTGAAGAAGTGTACATCAAGCAGTCAGATGGTTTTGTGATTCATGGCAAGGAGTCTCATGTATGCAGATTGAAGAAGGCATTGTACGGCCTTAAGCAAGCACCTCGTGCATGGTATGAAAGGATTGATAGATATTTGATGAGCTTGGGATTCTCCAAGAATGATGCAGATTCCAATCTTTACTTCAAGATAGTTGATGGTGAGGCTTTGATATTGGTTCTTTATGTTGATGATTTATTTCTCACTCGAGCAGAGAATCTCATTGTCAAATGCAAGAAAGAGTTAGCCTCCAAGTTTGAGATGAAGGATCTTGGTCTTATGCATTACTTCCTAGGACTGGAAGTGTGGCAAAGACCTAATGAGATTATTCTAAGTCAAGGAAAATACACTATAGACATCTTGAGGAGATTTGGGATGATGGACTGCAAGTCCATGTCTACACCTATGGAGTCAAATTTGAAGAAGTTGAGTGATTCAGCAGCCGATTCAGATTTGGTAGATCCCACCATGTATAGACAATTGATTGGATCCTTGATGTATCTAGTCAACACTAGACCAGACATTTGTTATGCAGTAAGTGCTCTCAGTCAATTCATGTGTGAGCCTAGACAATTACATCTAGTTGCAGCAAAGCATATTTTGAGATACTTGCATGGCACTGTGGGATATGGCTTGAGATATGCTTCTTGTGAAGAATTGAAGTTACAAGGCTATTCTGATTCTAACTGGACCGGGAGTGTAACTAATAGGAAGAGCACCTTTGGATGTTGTTTCAGCTTGGGGTCTGCTATGATTTCTTGGTGTAGCAAGAAACAGACATTTGTGGCTTTAAGCATTGTTGAGGCTGAATATATTGCAGCATGTGTAGCAGCTTGTGAAGCCGTATGGCTTTGAAAGCTCCTTGCAGGATTGTTCGGTCAAGCATTGGAACCGATTGTGATTCACTATGATAATCAAAGTTGTGTGAAGCTCTCGGTGAATCCTATATTTCATGATAGGACAAAGCATGTGGAGATCAAGTACCACTACATCAAAGACATGGTGTTGAGGAAAGAAATTCAACTCAAGTACATTTGCACTAATGATCAAACGGCTGATATTCTCACCAAGCCTCTTTCCAGAGTGAAGTTTGCACATTTCCAAGACAAGCTTGGGGTAGTGGAGAATGTTGCCCTTTCCGAGAGGGAGACTCAGCATTAGTGAGCTTTGCTATAATGCATATTTCTCTGAGACGGAGAAATATGAGGTGAAAGCCCTCGTACATCTCTAAGACGGAGATGTGTTTCTTTCCACACATGGGAGTAGCCATTGTGGACGTCATGTTGAGAGACTCCATGACGACATCACATTGAGAGACTCTGTGATGAACCTTTGTACATCTCTGGGACAAAATGTGTTTCTTTCCACACATGGGAGTAGCCATTGTGGACGTCGTGTTGAGAGACTCCATGATGACATCACGTTGAGAGACTCTGTGATGAACCCTTGTACATCTCTGAGACTGAGATGAGTTTATTTCCACATATGGTTGTAGCCATTGTGGACATCATGTTGAGAGACTCCATGACGACATCACATTGAGAGACTCCGTGATGAACTCTTACACTGAGATGTGACTTTTCACAAATGGGTGTAGCCATTGTGGGCATCATGTCGAGAGACTCCATGACGAGGATATCTAGAAAATACCTCCCTAGCTAAGAGGGAGTGTTAATGTTTGTAGCGGCGGGAGATATTTTCTCCTAATTAAATTTAAATTTAAAATAAATAATCTTAAAGGCAGGTCAGCCTTGATTTACAAATAATATTTTATATTTTCTAGGGGCCGACCTAGAGAAGAGGTCGCCTAGATTTGTATATAAGCAAGGTGAAGATATTTCATTTTATCATCAACTCATTCTCTTTTCAAGGTCGCACTTCAGTGGCAGTTCACCAATTTTAGCAACAGATCCGATTTCAAGAAGTTTCTTCATTTTGTATCAAGGAGAATTGTCTCAACACATTTTATTAATTCGGCCTTGTGTAGGGCCTGAATTGTAAGCAGATTTCTGTTCTTATTCTTTCAATATATAAGAGATATATTTTGTTGGGTTTTTCTCCCTCGAGAAGGAGGGTTTTCCCAGGGTAATTCATTGTGTTCTTTGTATAGTGTGTTGTATTTCTGCTTATTTAGATTTCTTGTCTAAAACTAACACCTACCACCCCTCCATGGCCACGGCAGATCTTGAGTGGGACCCCCACCCCTCCATGGCCCACCCATGCCTTGGGACTGGGCAGACTATGAGTGGAGGTTCCACCCCTCCAGGGCCCATCCCTACCTTGGGTTCCGAGGGCGGACTTAAGTGGGGTTTTTAGGCACCACTTCCCTCGCACCCTTCCTCCCAATAAGCTTATAAACACTGAGAAGACAATCTTTTAGCAATTGAATACACTTGCATTCACCTTTAATCATTTTAAGTCAAAGTAAAGATCTTGGCCTAGAACAAGTACAATCATGATAACATCGAAAGGAACCATATTCAATTCATGAGCTAATTATAATCATAATAATATCAACAGAAAACATTGCATCAATAAACAGATTAGCAACTTCTATTATGCTATACTCTTCTAAATTAATGAGAAGCAATATATATATATATATTTGCCTACATATAATCCTATCCATACTCCATTACTACTGCAATGTGAATAGTATCAAGATCATCTAATTGTTAAAGAAACAATGCTTTTAATTAATACACTAATCAGGATTTGCCATTTTGGGGGTGCAATGATCTAGATGATTAGACTATGCGTGTTTTTCATAAAGTTTTGCATATTCGGTTTTTAGACATGACAAAGGCCATTAAGGATTAGATACAGTACAGAGTCAATAGATCGGTCATGAAGAGATGTAACACATAAAATGCACAATTCTTGCATTGGTTAATTCAGTATCTTATTGGTGACTGATTCTCCTCTTCTAATATTTGAATATGCTAAATATTAAAGCCAGTGAAATACATCACCTGGTTCACTGTGTACTCTAATGCCTTTCTCCTGTTCTCTACCTGGTTGTGGTAGTCTGTATGGTGTTTCTTCAATTCCCCCTTCTTCATCAATTTCTCATTATTATTTATACCCTTGAGCATGGAGAGATTGTGTCTTTTGGAACAAAGACGTCCCTTCATCATATCCCTTAATCGAAGCTTTTTGGTAACTAATTCTAGTTTGACACTCTTTAACATTGCAATGCCTTTTATTAGTATTGTTCAATGTCTTCGGGTTGAGCCTTGAGCGATGCTACAGGGTCGACATATGTTCAGTCATGCTTCCAACGTGGACCTTGATAGCCTTGACTTCATCGCATGAAGACATGTCTATACAAATACGGCGATTAGAGTATCAATGGGATCGTATCCTTTATATCTGCCATTACGATAAGTCATGTAAGTATTTCAGAGATTTTGTCTTCTTCCGTCCTCAACATACACAGTAGTAGCGGCTAAGAATATCGTTAGTTTTCGCACCTCAAAATAACAGTGATTGGCTAATGTTCGAACAGTCAAGAGGACGATGGGATTTGTCTTCCTTGTAACATTATATCTCTTTTATCCATTATTATCGTTTGAGACTTATAGTTTTGTGTTCTATATTAATTTCAATGTCCACTATGATTATAATATTTAAATTGTTCTATATTTAATATTTATAATATTGTATTTGATATTTAATTATAATATTATCCTTTGATAATTATAATTAAATTACTCATATTTATAGTTTTACTATGTACCTTGTCTCTATCTTATTTGCTAAATAGTATCAGTGATATAGCATTATTATAATAATATTTAAATTGAAATTTTATAATTTTGATATCTATTCTATTGAGTTATTCTATTTTCCATAAGTTACAAAATTGGGATCATGACAACTGTCTAATGGATAAAGCACTAGCTTGGTATTCTACTTCACTGATCAATGTTCACGTGTTATTAGGTGGTCAATGGACTTGTAGTCATGATGTGATCATCAAGTGTTTCTAGGGAAATCTGATTTGTGTAATTTAAGCCAATGAAAGGGTCCACTTTTAAGTTATATTCAACTTTGCACATTATAAGATTTATTTAATAACATTTTTTTTAAACTATACAAATTACTAAAGTGTTTAAACTACAAACATATTTATGGACCAAGGACATGCAAAAAAAATCTAAGTTTGTGATTGGTGGGAAAGGTGGAATATTGTCATACAATTAATAAATATGCAGAAGTAAGATGCAGTGAGAAGCTTAGGTTTTCTGTAGTGGGAAGCAGATTCTTAGAAGTTGGAGACTCTCTAGGAGCTGCTAGGTTTTTGATGTCTATCAAAAACTAGTAAACTCTTTTTCTCTTAGGATGATGCAACTTTGTTTATATCTCTGTATTATTGTCAATGAAATGCAATTTTTAACAAGATGGAATCCAATGTTGCTCATGAAGATGTGATAATTTCCCTTTTACAAAATCTGCTTTTCAACTTCTCAAATGGAATTTAATCATACCCAGTAAATCAAATTTGTTGCATGTTGTGTTTTCTCTCTTTAATACTTTGTGATGGTAGGGTTTGAAAGGTGGATCTTTTGTATCACCTCCATATCACCCATATGTTGTTGAATTTGATCCATGCAAAATTTGTGTTGAGGTTTTAGTTGTTCTATTGTGCAAATCATACACAAATTTGTGTCGCCATTAGACAGGAGGGTTTCATATCTACAATACTTCCATTCTTCCTGAGTTGTCCAGGTCTTCCTTTACGCATTTAGCTAACCTAGGGTATCTCTCTTTCTCTTTTCTGCCCTTCTCTTCCTTTATTTTCCAGATTTTTTTTGTGTTTTCTCATAAAAAATACACAAAAATACAAAACCTCCACCATACAAAATATAAAAAAATTTTGCTTATCAATTCACTTTTCTAACTGGCTTAAAAGCAGCCTTTGTGCTTTTATTCCAAGAATTACAAATTGATAAAGAAAAATATCTTGCCAATTGGCTATTGCTGGATGAATTTTTTATTAGCATATCCTTTCAGACTCAACTTTTGGGCATTGTGAACAATAGAGATTGTCAATACATGATACAATCTAGTGCCCAGTAAATGAATTAATTACAATATCACTCTATAGATCTCCCTACAAAATCTCCGTTAAGTTGCATACTTTCATTAGGGCTTTCTTATCTTTATATGCCTATACCATATCACCTAATCTTCTTTAAGGAGACCATCTCTGTTTCTACCTTACTTTTCAATTATCTTTTCTTGCCTTCGATCTTATCATTGAAAATTCGACTTCTAGCTCCTCTTCAAGGAAACTCTAAATTTATATCATCTTACATATGAGATCAAAAACAAACCCCAACTAAAAACAGCAATTAACAGTTCAGAACATGAATACAACTATATAATTGTTCAGAATTTTCAAAAATTAACTCTCACTTCAAAAGATAAATCATTCACACCATCAGCTAAAATTCTAAATAGCCTTTGTAACAAAAACATACCATCTGGTGCATAACTCTCACTGATTCCCATCACAGCTTCAAATTTGTCAATGGCTGCCAGGTATATCTTGTCTGCAATTTTTAGTGCTCTCTGAAAATGGCAGAAAAATAAGTATTGAGTAACATATCAACTATTGCTACCTGTCTTGAAAAGAGTCAAGAATTGATTTAATTGATAATTAGGAAGATAACATATTTTAATAAATCCAAACACAGCTGATCAAAAGAGGAAAAAAATCAAAGATAGCATTTCCTCCTAAATACTAAATAGTATTTCTTCTTCAAACAATAAAAATAAAATAAGGGATGTAATTAATCTTATAGATTCCACTCCTCGCCTACTAAATGCTCGTGTAATCAACATTAGCCCTTGTGATGACGTCTTTGCTTGCATACTAAGTTATTAAAGAATTTTGGACTTAATATATCAAGAACTTTTGCCTATGAATATATTATATCACTGATGAAACTTAATGCATTTAAGTCATAATGTAATCATGATAGAAAGAAAGATATTAATGTACAAAACTGAACAAAGTCAGTCAGTGGGACTCTAAAGTGCATCCAGTTACAATAGGAAAGTGCTAGGCTTAAAAGAATTCTAGGTTCTAATAAGTAACTAAATACAAAAAAAAGTGTGACTAGAAGGCATAAACCTAAAGCACTTGAACCCCAAAACTTATGATCTATATACAAGTGAATTAGTTATGTTCCATGGGGATACATTCCCTGGGATTTTCCACCCGTTCCTGCACAGGACGTTATAGGGATGGAGGGATGGATGAGAAACATCCCTAGGCCCATCCCTTACCAAAAAAAGAAAATTCTAGTGGGCTGAAGAAATAACTGGGGACAGCAGGAAACATTAGGGAATGGCTAGCCTACAAAAGTTTCAACTTAAAATTTAAAAAAACACAAAAATTGAAAGAAGAAAAATGGTTGGGAGAGGGTGCACAAGGACCCCACACAACAACCCTAAACCTAAAACAAAGACACTAACACCTAAAAACAAAAAAATCTCTCATTTTGCATTTTGTGATGAGACGACAAAGAAAGAGAACAGTGAGAAAAAGACAAGAAAGAATCAAAACTACATCTTTCGAGGTAAGTTTACTATCCATTGTTCATTTGCACAAATCCTTTTGAATTTTTTTGTCTCTTTCAAAGTTTCAAACACTTAGAGAGTTTTTCTTGGTTTTTTGTTTTACATTTGCACTTGCAATTGTATTTTCAAAGATAAAAACAATATGAAGAGTAATGAGGCTAGTGAAGGTGTTTTACATTTGCACTTACAATTGTATTTTCAAAGATAAAAACAATATGAAGAGCAGTGAGGCTAGTGAAGGTGAACAGGCTGAGATTCAACAAAGAACTAGAAGCTATAAAGGTATCGGGGGTTCTTCTAGGTGTGGGAGTGTTGTAAGTATTATGGATTCAAATAATTTGAATGCCTTTCCAATCTTCTAAAAAATTAATGCAAAGGACCCATTCAATCCTAAAAAATATATTTTTCAATTTGCACCAGCCATAGACAGACAGGAAAAAAAACTCAAGGGGGAGTAAAGTTGGTTGTCATTTGTGCAACAATGGTTCACAAGGGTTTACAATCATCTTTTGTGCATAGGTGGACAAGGGGTAAAAGGATGTGAAAAAATAACCCCAACTAAAAGGTTGGGGTGTCTATGTGGTTCATGAAGGCTGAAGCAAGGAATAAGGGAATACAAGTACAATCTATGCAATATAGTATGCAATCGCCTACCCAAACCGTAGATGTTGAGACTCAAAGGGGAGGGATTCTACTAAGGGAAAGAGGAGTTACTAATATTGTAGGGATGTTCAATATGCAATCACAAAAAGTGGCAAATTCTTTAATTGCCAAAAAAAATATGCCCATGCCATCCAATTTTATGTGGCATATTCTCCCTACTTCAAACAAATGTTGAAAGATGCAAATGTTGTTGGATGAGTGGACTGATATGAGACATTGGCCACTCATCAATTTCATAGTCATAAGTGCCAGTGGCTTTTATTTTCTTAGAACAATTGGTTCTTGGGGAAGCAAAAGGATGCAAGCTTCCGATTTCAGATTTACAAGAGGTCAACACTGCTCAGCACATGTGTGTAAGTTATCTAGCAAGATGGTAAAGGGTGCATACAAGCACATTTTTTAAACCCCATGTGTTCATCTATTGAACAATGCATTGAAAGACAAAGGGAAGATAGATTGGGTGAAGAGCATGTTGGCAAAAGTGAGAGGTATACAATTGTTCATTTGCAATCACCACACCTCATTTCTTCAAAACTTTTTTAAGGAATTCCTCAAACCTATGGAAACTAGATGTGTCATCAACTTTGTTTTGTTAGAGAGTGTGATTCAGGTGCAAGAGCCTTTATAGTTAATAATAGTTAATTTAAAGTGGGATAGATGGCCAAAGGTGAACATAGTTGTAGGAAAAATGTAAAGAAAAAAATCCTTGATGATGAATTGGTGGTCCACAATGAGGTAAGAAATTTCTTAATGTTTGTAACTTGTAAATTATTTTCATATTTTGTATTAGCATTCACTTGTTGCACAACACTTAAAGATTTTGGGCATTACACTTTGTTGTTTGAGTGTTAACTCTTTTTTGAAAAATTTGTTTGCAGATAAGTTTGCTCCTTCATCTCAACTATAGTGCAAGTCATTAGACATGCTAAAACAAACTCTCCTAGTCTTGGAGAGATTTACAAGACACATGATATCATTCTTGGGAAAATAAAGCAATAAATTCATAGCAAAGATCTTGATTTGGGATCACATGAGGAGCATATCAAGTTCATTATGATGACATGGTGGAACACTATGAATACCTAGGTAGCTTATGCTCTAAATCCCAAATTGTATGCACTAAGGCTTGGGAGAGTGCTTTATTTTGATGACGGAGAGGTGAATGAAGGGCTCATGAAGGGCCCTTGAAAGATATTTGGCAATAAGCAAGCAACTGTACTTCAAATGAATTGGCTTGCCTTTGTCAATCATCATGGTCCAACATTTAGCAAATCAATGGCAAGGACATAAAAGGCTACATTAGCACAATCTGAATCTATTGGATGGTAGATGTGGCATGGCAAGGATGCACCAAAGTCAAGGAAACTCACCACTCACCTATTTTCACAAGTTGTTAGTTTCTTTGTTGCATAGAGGAATTGATTGGCATATAGCTTCATTCAATTAGTTAAGAGGAATAAGCTTACCTATCAACAAGCTGAGAAGTCAATGGCCAGGCATAGTGCCTTGTGACTTTAGGATCAATAACTCTAGCAACACAATGGGATGTTGACCATGAAGATATCACACAAATGGATGAGGAAGCATAGGATGGGTTGGTTGGGGCTTCATTGGTTGAGGCACTTCCTCATGATGGCAATGACTTAGATTCAAACTCTAATTTTGATTTAGGCAAAGATGATGCCAAGACATAGCAACTACAAATCTAGTTGTCTACATTTTATCATTTTGCAGTTGTAGCCTTTCAACCTTTACATTTTGTTGTGTATGCACATTGATAATGAAAAATCAAATGATGAGACCATAGTTACAAAACTTGCGAAAAACTCACAAAACTCACAAGTCAGATCCTGGGTCAAGTGACTCACCGTCAATTTTTCTAAAAACTTGCAGCGGTTTTTCCTCTCAACTCGCCAAAAGCCTGTGATTTTTCTATAAAAACTCTCCCAAATGATTTTTTGCATTTCATGGTACAAACAATACGATAAGCACAAGATTGGCGATTGGTAAATCAAATATTTCCCTTTCATTTTTGTGATTTTGGCTTTCATTTTTGTCATTCCCTTGCTTAAATGAATTGAGGGAGTGTCCCAAAGGGGAGAAAGCCTTCTTTTTTTTAATTTATAGACAAAAAAGTGTAAAATATCTATTTTTTCAGTAAAACGATAAAATTGTGAAAATGGCGTGTGCATGAAGGTTTGTGTGGTTTCAAAGGCTTTAATTTGGGCTTAGCGGCAAGGGCTTTACCCCTTGATCCCACCATGTATCGCAATAGGGAATGCATCAAGGGTGCTACCCCTCGACCCCACTAGGAGCGTTGCCCCCAAACCCCCATGAGGGGCACTACCCCTCAACACCATTGGGAGCATTGCCCCAAAACCCCATGATGGGCACTACCCCTCAACCCCATTAGGGTCTCCACTCCCACACCTAAACCCTATATTTGCACCCAACCCCATACCAAAACTGAAAACTTAGCTTTCAGCATAGAAGTTCATATGTATTCAACAATTGAACTTGTTTTTTTGGTCTATGATATGTATTAAACTCAATTTTTTCTTTATATATGATGGAAATCAATATTATGTTCTACTAATTTAGTATATATGTGTGCTTATGAAGAATATTTTTTAAAAATTCTATATTTTCAAATGTTATAAATTTGTCAAGTTATTCCAAAGTTTTTGCCAAGTCTTGAGTTTTTAAAAAATTTGGACCTATTGAGTTATTGTCGAATCTAAGTTTTTCAACTATGGATGAGACATTGAAATGTTGTTAATTTGTATGCTAGCTCATGTGAATTCTCAATTCAGCTCTATTGTTTTATAATATAGTTATATAATGAATACGATGAATGCTTTATTATGTGAATATTGAAATTTCCTATATTTTTTAATTTTCCTTTTTTTAATTGTTATCCCCTAAAAAATGGCCTCCCAAAAAAGTCATCCTACAAATGCATCCCCTTGTCCCCTGTCATCCCCATCTTGGAAACTTGGTGGAACATAGGACATTAGTAGTGTAAGGGATGAAATTTTCAATGAGATGAAATAAAGAGCAATAGTGGAGACCAAGATTGAAGGTGTTGCTATCACATGTCTCTAGCAAGGCTCAAACCAAAAGAACCAATGGCAACATCATCCACTACAACAAGAGGGCCAATGTAGGATTCTATCTACTAAGAAGTGTCCTAGGCTAAGGGGGCCTAAGTGAGTGATTCCTAGAAGGTGTTTCCCCTAGAAACTTTCCTAATAACCAATGACCATGGATCTCTAGATGTAGAGAAAAAGCTAGTAATGTGTGCTTTACTTTATAAGTCAAAATGTGAACCAAGGGAACTCGTACATCCTTGACATTAAAACAATGTACATACACAATGTCTAAAATGAGAGTGGACTTAGGGCACTCTAGTTGGTGGTAAGTGTTGGCGTAACAACTAACACCTCTGGAGTGCAAGTTGGTACAGAGAGCTATGCACACTGCGTGATGAGTGCTCTTCAAATTAGGAGGGGAAGCTCCCTCGTTGTGCTGACAAATGCTTGAAAAAGTAAATAAACTAATTCCTATCTTTTTGTCTCAGCTGAAAGAGGCACAAGGTTTGCATTAAACTTTGGACGTTGCAACCAAGGATTTTTTGGTTTCGCAGGACTTAACTACAGCTCAAAACTAACTTATACTATCCAATTCCCTCAAGAAATTAGAGCATGAGGAAACGGAGCGGGAATGATTTATATGATAACTTCTAAGACAGGATTTCCAAGGAGGTGACGACACCTTTCTGAGGCGTAGGCTGAAAGAAAAGTTATTGGCAACAACATCAGACGATGAACTCTACTTTTGAATTCCCAAGGAGGTGGCGGCACCTTTTTGAGGTGTAGACATAAAATAAGCTCATTAACACAATAACAACGAACGATAAGCCTTAATTCTAAATTCCTAAGGAGGTGACGACACCTTTCCGAGGTGTAGATATGAAAGAAAGCTTATAAACACAAGAACATGAAACAATGATCATCCAACCAAAGTGAACAGATACAGAATAGCAATATTACAGGAAAATCTGGTTTAACATATATTACTATTGTGTGCAAAAGTTATTTACAAATAAGCAAAAGCTCTTATTTATAGACATCAAAAGGTGTAGGGAACCCTAAAATCACCTTGAGTCAACTACAGTCTTGCAATGCATGCAAGATTTATTGCTAAACCCTAATAAAGGAAACTATACAGTTAACTGGAAAGCTACCATTAGTTAACCGGTACATCTAATCTAAAAATGGGCAATGTGCAAGCATGCATGTCCTTATTGAAAGCAAGTTAACTGGAACACTACCATCAGTTAATGAAAACCCTAAAAGAAACTCCAAGTGTACAAAGATGACTCCCAAAATAGACATGCATGAGATGAGGAACAATGAGTTAACTCGGAAAGAAGCGTCGAGTTAACTGTTGTGTATAATGTCTATCCTGAAAGGTGGGAACTAAAGTCTACTGGCCGTTATCTTGAGCAACTAACCCCTCCACGAGGTTGTTGACTGCGTCACCATCTGGGGCAGTAATACTCTGTCGAAGTATACTGTGTCTGTGCAACATGTCCTCACCGTCTATGATCTGGCACTGAAGTTCACCTCTACTCCTGATTGCTTCATTGAACAACGCTAACATAACTGTAAGTTGATTCATCTTACAGCCAACAATCTCCCCACTGAAAATACTATGAATGAGTGCCTGGAGCTCTAACTGTACGTCAGCAAGCTCAACATACGCACCACCCTCAATCTGATACTGGCACGGTATGCAAGACACGAAAGTTCTCACATATCGGAGTGCACTAGTGACGTGCTCTCTACTCTCAGCCAACTCTAATGCCATAGTCTCCTCTATCTTCGCCTTGAATACCAACTGTGTCTTCCAAGCGTAGATAGCCTCTTTATCTTCTGCATCTGTGACTAATTCATATGCCACACTCAGGTGAGCAATCATAATCTCATCTCGAGGTCTGTCCATTGCCATGTCTCACTCCTCATCTTGGAGACGTAGATGGAGCTTGCATGCATTGTACCGCAATTGGTATAACTTTGCAAGCACGGAGCGGCCTCTAGTAACGAACTCTTCCTCCCACTCCTCCAAACGCTTGTCGTATGCAACCAGGTGATTAAGTTGGCCTTGTTCTGCTGGTGTCTCTAGCATCGATGGGAGTGTGACGGTGACATCTTCCATTCTGTGTACAAGGCTAGAAATGTATTGATAAAGCTACTTGATTTCAGCCTTGAGGGTTGCCTTGTCTTCTCCGTCTTTGATAATTCTATCCCTTGCGCTATCTGTTGCAACCTGTAGGAGATCAACCTGTGTCTGATGGGTGCTACGACCAAGGTTGACTATGATCACCTCGAAGTCCTAAACTTCAATCTCGTTCAAATTCTTCCCCTCTGGAGGTATAGCAGTCTCAACGACAATCTCCATATCCACATTCCTCTCCACATGGACTTGTTTCTTGATCCTCTTGTCTGGCGCATCCTAGTATGCATAATCGAAATTTGAATGATCAAGGACATAGGATGGCTGCCTTCTCTTTCTTCCCAGTTGAGTCTCAATCCAAGACTGGTCTCAACTAATTCCACTGGAAGGATTTGTACTAGCAATGAGAGGCTCTCTAATGAGAGTGAGCATGTAGAGGTGTTACTGCAAGGTGGTGAGTCCAAGTCCAATTCAATGTGAATTGGGACCGGTGACTACTCTAGTGTCGGTGATGGAATGCGTGGCTGAACCTCAGGCTCTGGCAAACTCTGAACTGGCTCTCTGACAAGCTCCATGTGTGTCTTAGTAGCAAGTGCCTTACCTTTTGAGCTGTTAGGCACTTGACTCTTCTTAGGAGGGTTACTCATTTTCTTCTATTTGGGTTTAGACGAGGAAGGTAGTGAAGCATCCACTGGTGGTGGCTCTGTTCTAGGCATGACTGCCCTCCCGGTCTTCTTGTTGTTGAGGTAAAGTATACTGTTTTGGATAACTCTACTCGAACTCTCCTTTACTGATGTGTACTCTTTAGCGAACCAATCAACAGTTGGCAGTGGTTGTGTATCAACTTGCTCTCTAAAAAACTGGGGAAGTGTATCTCCCTCATCATTTGATAAACCTCTCACATCTTCTACCAAGAAAACAGAAATCTGCGAGATAGAGAAATGGCCATGGTTGCGTCTGCGCACCTCAAAGTCATCCTCGCAGTTCACCCAATAATAATCTCCATTGTAGGTTTATGGTATGGGCAACCAACAAGGTGTGCTAGGTAATGACCCCAAGGATCATAGGCGCGTGCATCGACAAGGTACTTGAGACGAAACTTTTCTAACTCTTGTCCTACAGCTTTAGCATCAACTGTCGTTCTGCACCAATAGATTCTGAACTGCATGGGAAAGTTGGCAGCGTGTTTACGCTTGTGGCACAAATGACGATGAACATCGTGCAGTTGCCTCAGGAACTCCATGAAGACTGTCCTATCCGAAGGATAGCGTGGAAGCATGGTTGGATTTCCTGTGTATCCGTAAACGCAGATATAGGTGTATGTAGGGAACTGAATGAACCAATCCACCCAATCAACCATCGTTGCTCTAGCAACCACTGAGATACGAACATGCAACTCCCTGTCTAAGTTCCTCACTGTGTATGTCAAGAAAGCCTCCTGTACACGCTTGAAATGTCGTTCAGCCTTCGTGAACTCAAGTTGGTCATAGTAATGATAAACTTTTTGTACGGTAAGTATGCCCACCATGTTCAACCCTCTAAACTAACCCTAATAGGCGATCAAGTATATGAGGTAGGAACACATGTGAAACTGGTGTGCAACTAGAAAACCAGTGATTTGCTCGTGGAGAATGTTGCTGATGAAGGATGCCCAGTCATAATGCTCTTGCCCAGAGATGATTTGACCAATGATATAATACATCCAGGGTTGAAAACTGTTTGCATCTGCATGACCTGAGATGCGATTGAGAAGTGTCATCAAAATCGTGTACTCATCCTTGTATTCACCACGACACACATTGCTCAGCAACTTGTTCTTTTTTTGTTTTAACCATCGCTCTGCCATCTTACTTTGACACTTGTCCATATCAGCATTGAATGCTCGCTCACACTGCTCCATGGAAATGACCAGACTGTTCGGGCGTTGAGGAATACTAAAACATCTTTCGATGTCCAGGGGTTTGAGACTGCATATGACCCGTCCATCTACTGACTGTATCTCACAAGTAGCAGAATTGTAATGCTTAACACAAGACATTACAAACTCTACACAATGAACTGAGATAGGTATGGAAGCGGCCTCAAGCAACCCGAATTGTTGAATGTTTTGAAGTATCGAATCTCTTATCTTGACAAGATCCAAGACTGCTTCTGGAAGCACCTTATGTAGATTCATATCAACTGTCCCGATGAAGTCACGAGTCAAGACCGACTTGATCTTGAATTCGAGCTGAGTGTATTGCATTTTGAAAAACTCGCCTGTTGACTGTGAACACAACTATATTCTGCCAACTTTTCTAGAAGGCTAAAAAAACCCTGCTGAGGCTAAAAATAGCCTATCGGAGAGCAATTTTCACGGAAAAATCTGAGATATGGGTTTTGTCCAGAAAAAAATTCTAAGACAACCCAAAACGTTAGAAATGCGAAAATTGGACTTCTACTCGACCATGCAAGGAATTTTCAGTTGAGAAAATCAAAGCCTCGAGATGCTCTGGAGTAAATTTTCCTGAAAAATTCTAGCACATGGGTTTTCTCGAGGAAGCTATTCTGAATAAACCCAAAAGATTCGTTTTGTCAAAATTTGCCTTTTCTTCAAACATGCGAATGGAATTTGAGACAGAAGATTGAGGTTTTGATGCTTTCTCTTCTGCTAAAATTGCCAATTTCTCTTGAATTATGTTGATGAATTCGGACTTGTACCTGCAAAAGAAATGTTTTGATGTCTTTGAACTTGATTACTGATGAAAATTCGCCCAACTCTGAAGAAAACTCGCTTCTGCTAAGCTAGATGAATGAGAATGGACACCATACTTGAATAAATAGAGCAAAATCAAACCATAAAAGCATGACTGCAAGATTTAAAACCCTAACTTTGAAAAGAATTATCTGATTGGACCCCCTCCAGTTGAACTGTGACCGACTTGAAGTCCTACATTACAAAATAATAATTAAAATATTTAGTTCTTCCTCACATGCGATTTTAATATTTAATATTAAAAAGGACGCCAATAATAAATTATTGAAGAAAATCGCCACTTTTGATGCTGGTATGCAAAAAGTCAAATTTAATATTATTTTAATGAATTAGCAACAATCTCAACATATTGATTATGAAAACTCAAAAATTAACTCTCCAGGCGTCCGTTTGCATAAGTTATGAGATTTTTCGCTTACTTCCTATTTTATAGCTGACTGCAAAGTTACAGTTGCCCCTATTCAGCACTGATTTCTGGATGACTGAGTGATGTTGTGACCAAGCTGAGATATCCATCGCGAAGCCTGCAGAGCAAGGATGAAATGTCTGTTGGGAGCTGCAACTGCTAAAATCAACGTTTGACACCTCAAAAAATTAGGCCCCTTTGATTAAATTGATGCAAGGTTTCCAAACTTAGTCATTTCTCCGTTTTGCCATCTGACACTTCGAACTGCCATTACTAGTGAACGATGAACCCTCTTGACTGGATGATAGGTTCATTGCGTGACTGGAAGAATTTTGCATCCAACGACTATATATAAGGCACCTAAAAGTTGTGTTAAGGACCCCAAAAGCAAGGGCACCCCTAGCCTGTGAAGGTGCAAACACCATTTTGACAAAAGTGTAACTTTCATCCGGATACCCTACTTTGACCCCTGATACCGAGAACTGGAGTGCTCCGATTCACGCATCGTCAGTCTCTCTGCGTAGCTAGATCAACTTACAAGAGATGTCTTTGGAGGCGATGAAGCAAGAAAACTGCTTCTAAGACCTCAAAAAGAAGGGCGCCTTTTTCAAGGCGATGTGCATTTTCCAGTCATTTTTTCGACTGTCTAATTTCTTCAGCACTCTACATTGACCCCTCATGTACGGGCGTTTGACAAATCCCGAAGGCTGATGGCTGGACTCGTTGGATAGCTGGAGTAATTGCGCACAAGTCTCATGAAGACTGCGAATGCTAAAAACCCCATCTGACAAGCCTAAAGGTTAGGCGCCCCTGGCCTACAAAGGTACAGGTGTGTATCTCAACATTTCTCCACCCTCTGTTTTACGTGCTTGGTAGAACCTCTGCCACGATCACTCAACATGTCTGATCATCTCGTGAACTGGTGCGTTGCGAAGCTAATCTGAATTAGAAAAAATCTCAGGAAGACAACATCTGTAAATTCAATCATTTGAAGGATCAAATTCAAGGGCGCCCTTGGGCTACAGGGGCGCAGAAACTGCAATTTGACAGTCCTCTGTGACTTACAGCCTCCTCGTATCTTCCGCTTCTGACATCAATTGCCGAAGTTTTGCACTTCGGATGACCTCGCTTAATAGCTCGTCGAAAAGCTGGACTAATTCTGAAGAGATTGAACATATTTACAAGCACATGCAACAAGATCTGAGCCTTCAAAAAGGACACCCCTGGGCTACAGGGGCGCAGGTCTACTTTCTACAAAATGTCTTCATCTGTTTCATCCTCTGTAAACACTATTTTGGCCACTGAATTGACCTTATAGGAGTATTATTCTGTCGTGAAGTGCTTCTCCATCATCACATGTCCTACTTTGAGTCCCAAGTTCAGGTTCTGACCTCCAGGTACTGACCAATTGCTGCTTATGACTGACATGACACTGACCAAAGTCCATACTTGACTTGCCCAAAAACTGTATTTTGACATCATTTTAGCAAGGTTTAGACTCTCTCAAGCAAAATGCCTTAATGAAGAAAAAAAAATTGGTTTGCGTACAACAGTAAGTAAAGAATGCCACCTCACCAACCTATCTTAATATGTGTGTGAATCAAGAAATATACAATAGGAAATTAACACCTCCAGCATTTGTGATGGGCTAAAAGGAGAGGACTCAACATGGAAGTTCTAGGCATCCCTTGCAAGGGCCTACGCATGAATATGACTTCTTGAAGTAATGGTCCAAATACCTTTGATTAGTATAATCAAATAAAGTGGATAGAGTGAAGAAACACACACACGCACTTATACTGAGAGGGGGGGTAAATCAATATAGAAACATTTTTTCAATTTATAACTTTGGCAATCATAAGCAACAATCAAAGCATCCAAACAAGTAAGATCTAGCAAATTAGAACACAAGATGCATACATGATTTTATGGGGAAACCCTTGTAGGAGAAAACCACGGCAAAATATTGCTTTTATAGAAATTTTCTTACAACTTCATAGGCACCAACCCATAGGAGACACCAATCCCCTTCACTAAGCACCAACTCAGCAAGAGACACCAATCTCTTAGGATGAGAGGCACCAACCTCCCAATCTCACAAAGTAGAAGGCACCAACCTTCGAAATGCAAAGATCCCTTAAAGGTCTTCAAACAAAATCTGATCACTCCTTTACACAAATATGCCTTGAATTTCTGCTCACTTAACCTCCACTCAGATCTGCAATATGATCTTCAATAAATACTCTGAAATCTGAACTTTACCTTGGCAAAAAACTGCAATAGGTCTGCTCAAAATAAGTCTGATTTCTACCCTTAAATCTGCTCTTTTTTTCTGCTCTAAGTCTGCTTTAATAGGAAAGATATTCAATGAATTGTTTTCAAAATAGCCCTCAACCATCACTCATTTATACCTTACCAATTGCAACCTTTCACCAAGAGATATGCCTCCTCAAATCAGGTCAGCCAAGAGAGAGATAAAAATATTTATTTTTTATTTAAATTTCCCTCCTAAAATGGGCACTCAACAACCCTAGGTCGGCCAGGTCAGCAATTATAATTTTAAATCTTTGTGCCCATAAATAGGCGCCACTTTCCATCAGGTCGGTCGGCAAGAGAGACATTTTTATTGGTCAAGAAAAATGTTGGGCACATGCTTCAAGGGAGTCGTCCCTCTTAGGGATCCAAAATAAAACCAAATAAAAATTAAATTTATTTCCCTTAGATAAGGGTGGAGGGTTGTCCAAAAAATAGAGATTATTTTTGCATCCCTTTTTCATATTTAATTTGTTCTTGACACCGATTTACCCTTTGACATCAATAACAATATTCCATCAATCTCCCCCTTTGTCATTGATGGCAACCCTGTAAAGAAACGATCTTCCGAATGCAACTAGGTCATACAACTCCCCCTGACTAAAATGCTCCCCCTGACTCTACTTCTCCCCCTTTGACATCAATGGCAAAGGGTAACCAAGGCTAACTTGATAAGACAATGAACAGCTCCCCTTGAACATATGCTTCCCTTGAAAAACTTAGCAAATGGGTGAGAGTGACATCACTCCCGATTTGTTCATTAAGTATTCAAAAGTCTCTTTTGGAAGAGGCTTTGTAAAAATGTTTGCAATTTGGTCCTTCGTAGCAACATACTCCAACTTTACTTGTTGATCAAGTATTTGCTCCCTCAAGAAATGATATTTAATCGGGATATTCTTTGTCCTAGAGTGCATAACTGGATTCTTTGATATGTTGATGGCACTTGTATTATCACAAAGTATGGGAATGGGATGTTCATACTCAACTTTAATATCTTTGAAGGTTTGTTTCATCCATAGGACCTGTGTGCAACATGTTGCTGCTGCAATATATTCCACCTCTGCTATAGATAGAGAAACTGATGCTTGCTTCTTACTTACCCAAGATACAAGGCAATTTCTGAAAAAGAATGCTCCTCCACTGGTGCTCTTTCTATCATCAACACTGCCTACCCAATCCGCATCCGTATATGTTGTAAGGGTGAAATCATCACCTCTTGGATACCACAATCCATAGTCCCCTTCAAATATTTCAATATTCTTTTGACTGCATTGACATGGGTTTCCTTTGGAGTTGCTTGAAACCGTGCCACCAAACCAACTACTTGCATGATATCGAGCCTTTTAGCTGTTAGATATAGCAAACTTCCAATCATAGATCTATACATAGTCTAATTTGTTGCAGGAGATTTATCATCTTTGCTTGATTTACAACCAGTAACCATAGGAGTACTTATTGGATTACATTCTTCCATCCTGAACTTCTTTAACATTTCTTTAACATACTTGGTTTGAGAAATGAAGATCCCTTTTTTTGGCTGAGAGATTTGCAAACCAAGAAAGAAAGATAACTCACCGAGCATAAACATCTCAAATTCCTTTTGCATGTTAGAAGCAAAGTCTTGACACATTCCCTCACTGTCTCCTCCAAAAATAATATCATCCACATAGACAACAACAATCAACAAGTTATCTCTTTCATTCTTGATATAGAAATTCTTGTCCGCAATTCCTCTTTTAAAACCTTGCTCTTGAAGATACTTGTCTAACCTTGAATACCAAGCCCTCGGGGCTTGCTTCAATTTGTAAAGAGCCTTCTTCAGTCTACAAACATGATCCTCATTCTTTGACAGAATGAATCCTTCAAGTTATTCAATGTACACTTCCTCTTCCAAATTTCCATTTAGAAAAGTTGATTTTACATCCATTTGATAAACTTTGAAATTCTTGAAACTTGCAAGAGCTAAGAAAATCCTTATGGCTTCCATACGTGCAACAAGAGCAAATGTTTCTTCGAAGTCAACTCCTTCAACTTGAGTGTATCCTTTGCATACCAACCTAGCCTTATTCCTTACAACTTGGCCATCTTCATTGAGTTTGTTTATGAATACCCACTTGGTTCCAACGATGTTCTTGTCTCTAGGTCTCAGGACAAGCTCCCAAGTTTCATTCTTCTCTATTTGATCCAATTCTTCCTCCATAGCCTTGATCCAGTGCTTGTCTTCACTTGCTTCTGTTGTGTTGGCAAGTCTTCTTCTTGTTTGAATTTTTGCACCTTTGTCTCCAATAATCAAAACTTCAGGTTGGTTCTTTTGAACAAATCTAGATGGTGTCTTGGGTGGCTTTGGATGGAGTCTTTGGATTCCTTTGCTCAATTTCTTCATCTGTTTCTTCTTCTTTACAAATTTCTTCCTTTTGATAATCAATTTCTTGTACTATCTCCTTTTGATGGCTTTCTTCATTAACTCTCACATTCGCACTTTCAACAACTTTGTGCAATCTCTTGTTATAACATTTGTAAGCTTTGCTCCTTATGGAGTATCCAAGGAAAGATACCTTCATCACTCCTGGAATCAAACTTTCCCAAATCTTCATCCTCTTCTTATATAACACCAACTTCCGAAAACTTTGAAATACTTTACTGATGCAGGCCTTCCTTTCCAAAGTTCATATGGAGTTTTGTCATTATTTACCCTGATTTGTGCTCGGTTTGAAATGTGGACAGCTGTATGAACCACTTTTCTCCAAAAAGCATCTGATATCTTAGATTCATTTAGCATAGCTCTTGCCATTCCTTGAATTGTTCTATTCTTTCTTTTGTTCTATTCTTTCTTTCAATACTCCATTCTGTTGTGGAGTTCTTGCAGCTGAATATTGCCTTTTTATCCCATGTCATTCACAGTATTCTTCAAATTCATTTGAGGTGAATTCTCCTCCTCTGTCAGATCTTAAACCCTATTTCATTCTCAACTAAGGCTTTGAATGCCTTAAACTTTTCAAAAGCTTCAAATTTCTCTTTAAGGAATGTTACCCAAGTCATCCTGGAATAATCATCTATCAACAACATGAAATAATTCTCACTTTGCAAGCTTTTCATCCTTGTTGGCCCACACAAATCAATGTGAACAAGTTCCAAAGGCTTTGTTGTAGAATATTCCTTAGATTTGAAGCTTGACCTTGTTTGTTTGCCATATTGGCACTGTTTGCAAATAACATTTGAGGGCTTTACTATCTTTATCATGTCCCTCACTACTTGCTTTTTGCTGATCTTTACAAAGTTGTCAAAATTCAAGTGTCCCATCCTTTTGTGCCACAGCCAACTCTCATCTTCTTGCCCCATATAACATTTCTCACTTTTGACTCCATTGAGAATGTATGGATTACCATTTGTTCTATAAGCATCTGCTATCAATTTTCCATCTTTCACGATTGTGCATCCTTTAGAATGAAACATGAAGGTGTGCCCTTGGTCACACAACTGACTCACACTTAGGAGATTAAGTTTCAATCCTTCAACATATAAGACATCCTTAGTTTTAGTTCTTCCACTATCCAAACTAAGTGTGCCTTTCCTTTTTATGCTTGCTATAGCATTGTCCCCAAATTTCACTGTTCCTTCATTCACTTTCTTTAGAGAGAGAAATTTGCTTTTGTCACCAATCATGTGGGTTGAACAACCACTGTCAATATACCATTTGTCTTTCTCATCTTGAGCATGTAGTGCAAATTGTACAAGCATGGATTTTTCTTTCATTTCTTGTTCCTTCTTTTTCCAAACCTTGTTTGATTCATCCTTTTTCTTGTCACAAACATCCTTCTCCTTATTTTGTCTCAGAGGTTCAGAAAAAATAGTTCTACAAAAACGTGTTGGGTGCCCAAAATTGTTGCACTTGTGACATATAATGTTATAATCCATTAGAGGAGCAAACGAATTCCTCTTCATGAGTTCAAAATCATTCCATGTGCAAATTCTACAATTTACTGCTTTATGCCCAAACTGATTACATGAAAAGCAAAAACCATGGAAAGAATATTGAAACCTGGTTGTGTGTGGCTTCCTTTGAGGAAAGGACCATTTGAGGTTGTCCTTGATAGTTCTTTGAAATTGTGAGGTTTTATCCTTCTTGTTTTCCTCCTTTTTGCTTTCTTCCCTTTTATTTTCTTCTTTGTCCAATGTCTTTGTAGTTTGTGAAATTTCACCATCAAAACCAAGACCACTTTTGATGAATGGTGATCTTTGTGAGTTGATAAGGTCCTCTAACATTTCGGAACTTTTATCAAACTTTATGTTTTTGTTGAACTGATCTTTAGTCTTTTCTAGCTTCTTTCTCAAAGAAACAATTTCATATTCAAGCTTCTCACACTCCGATTCTTTTGCCTTTAGCTGATCTTTTAAGACATCTTCAATGCGTATGGCTTCCTCAACTTGAGTCTTCAAATCCAAAACTATCTTTTCGGACTTTTCACTGTCTTCTCGAATTTGGTCTTTCAATGTTGAGTTCCACTTCTTGAGTCTTTTGATTTCGTCTAAGGCAACAGTAAGTTCTTCCTCAAGATCTGCTATAGTATCTGTAATGTCCCCATTTTGGCCATTAGCTCTTCATTTGGTTTTAGCCTATTTCCAGAAATCCGTAGGCTTGTCTAAAGTAAAATCAGGGTTTCCTTCTTTGGAGGTTTTTTGGCATTTCTCTGAATTTACTATTTTTAGTAAGTTCTAATTTTAACAGTGGTCCAGTTGGCAGCTCTTCAGTAAGTTTTCCATTTCTGTTGGAGCAGTTGAATATTGTTGAATTTGGCTATTGAGGTGTAAAAGGGAGAAATGAGTTATTTCAAGTTATTAATGTTTTAATTTTAAGTTGATCCCGCCCCCCCCCCCTTGGCCTAATATGATAACTTGAAGTTGTTTTAAAAGGTGTTCATGAAGGGTGGACGCCTCATGGAGGGAATAATTGATATTTTATATTGTTTTAATATGCCTTGGGTTTTGGACGCCATAGTAAGGGAGAATTAAATATTTTGAAAAGTAAAATATTTCAAAAAGGAGCTTTTGGCGTCCCTTTCTTGGAGGAGTTATGGAATTTGAAAAGTCACTTTCAATTCTATAAAAGAGATAGTTTGCTCCAGCATTAATCATCCATTGTTAATTGCTAAAGTTATGCTGTCGAAATGACATTGTGATTATTTCTTCAAGGAATGCTTACCTCCTAGATTCCAATCAATTTCGTGTTTGAGAGACAACACTTAATTGGTTTTTATTGCTGCTTCTCATTCAGACTAGCAGATGGAGTTCAATTGTTGAAGATTTTGGAGTTATTCTCAGTTTTGATGTTGCTGATATTGCTATAGCTGAAAGTGTTTTTTATTAACAGTTTTTTGAGCAAATTATATATCATTCTGGGTATGCTTGCACAGTGTTTCTAGACCCAAGGCGACCCCTTCCACAAGAGATTGGAATTTATTTCCAAGTCTTTGATTTTATATTGCTAAATCGCCCTTCTCAAGAGTCGTACCATTTGAAGAGCATTGGGAATTGTGTCATAAATTAATGGATGACTTTTGAGGCTGTTTCTTCATCTTGTCATGCGCGCCTATCCACCAAAGGTTCATTGCATGTTGTTTTATGCCATTCGGAGGTATTTTGGTGAAATTATGAGCATTTAATTGATTCTTATAGTTGCTGGTTATTCATTTCCAAAATTGCAGATTTATATCAGACTTGTTAGTTTTTGATATAATGTTGGTTTGAGCTTCATTTTTATATCATTATTGTATTGTAAGAGTTAGAGGAAGTGTTACTCTAACCATTGATTGATTTGGAAGCATATCTTTCTTATTTGCAACTGTTTAATTCTTTGTAAAGTTGATTAGTAGTACTAACAACTATTTATTTTACTTGCTGCAATTAGTTTAAATTTCATACTCCCACGATTGAGTGGTTGAGTTTAAATAATCATCCTTCTTTAATTGTAAGTTTCCCCCCACTAAATAAGCGGTTGTGTGGACTATATTCCCCCCACGTTAATAAGTGGAAGTGAGGATTTAAATGGCTGGCTTGCCGCCTTTAATAATGTAATAATCTTACCCACTGAATAAGTGGAGTATCCCCACTGCTTGTGGATGCTTGCATCAGCAGATGAATTGTAATTTCAGTTCAGTTTATTCCTAATGATCCTCTGACCATATGCTATCACCTCGCCCACATTGGGATCTCGGTGAACATTCTTGGTTAGAGTTACTTTCCATGCTGATTTGCATTTGGAGCTAATGCTAATTAGTGATTTGGTTGTTGATTTGTGTTAAATTTTGGGAAAAAATTAAAAGGAATATTTCAGTATCTTTCTCGCTTTCAATCTCTTCATTCCCTTTGTCTTCACACTTTGGGGCTTTTGCTTCTTGTGTTTCCATGGCCATGAAGAGAATTTCTTCTCTATCACTTTCAGAGAAACTATCATCACTTTCCTCGAACAAACTATTGCTTCCTTGAACATATAGGCTCTTCTTGTGCCTTCGGAAATTCTTCTTCTTTTCGGATTTCCTTTGAGTGGACTTCTTGTTATAATGACTTTTCTTGCCTTTTCCCTTGTCATAATATATTTCTTCTTCACTGCTATCACTTCCAACCTGTGGACATTTGGCAGCAAAATGACCTATATTACCACAATTAAAGCATTTAAGAGTATACTTACCTTTTCGTTTGATAGTTCTTTTATTGCATTTCTTCACAAAGTTAGCCTCTTCCTCATCGCTTGGACTTTCACTTGATACGGGTCCTTTGTTCTTCATCCTTCTTGATGCTTTAAAGGCGGCTTCACGTTTTGATGATGTTTCTTTCTCAATCTTCATTTTGTAAGTGGTAAGTATGCCATGTAACTCATCCATTTGTCAAAGTGCTTAGATCCTTCATTTCTTCAATGGCGGAAACTTTCGCATCAAATCTTATGGGTAGAGATCTTAAAACCTTTTGCACAACAACCTCATCCTCAATATTTTCTCCAAGACCACGAATTGTGTTTATGATTTCATCCACACGGAGAAAGTAGGCAGCAACATTCTTTCTGTCCTTCATCTTCAAACTCTCAAATTGTCTCTTGTGGGCTTGGAGCTTTGCCTTTTTCACTTTGTCATCTCCTTCATAAGTCCTTTGAAACTTATCCCACATCTCTTTCACCGATGTGCAATGCATGACTTTGACAAATTCGGATTCAGTAAACCACTTAGAATTGCATTCATAGCTTTAGCATTGTTCTCACTTGCTCTCTTTCCAGCTTGATCCATTGGTGGAGTAGATGGTGCCACATAGCCATCCACAACAGATTGACATATATCAAATCCATGGGCCATCAAATAAATGCACATCCTCATACTCCAAAAAGCATATGTTCCCATCGAACAATGGGGCTCGGCTTGAGGAAAACCCTTCTTGATTTTCCATGTGTGTTCTTGAGATCTTTCCTTCAAGCGGTTAGGCTTTTTCAAAGGAACCTGCTATGATACCAATTGAAGAAACACACACACTTATACTAAGAGGGGGGGTGAATCAGTATAAGAACATTTTTTTCAATTTATAACTTTGGCAATCATAAGCAATAGTCAAAGCATCCACACAAGTAAGATCTAGCAAATTAGAACACAAGATGCACACACAATTTTACGTGGAAACCCTTGCGGGAGAAAACCATGGCAAAATATTGTTTTTATAGAAATCTTCTTAGAACTTCATAGGCACCAACCATAGGAAACACCAATCCCCTTCACTAAGCACCAACTCAGCAAGAGACACCAATCTCTTAGGATGAGAGGTACCAACCTCCCAATCTCGCAAAGGAGAAGGCACCAACCTTCGAAATGCAAAGTAATAAAAGGATGTTGGATCTACCCTAGATCCCTTCAAGGTCTTCAAACAAAATCTGATCACTCGTTTACACAAATATGCCTTGAATTTCTGCTCACTTAACCTCCACTCAGATCTACATATGTCTAGACATATGTAGATTCATGGTCCTCTTCAATTGCTGGTCTAGAGGGTGTATGCACACTCATAAGGTGATTCCTCAATTCAACTTTACCAAAGTTTCTTTGCTCACTACATGACAACCTTTTTGTATTGCTTTCATATGTATGAACATCCTCACTATCCAAATTATCCAAAACATAATTTGGTTCCTTACCAATAAGATGTAGGGTTGCTGAAGCAATGCTAGGCTTACCCAATGGAACATCAATAGAATTCATACCTTCCCATAGTTGATCGTTCAATGCTGGTTTGGAAAACTCTAGAACAGCATTCCCTTCAACCTTGTGATCATTATGAAGACTTATGTGTTCTCCATTAGTAGGTGTGATAGTGGATCCTTGCTTGTTCTCATTGGCTGTCACAAAGGTTGTATCATCCCTCTCATAATCGAAATCTATATCTCCATGTGGCTGATCATAGGGGGGCAACACTTCAACATGCTTATAGGGTTCTTCTTGTTCTTGTTTTGTGATGTCTTGTGGCTTTGATTTTTCTTCTTGCTCTACAACTTCCTCTTCTTTAGTTGTTTCTGAATCTTCCTCTTCCTTTCTTTTCCTCGTGTAGTAACCATCCAAAGATTTTGTATCCTTGATAGTCTCATGTTCACCTAAGTACGCATCAAAGATTCTGATAATCTCTTCACTCACAGGTATAGCCAATCCCGCCAATCTTACATATTCTTGGTATGTTAGCAGATCCTTACACTTTTGATACCTTTCATACCATCTAGCAATTTTGGAGACCGCAATTTCATCATCCTCCTCCTCCTCACTCATTTGCACAATCGAACCCATGGGTTGGTAGGATTGTGGCTCTGATACCACTGTACTATGCTTGCTCAGAAAGGAAAGACAAAACGCCTCTGAATACATAATTAAACAATCAAGTATCTGAAATAAATTTGCCCAAAGTTGATCACAGATAAACTGAATCAGACAACCTACACTGGACTTATGATTCTTGGCAATATCTACGAACTAAGACACAAATAACACAAAGTTTTGGAAACTAGTGCAAACTGGAACCCCTCATTACAGTGAATGATTACAACACAGAACTAGTATTTAAGCTCTCACAGATGACAGAGCAGTCATATTAGATCAAAAGATATATTCACTGCGATTACATCCTCCGCCAATGTGGACACGCACAACTCTGTTATGAGTATGATTAGATGTTCGATGGTGTTCAGACAATAGATAGCTCACTGGCCTGACTTCGGAATTACATAGACTGGATTACACCAGAAGCAAAATCCGACGAATGGTAACTAGCAATGATAAATTCAATTCTTGATCACAAACGACGTATGATATTAATCAAGTAGTGCCTTGACTCCAAAGCAGGGGAGATGTTTCAAGCAAACAACAAACCGTGGGAGCTCACTATGGTAGTCACCTTCAGAATATAGTGCTCGCTCAGACCTCAGAGTGAAACAGCCGCAATGGTAGACTTCCCAGTCCCGGGTGATACGCAAAACAAGTGCCAATGTCTCAGTCTCGTGTGATACACAAATAAGTGTCAATGCTATCGAGCCACCATGGATACGGAAACTTCCCTCTGTAGCAATACGCGCAGATACTAGGATTGATGGCGATGTCTCAGAATGTTGTGAAATGTTCTAAACAACCTATGATCTTAACAGCGAGGTAATGATGACTTGTGGCCAAAGCGAGAGGCTCGGAGACAATAGCATGGTAATCGCCTCCTTCCAAATCAACCCTGCAATGGACAGAATCGCTCAAAAACTATGTGGAAAGCTTGGCAGAGCAAGGACAAACTCAAAGGAATGTGAATGAGAATAGAAATGAGCACACAAATTCATAGATTGAGGGTATCATCCCAACCTATGTGCGACTAGCAAGGGGGCTATGTCCCTCAGCAGATCGGCATGGGTTGTAATCCAAATTCATGATGATAACCAAAGACTAGCATTCACAAATAAATACCAACACCAATTGCCAACCCAAGAGGTCGGCCAGAATGAAATTCATATATTATTTAATGCCTACCAAGGGTCGGCCAAATTTAAATGTTATTTAATAATAATTTAAATTTATATTATTTATTATTATTTAAATTTTCAAACTTCTCTATAGTGTTAAAAAACACTTTTACCACCAAACTTGATTCAAGCCTGCCTTAAGGTTTGGGGTGTTAGATTTTAGGATCAGATTTGCAATAAGCAGAAATCCAACAACACATGAACAATAAACATGAACTAATAGCATCTATCCTCTGATGCAAAGATAAATATGTTTCTTCTTGAGGTCGATCTGCTACAAGATGGTCTGCTGCTCCTTCTTAAAAGAATGAGAAAATGAGAATGACTTAATTGATTATCAAATGGATGAACATCTCCTTCTATATATACAATGCAAGGAGACTCTTCACAAGCAAGGCGACTCTTCACTTGGTCAGCCACTTAAAGAGAATAAAATATTAATTATAATAAGGCCGACTTGCCTTAACAATTATTTATTATATTAACTTAGGAAAAAATATCTCCCTAAGCTACAAACACTAACATGGGAACATGACAAGATCTTGATAGATACCTTCAGAAGGAGGTAGAGAATCTCCACCAGATGGAGAGGTTTTTCCTTGAGGAGGAGCATCTAAAACCAATGCACAACACCCGGTTTGTGATTATTTTTTGCTACATGATCATTCCTACTTGCTTGAACCTTCCTTTTCATGAGAATTTTATAGAGGTTTTAAGGATATGTGTTGTTGTTGGAGTCTCAACCTCAACGAAGAGGTTGTCATTTTTCCTACCCTGTAAACAACTTTGTCTAGCCACTATGTTTTCTTTTTGTCTAAGGTAGGTGATTAATGTATTGTCAATGTTCATGTTGTTGTAATGTTTTTGCCTTTTCACGTAATGTGTTTGCTTATTGTTTCATTCTAGGCTTTTGTTTAGGTAGGTTACTATAGGCTTGACTCTATTGCCGAACAAATAAGACATTGGCAAAAAATTATACAGGATATTTTAAAATTCTCCTATGGTCCAAGTTTATCTTGCGATACCCAAAAAGAGCCAATTATTGTACCCATACAAAACTCACTTTTCATATTGCCTCCAGTCCATTTGTTGTCATTAATCAAGCCATCCTTGTTGTGTCAATCAATGTCAATTAAGTTTTTCCCCAATCACGTTGCAAGGTTGTCCACTCGTGGTCAAGTTTTCCAACTAACAATTCTTGCAAATTACTCAACATTGGACTATTCTGAGTAAAAGATGAAGAGTTCCTACTGATGATAGTTTCAACAATGGAAAGAAGACAAAGAATGACCAAGACAAATCTCAAAGTGGTGCACCTTTCAAATGACAAAGCCACCTCAATCTTCCACCTACTCATCAAGGAAAAGTAGCAAAGCGTTGAAGAAATCATGCCCAAGGCTTAAGTGTTTGAAATGTCAATGGCTGGTGCACAAAATGGATGGCATATCCATAAATCAGGCCCAAAGATTAGCAAAGAGTGAAACAAAGCATGCCTAATTGAGAGAGGAAGATAACAATGAAACTAGGGACCATTTCAATATGGCAATGCCAAGGCAAAAATCTGCCAAAAAGTTCCATGAAGTGGCAAATGCATTATGAATCTCTGCCCAAAGAAAGAAATAGTTCTTAAGTATAAGACAGGTGTGCTTTTGGCTTGGCAATGCCAGGTGAAATCGGCACCCAGTTTGGCAAACTCTTTAGTGATCCACACCTCATCCTGACTACTAAACATGGAAAGTATACAACACTTTCCAACAATCAAACCATATCTATAATAAGCACAACATTGATATAAGAACCCAAGGGACTGGAAATTTAGCAGACATAACATGGAATTTGAACCCTTGATTTCAGAAATGTATAGCCAGCATGCTATCCACCATTGTTATACTGTGATGTATTTATATGCAAGCTAAGAACACAAAGGGCAGTGCCATAGCAACATGGGTAACTAGAAGGTTGAAGAATATTCGCGAACAACCTTATCAATGTTATACAATCAAAGGGACCCATAAAAACAATGGGGCTTTCACCAGTGACTTAAACTTTGAAAGATACCTGTACAAGCTTTAGTGGGGTTCTAAAATATATAGAAATGACCCAACCATGTGCTCATTAAATTGCACAAAGGAGGAGAATCCAGTAAAAGATAAAAAGGATATGTGTCAAGCATAACTTCTAGTTTTGGGAATACTGTAGAAATTTCTGCACTAGAAATATAATTGAGTCCCTACTGTTCTTACCATTAGCTAGCAATGACTGGTTGCTCGTGTATCACACCTCCTTTCATTAATGAGCTGGTCATGAATATACAATGTGTGTGTGTGTATGGTATCTTGTGAGCTTTCCGATCCTTTAAATTTTTAAATAAGGTATGAGTGTCAACTTTGCAGCAGTCAAGAACTCTTTTACAGATCAATTGAAGGTTTTCAGTTATCATTCCCATTTTTCTTGCCAAAATCAAATTTAATGGTACCTCTCATCTTTACTGTCAAATGCCATAAGTAAGACTTACATAAAGATGCATGACAAGGTCAGGACTTGGGAATGCTCGAAGATAATGTTGTATAACAAGATTGTTGAGCTGAAAGACTGTAGAGTGCAGACACATGGTGCATGATCGGTGAACATAGTATTGGCAATAAAATGATGTTGGATATGCCTTGCAGCCAATCATTTTGTATTGAAGTTTATTTTTATTAGACTTACTTGTCTACAAGAAAAAGATAGAAAGTTTGGACTAAACAAAAGAAACTGGATATGCTACCATGAATTCAGTCCAAAAGTTTGGTGGGCCCGTAAATCTTTGAGAACAGATGGTAATGGATGAGTGAGCATTTACAGTGTGATGCTTCCTTTTAGTAACAAAAGAATTTTCTATTTGTGTTATTTGGTTTACCACTTGTAATTTTGACAGGTTATGGTCTTTCACTCCTAGAATTTTATTTGCAGGGAAGCTCCCTAGTAAATTTATACCTTCAACAAAGTAGGTTACTTTTTTTCACTTCCACTGACAAGCACCTTGGCATGTGGACCACAAGAATTGAAGTGCAGAAAAGTTGTAAAATAAAAATTCCAAAGTTTACTGAAAACCATCCATTTATTAGCAAGTGGCATAAGCAAGTTCTTGTAACTGGCAATTGAAGGGTTCTTAAGAGCTTTGTTTTTACCTCTCCCCCTCCTGAAAATAGCTGAGCACGAAAGCAAAGTGCGAGTCCCCAGTTATACAAAGACCTTACATCATATTTATCCAACAGCAATGCTTTCCGGTACTTCCTTCCAGCTTCAACTAGAAGCTTATCACACTCTTCACACACCTGATGTAAAGTTTCTGCAATTGTCTCTCTGTCCATCATAGCTAGCCTCAACTCATCAGGCTGGTATCTCCGTGCCTTCTTAGACAAGGAATAATCTCTTGATTGAAGCGAACTCCTTAACTCCTGGCTTAGTTTTAGTTTAAGTTCTCCATGAACAAGCAAGGTGTTCCCCCACTGTCCTACAGCTACCAAGCTTGAAGGGTCAAGAGCAGCAGCTGTAGAAAATATATCTGCGGCCTCATATAACATGCTTTCAGCATCACATACTTCAGATTTTCCTTGCAAGCCTTTTTTAGCCTCTTTCAAAAGGGTTCCTCCCTTGTCTAAACACATTTGAAAGAACTCCTTCAAGTTTTCTGAGAATGGTAAATCTTGGACCTTGAGACTTTCTGAATGCTCTGATTGACATGAATTGGCTGCAACCTGTCTCCGACTAACTGCAGCTTGGTTGTAACTGTCAGAATCAGAATTGTCCACCAGAGATTTCCTCTCTGCAACACCATTCTGTTCTCCATATCTGTCATTGACATTTCCTCTGCATTCATGACTACCACCTTGTGTGCTAATTCTTGGCTCTTCAATCATGCTTGCTTCGCAAAAATGTGAGGACTTTTGAAGAATATTTGTTCCATCTAAGCAAATTGAAGAGGACTTATCTGTTTGCAAAAGCCCGTGTTCAATTATTATCCCTTCATTTTCTGCAGCAGATGATGTCAAGGGGTTTTTAACTGTCTCCTTTATCCCACTAGATGGCATTGGAACATTGACATGATTATTAAGGGTCTGAGAGTTTCTTCTTGTGTACTTATGTAATACATTCTGTTGCTCTGCATATTCTTCATTCAGATGTTCTGCTGGCTGGCTGATCATTCCCCTATAGTTGGAAGAACTTTTTTTGCCTCCTAAACCAAGTTCCTCAAGTCGCTTGCTACTTCCTAACTGTAAGAAAACAGATCCATCTTTATGAGGAAGTTGATCCCTCTCATACCCACAATTAGTTGTGGAAAGCTCCTCTGGAGGACTTTCATCTGAATTTTGTGTACATGCTTTCCTTCTCCATTCTTCACCCTGGTTGCTGTCTCCCTGTCTGCTCCTTTCCAAATCAGCAATGGTAATTTCTCTTTCCCCGCCGTGAGCACTCTGGACAGAACTAGGGTGAGTTTCCCTTCCATTAAGCTTCGCCTGTCCTAATTCAGCAACTAATGATTGTTGTGAGTATCCATTGGTGATCAAATCTTTCGTTCTTGATTCAGATGATTTTCTAAGTCTTTCGTTTTTATGTAAAGTTTTGTCCTTGGTCCCTGCTACAACAGGTGAAGTTTTAGAAACAGTATATCCGAGTTTTGAGTCTGATGCATCTTCTCCATCGAGTCCATCCTCTTCAAGAATCCGTCTCCAAATTTGTGGTTCCAACTTGAACTCTTTAGCCGAAGATTCAGGTTGAGTAGATTTATTGGATTTTGATACTGCTACCTTAAATGTTTTTAGATATTGCCAAAGCTCACCAAAACTGATATCATTATGCACAGGAAGAATTTCCTGTGCACTTTTGTCTAGAGATAAAAAATTTAGCATTACATTATACAACATTGCGAACTGATTTGTTAAGGAAGATTTAATGTCATCATGCTCTGAGGAGCTTCTGTTCGAATTAGGTGTAGTAGTAGACCTAGACCTAGACCTAGAGCTATTATCCTGTGTGGTATAATCATGAAAGAAGAGTAGCAACATAAACCCACTGAGTGGCAAGCACACCCACCACAATGCTCTGGGCCTTGCAACTGACCAGGCAAACACAACTCCAAAACCCATTACAAGTAATGATTTCCCTCTATCATTTTCCCAGTTTTGCAGCCAATCTCCTACAATACCATTCTTCGATCTCAAATCATTGGAACGATCCAAATCATCCCACCCACCATACTCGCCCTTGACCAAACTGCAACGACATGCAATTAACTGGATTTTTTTATTGCATTTGGATTTGAATATGCGGTTGGTTCTAAATTTCAGTATAGGAGGGCTAACTAGAGGGCGGTAATGAGTAGTAGTGGAATATGGTAATGCTAAGCTATCCATAATCTGAAATAAAATGTTTCGGCCCAGATACACCATACCTTGTTATTACCGATCCGCAAAACCACAACCATTTGAACTTGCAGTTGTAGAATACCTCATTTGCCTCATGACTGATGATGTATGTCCACCAATCATGCAGCTCAACAATGATCATAAGACTTTGGTTGCTAAGTTTAACATCCCATGGTTCTGCCCAATCTTAATTTTTTCTTCTGGCTGACATTTAAATGGGAGTTCTGCGCTTGTAATTAACCAGGGTCTTCCTATATTAACAGCCTACCTTTCCACTTCCATCAATTTCTTATAATTTTTAGTTTCCCTTATTTTTATTTTACTTTTATATATTTCTTTACTTAAGAGTTATCTTATAATTATTTTTTACTTGTGAGTTATTTTATTTTATTTTCTTTATATTCTTTACTTATTTTTATTTGAAAAATTAATTTTATTTATTTGAGTTATTTTATTTTATTTATTTAAGAATTACTATATAATTTTTGTATGCTTGAAAGTTATTAAAGTTTAAGATTTTTAAATATATCTCACTTAGATTTTAGTTTTTATGTATATAATAATGATATAGACTTTTTGATGTTACTATAGAATTTCTCTCAATGTTAATTAAAATTTATAGGTGTAGAGAGTTGTATAGATGTCATGTTCTCAAAAAGCATTATAATTATATAGCTAGATGTGTTGGCATTATACTTATTTATTTTTCACGTACAATTGCTATTAGTATCATTTTCAAAAACTGGTCAATTTTGTGTAGTTATGTAAGCATGACCCAAAAGTTGAAAACAAAACCATTGACAATTGATATCTTTCATACCAATTAATGAGCCAACAACCCTACATACATTACACTCAATTATTGTTAATAAAACATTGTCATGCATATTAAAAACACAATGTGTTAGGTGCAATGGCATGTTGGGTGTGATGGCTACAATGTCCTCTCATACTAATGTTAAACCATAGTTTGCATTTGATGCCATGGAGAGATTATTATGACAAGACAATGGATTTATATAATGTATTTGGTTCTAAAATCTATGCACTTTGCACCACATTATTCAATCCAAAATTTCTACACAAGGCACAAGGGTAAGCTTTTTTAGATATTAAAGTTAGTTACATTTACTTGCATTTCAACTTGTGTTTCAATGTGCCCATCACACCCATGACACATTTGAGACATATTCATCCTAACAACCTACCATGGATGGTTTTTGAATTTTTGGACCATCTACCTAAAATATAAGTTTTTTAAATTAAAATTCATGGATGTTGGCCTAGGTATATTGCCATGGGAACATTTAAAATTAATTCTACCTCTTGAATTGAATATTTTACAAATTGTTGCTTTTTTTTCCTTCGATTTGTAAATGTGGAGAGAGATATTTCTTGGGTGTAATATGCAAAACCACAAAGGACCCCAACTATATCATATGCAAACCCAAGATGGTGGGAGAAAATAGAGAGAAACAAGGAGACAAAATTATTATTTTCAATGGACCAAGTATGCCAATGCAAATGGGAAACAATATTGACTAATAAAAATTAAATGTCATTGTTCTCCTACAACTCATATGTGGTGAAGGAATGAACTTATATGAACTAATAAATGAATATTCTATATTGTTAGATTTAACAAGTCAAATTGTGCATTTTATTTGTTTGATTGCCATAAAAAAATGCAAGTTTTAGACTATTTTGAATGTAGTGTTCCATAGCTAGAAGATGCTTTAAAAGTGATAGCCTAAAAAGTCACTTACCTAAGGACTTTGTACTTTTTCTTCCTAACAAAAGAACACAACTTCTTGTCTACATAAATTGTATCAACTTGTATTTTTAACACAATCAATATTCATGGAAATTCATTAATTATTTCTAGTTAATTAGTCTTGTTGTAATTTTTTATTATCATTTATTTATATTTTTTATATGTTGTTTACTTGTAAATATTTTACAAGGTAGATGTTGATATATGTTGTCGACATACTCCAATTCTCACTATGCAAGAAAGATGATATTTTTATTTGTCATTAAAGTAATGATCCTTTTTTTTTTTTTTTTTGCTTGTTAGTTGGTTATCCATTGATATTTGTGTAGACACTAAAAATTGTCCTAGGCCTGCAACCCTTAACTCATTCATCTTCATTTCTCATAATTAAATAATGTTAATTATTTAATTATTGTCAAAGTCATATGTCCTCCGTTAATTAAATAACTTTAATTATTTAATTAAATAACTTTAATTATTTAATTAAATAACTTTAATTATTTAATTAAATCATTCTTACCTTTATGCTTCCTTGATTAATTAAATAAATATTATTTATTTAATTACGCCACTAATTAAATCTATCTTCTTTCTAAAATTAAATAAACTATTATTTAATTAATTTCTACGACACTTTCTACTATAATTAAATAATCACTTTAATTATTTAATTATTCCTTAACCTTTTCTCTCTAATATTAAATTTTATTTATTTATTTAATTTAATCTCAAAATCTTGAATGTCGAATTGAAATCATTTAATTCAAAAGGATTTATCCTTATCATATTCCTCTATAATTAGATAATCTCTTTGTTATCTAATTAGTCATTTATCACTTAAGTCTAGATAAAATTTGATCATTCAAAACGAACAGTCTTTTTGTGTTGATCACTTCGTCAATCTCATCTTTTACATGCAATCTTTATCCTTCTGTGTCTCAACTAATTTCCACCAATGATTAAATTACTATTTAATTTAATCTCCACCTTTCATGCTTTATCACTTACACTAATTTAACCCTAACCCTATTGCATGTCAAATCTTTTAATCTTAATCGTCGATTTATCTTTTAATCTAAGTCTGTCATTCAAAAATCATATTTTCTATAAATTGGCTTTACTTCTACCATTTTTACTCTTCCCGAAATCTTATGAGTTTTGGAAGCAACTTTAGAAATATTCAATGTTTTGCTATTATCATTGTCATGAGGCCATATTTGCATACTTAATTAAAATATGAGGGAAAGTACTATACTACAACGAAATGGAGAAGGGTAATGGAGGTGAATCATGGAATTGCATGTGCTTGGTGAGATCTTTCATTTATGTATGTTTTGTCTTCCATTGTTCTTCATTGTTAGCTTGGGTTTAGTTTGATTTAATCTTGTATTGCTAATCCTAGAATTTTCCCTGTGCAACATCTAGTGAACCCGATGCCAAAGACAAATTTTCTACAAATTTCATACGGTTTTTTGTGTTTTGCAGGTTTTCTGTACAATTCGACGCAATTGCTAAGATAGAGTGACACATCCGCCAGTATTATTCACCGCACCTGCCAACAACACGAGCCACATCCGTTGTACTGCACCGCAACTACCATCCTGTAAGCCACAATTGATTTTCCTACAATGCATTTGATCCATCCCATGCACCACATCTGTCATTCTGCAACGCAACTACCTAGCTTTGGGTTTTTTAATTTCTGCAAATAATTTTTCATATTTATGCATTTTCGATTCAATAGGTTAGAATTTTTTGGTTACTGATAATTTGTTGATAGCGTGTGGCAAGAGAAAGTTAATGTTCATTTTGCAGTTTCGTTTGGCTAAGATCTAAAGCTACAACTCTCATATGTCAAAGGCTAAAATTGAAACTGGTAATGAAATCTAATGCAGGACATTTGTTGAAGAATGGATTTTGAAATTGATTGTCTGTATAGCTTAGATCACATTTCATTTGGTGCATAAAATAAACAATTGTCTATTGTGCTTGGTGCTTTTGCACACTTTGTTTAGATTAAATCTGATTTAATAATAAAAGTATCCTCTCCCCTTGCACACTTGTGCGATCCTGGGTGTAAGAGAAATTGTTATTAACTCTAGAGGACCTATCTTAGTGGGAAACAGTACTCACCCCAAGACGACTCAAACCGGCAACGAGCTAAATCCAAGCTACTCCCGACCGGTATATAAATGTGAATGCTAATGGAAAACTTAGGATTATCGGTGCAGATGTGTTATACAGACAAGTGATTCCCTCAATACCTACATGGTACGTTAAAACCTATAAAGCATAACCTCTATAGGCTGGGAAATCTCCTTATCAGAGTTAATCTTGCCTCATGTATAGCCACCTAAACGAGTGTCCTGATTAAAAACCATTTGTTATAGATTGCCAAAATCCTTCTATTTGTTGGTGCAAGAGGTTGGACCTTTGAAGCCATCCCATATTTTTGTGGTTCTTAGTAGAGATGACAAATTCCTGGGATGTAAATACCCAGGAATTTGGATCTTAGTAAGCCTGAGAAGTGAGTGCACTATAAGGGGGAGCCTATGTTATCAAGATCCTAAGTCATCCACTCTGAATAGGTGTGGCTAGAGAAATCCAAGTGGGAACTCAACAGATATTGTCCTGACCAACCATAGGATCGTACTTGTCTATTTGAAATCAAACATTTTCACATCAAAACCAAACCAAAACAAATTGTTTTATGACTTTCTTTTGTTTTTCCAAAATTTGATCAAAATCAAACTAAAACAAACCTTCAAACTTTGCCAAAAATTACATAAAAATCATATCCTATTTACAGTAAACCACATATGTTGTTATACACCGCATCTGCTATTGTGAATCACATTTGTTGTTATGAACCACATCTGTTATTGAGAACTGCATCTGCTACTGTAAATCGCATCTTATACCATAAACCATAACCAACGGTCAAATGACGCATTTGTTAAATCTAAACTGCAATTGCCTGGCAATCAGAAAAAACAAATTCCACTCTCACAGTCTGAGGTCAAACTGTCAAAACCTGTCTCTGATTATCCTTTCATAATGATCTCTAAACATAAACCAAAAATATTTGCTCACACTTTTCATCATTGCACCTTTTAGTACCATTTAGCCATGCCAATAGACATACCAGTTACAAACCTTAGTTACATTTTAGGAGTCCTCGTTATATTCATATCAATCAAACTTTTAGGACACTCACCTTTACAGATTTTAAAATAAGCCAACTTCCCATACTTTGTATAAACCTTTACTTCAAGGAAAATTATCATAGAACCAAGTCACTTGCCACACCTATTATCTTTTGTCATTTTTGTGAGTCTTTTCCAGCTTGTCAATCCAGTTTGGGAACTCACTTTGTCTCTTACAAAAGGTCCTTTGACAAACTAAATTGAAGTGTTTGCTAAACTTTGGATGGTTAGTAACCTCTTTCAAATCTCCCAAAGTTGATTACCTACACTTTTGTATACTTAGACATAGTCATTTTAGGACACCATCATTTTAGACATTAAGTAGCACATTACATTTAACATCCCTTATTTTCCAAAAAAGACCAAAAACATAGTTGCATTAGCATTCATTCCTTATATCCAAAAAATTCAAAAACATAGACTAAAATCATATCATTCATAGACATAGTTTTGCATCATCTACATTTTGAGCATATCTTACATGGTTGAAACAAGGTCAAAAAGGAAACAAAGAGAAATGGTTAACCCACAAGACTTTATCAATCTATTTTCAAACACCCCACAAGGGACATCAAAACCATACAAAACCTTATTTGAAAAATTTGTCACTAGAGACCAACAAGGACGCGTTGTAGTTGAAGACTTAGACGTTGTTGCCTAAGATCCAGAATTTGCCTCTTTTGTAGATGAATACTTGGCACAAGATCCCCAATGATATCTAGTAAAATTGTTAGTAGAAGGTGCTACATTACCTACTCGATTTGACATTCATACATTGCAAACTTCATCTACCCAAAGGAAAAACATGATGACTTCTAGTGGCTCTATCCCTCAAGTAACTACAACCATACCATTTGGAGTACCTACCCAAAGTGCCACAATAGTACATACATCACCATTTGGTACATCGAGTATGACACAAGGCCTTAATTTTACCATAGGGGCATCATCGTCAAATCCCTTCAGCACCAATATTGGAAGCAAAAGGCCTAAAGTTAGCACAAACATGACAAATGCTATACCAAACATCAACACCACTAGTGCCATTCCACAAATAGGGGTTTCACAAATGGGACACATACCTCTCATACAATTTGGGAGAAATTCTAATCCTTTAAAACGTTCACGTTCCCAATCAACCAACATCAAACCAAAAGTTATTCTCTCACATTCCAAACCAAAATCCACCCTTCATTCCTACACTGAACCAAAATCTGTCACATAACGTTGGGTTTCAAAGCACTTACATAGACCCCAACAATACAACCAACATGCCATTGACACAAGTGGATGTTCTGCAAACACAAATGCAAGCCCTTCAATAACAAATGGATAATATGGCGATGTCTAGCAAAAAAACTTTTCAACAAAAGACTTATGTCCATTTCCCTTTGACAAAGCTTTATACATGACACCCTTTCCCACATGGATATGTTATTCCAAACTTGCCTAAGTATAATGGGAAACGTAATCCTATTAAACACATACGAGAATTTTCCACAATGTGCATAGAGGTTGCATATGACCCCACATATCACATGAGACTTTTTTTGTGAAGCCTTGTTGGAATAGCACTTGAATGGTTTTCTCAACTTCCATATGGCATAAGGTCATGGGGTGAACTTGCTGAAAAATTTATTGAACATTTTGCCTTTAACATTGACAATGAAATCACAATAGCAACCTTATGTCACACCACGCAAGATGAAGGAGATAATTTTATCACCTTCTTCCAGAGATGGAGGAGTCTAGCTAGTTGATGCCCTATTGAAATACTTGAAAAGCAAAAGGTCACCATATTCCTAGAAAACATTAATTCAAAATTGAGAAGTGACCTAAGAGTGCACTGTTGCACTTATTTTGTGGAACTAGTAGAAAAGGGTATCATACTTAAAAAGGCTCTCATTGACAAAGGTGAAATCAAGATGTCAAATAGAAATACAAATGTTCAAAGCACCCATAATGACATGAATAAATTTTGGTCCCGAAACAAGAATGTAACCAATGATGGCATTATCGATGCTAAAACCCTACATGCGGGACCAATCATTACATTTAGAGCACACAACCCCTCTAACAACACACCCAAAAATGCCAACCAAACTGCCAATGTTGTCCAAAATACGCAACAACCACAACTGCAAAGGAAGTTTCCAAAACGTGAATTCACTCCCCTAGGGGAACCAATTGAGTCAGTTTTTAAAGAACTGATAAAACACAACCTCATATGACTTTCTAAGCCAAAACAATATGATCCTAGACAATTTAAACCCTCTTGGTGGGATGACAATGCTTTTTGTGATTTCCACCAAACTAAGGGACACAGTCTACCACAATGTCAACAATTGAAGAACATTATGCAGGATCTAGTGGAAAACAAAACTATTAAAGTTAATGGACAAAATTAGACATCCTCAAACAGTGATCACAAGGTCTTTACTGATCCATTACATGACCATGGAAAAGGAAAAGCCTCTAGTTCAGGAAATAAGACCAATAATAATTTGGCCAACTATGCTAATGTCAAATATGACTATAACCACGACACCATCATAAATCACATTCGAGCCGCCAATGGTCATATCAACGCTATTAACATAAAGAAAACTCTTGAATGTGTTGTCAACACTCACCGAACTAAGCTAACCATCCAAGGCCCTCTACCGCATTAACAACCATAGTCCTCCAAGCCTCAGTAAAATTTACTTGACCATTTGGGGAAGACCCCAACCCAAATTTCTATCTTGGAACTATTGTGTATATCACCCAATCATCGTGCTATTTTAGATGAAGCTTTGCAAAGCACGACCATCCCCACTAACCTTGATTTCAATCATTTCCAAGAGATGGTAGGCTACCTAACCAACACTCATCATGCTACCTTATCTAAACAAGATTACTCAACCGACAAGATAGACCACAATGACCCTTTGCACCTTGAAGTTATTGTCCATAAAATAAAAGTTAGATGAGTCTTGGTAGACGGAGGGGTTGAATATTTTCACCTTCAAATTGGTTAAGGCATTAAGCTTCTCAAAGGCAAGTGTGGACACTACTAAGAGCATTGTCATTAAGGCTTATGATGATGAAGAACAATCATCTAAAGGAGTTGTAACGCTTCCCATCAGAATTGGTCTTGTAGTTATAGATACTGAATTCCAAGTCTTAGGTCTCGTCCTCCCATATAATCTTTTACTAGGTAGACCATGGATACATGCTATGAAGGTCGTCCCTTCCACTTACCATCAATACCTTAAATTCCCATACAATGGCACCGAGATCACGATAGATGGTGATCCTGATCCTTTCCAGTATTGCACTAACCTACGCGGAATACCCCAACAACTGGTTCCTATTAATCAGAAGGCTTCATCATCCAACTCATCCCAATATATCGATCCATCCACTCTTTCCAAAACATCTACTTCCCAACCACCACCTTCCACTCCTAAGGTCGAGATCCAAGATAAGGGTTGTAGAGAGTATCATGTATGAAAGCATCTTATTGTATTGGCCAGTTGGTTCCTCCCAAATCATACGGTCTACCAATAGAAGATAGGAGAAAATCCATCGTCACCATACACATTCCTCCCTCAATGACTTTCAAAAAATGGGGGGAACTAAGTAGAGAAGGTATAAATGAAGAAGATGTGACCTCTTGGTTATACAAAGAAGACAATGAAGAACCTCCTTCGCCTGCTCAAATACCTTCAAATCAATATGAAAAAGGTTTCAAGATAATGCAAAACAAAGGATATGATAGATATAGCGAGTTGGGACTACATCAAAATGGGAGAACTGAACCCATCATTGTCTCTAAGTGACCAAAAGGCCTAGGGCTGGGATTTCAACTGCTTAAGATTGGCATTTCTAGTACCGCATCACCTTCACAAAGAGGAAATCAATGCTTCTGAAGTTATCGAGACATCCAATGAGCCATTTGACCAACCTTATTATTCCACTAACTCAAACAAATATGAATTTGGTTCTGATAAATCATCTGATAATTAATAACTTTTTGAAACCTTTAGAGAACTTGGTAAACCTACATTTGATGAAATATTTGAGCAATGCTTCAAAATTGGTCCATCATGGGACACATCAAAACCTGACATGCTCCCTCCTAGTAGGAGGAAAGACACCATAAAAGCCTTTTCGAACTATGTCAATAATTCAACCTTCACTTTGACCCCTTCAAATTTTGGTACTTCCAATGATGGCATGCCCCTGAAATATCCCCTGCTTATCGATTGGGATCAACAAGACCCCCCCATCTTATATACCTTTGAGAATGACAAAACAATAGTTGAGTTCATGGGACTACGAGAAGGAATACCTAGTGGTGACCATAAGGCTAGATTTTCCATAGACTTGGATAACATGGCTTATTTTGGAGAGTTTGTTCACCCCTCTAGTCGCAAAAGTGGAAACAATAAGAAAAACAATGAAAATAATAAAAATGACGAGTCCTTAGGTGAAAACCGAAAGGCACCTTTGGACGATGAAAAAGTAAAAAATAAGGACGCATCCAAGGGCGAAAAACTCTCTGAGGCACCCAAGGATGGAGGGTTGAATGTTCTCCCCGTTGCTCAAGAAAATTTAGCAATGTTGGTTGAGGAATCTGTGGAGATCAACATAGGCACTGAAGATAATCCTTAATTAATCTATTTTGCAGCATCTTTGACAGAAATAAAGCAACCTAAATTTTGTAACTTATTCATAGAAAGACATGTCAACTTTGCATGGCCATATGCTAACATGCATGGACTAGATCCTGACTTGTTATTACATCATTTTCCATTACAACCAGGTGCTAAACCCATGAAGCATAAATTAAGAAAAATGCACCCGCAAATTGCTTTATTAGTCAAAGCTGAACTAAAGAAACTATTGGATGTCAACTTTATTAGATCAAGTGACTATGCAGAATGGATTTCCAATCTCATACCAGTGAAAAAACTAACAAGTGGCATCTGTATCTATACAAAATTCTAAGATATAAACAAAGCATGTCCTAAAGATGACTTTCCTTTTCCAAATATTGACATGATTGTGGACCTAACAGTAGGATATGAAATGTTATCCCTCATGGATGGTTTCTCGGGATATAATCAAATCAGAATCACACCTGAAGACCAACATAAGACAACTTTCACTTGTCCATGGGGAACTTATTGTTGGAACGTCATGCCCTTTGGACTTAAAAATGTCAGAGCAACATATCAATGTGCCATGACAACCATTTTCCATGATCTCATACACACTCTCATGGAAGACTATGTGGATGATCTGATAGCTAAATCATTGATAAGGGATGATCACTTACAGGTCCTAGATAAGATTTTTCAAAGACTAGAAGAATACAAAGTGAGGCTAAATCCTAAAAAAATGTTTATTTGCCATGCAATCAAGAAAACTTCTAGGATACATTATTTCGAGACAAGGCATTGAAGTGGACCCAACAAAAGTGAAAGCTATAATGGGTGTGCCTCCACTAGCCAATATAAGTCAACTACAAACACTAAAAGGGAGACTATAGTCTATTAGATGATTCATAGTGGAGTTAGCAGACAAAATACATCCCTTCCATCATCTACTCAGCAAAGGGGTATTGTTTGTATGGACAGATAAATGCCAAGAAGCTTTACAACAAATAAAGGATTACCTACTTGCACCACCAGTGTTAACGCCACCTACTGATGGACGACCTTTGATACTCTACATTTCAGTAACCACATCAATGTTAGGAGCCTTAATTGCATAAAATGATAATGAGGGCCATGAAAGGGCAGTGTATTATATTAGCTACACTTTGGTAGGTTATGAGGTAAATTATAGTCCCATAGAACGTGCATGTCTTGAGGTAGTTTTTGCCACTCAAAAACTTAGGCACTACATGGTAAACCACCAAACAATGTTGGTCACAAAGATATATCCTTTGAAGTATCTCCTTAGTAAAGCAACATTAACAGGACGACTGGCTAAATGGGTAATGGTACTCAATGAATAGGATATCCAGTATGTAGAAAGAAAAGTTATGAAAGGACAAGTTATTGTTGACCAGCTGGCAGATGCACCGATTAAGGCAGATCATCCTCTGGTTTCAAATTTTATTGCTGAATTCATCTTCACTCTTGACACAGGAATGACATGGAAGTTATATTTTGATGGGTCCCACACAAATCATGGTTCAGGGGTTGGCATATTGTTTATCACACCACAAGGTGACACTATTCCTAAGTCATTTAGAATTGTTTTTCCATGCACCAATAATATAGCAGACTATGAGGCTCTTGTAACAAGATTATGAATGGCAATCAAATGGAAGATTAAGCACCTACAATTTTATGGGGACTCTCAGTTGGTAGTCTGACAAGTTAATGATGACTATGAAACTAAAGATGAAAAGCTCACCCCATACAAATGGATGACAAATAGTTTCAAACAATATTTTGACAATATCATCTTTCATCAAATACCCTGCATTTAGAACAGGGCAGAAGATGCCATGGAAACCATTGGTTCACTCTTGTACATACCTAGCAACATGCCTAAATTTGAGTTTTTGGTAGAACAACTTTTGGTCCCTACCTTTGACATCCTAGATTTAGAGATGGTGTGTGAAATTGTTGGTCCCAATTCCCCATGGTACAAAGAAATATATGACTACCTTCATGCCCAAGTCCTACACCTTGACCTCTCGAACAACCAACATAAGACATTTATCTGTAAGTCCACTAAGTATACCATCATAGGAGATACCCTTTATAGACATGCCCTAGATAATACCCTATTGAGATGTCTCGATATTGAAGAATCACAAGTGACCTTGTGTGGGGTACATGAGGGTATATGTGGATCCCACTCTAGCGGTCCCACCTTAGCTAAGAAGATTATAAGATTGGGCTATTATTGGCCTACAATGGAAAAGGATTCATATGTCTTTGTCAAGAAATGTCGACAGTGTCAAATTCACAGAGACTTGATACATGCACCAACACAGGAGCTTCATCCAATAATGTCACTATGGCCCTTTTCCCAATGGGGAATCGACCTCATCGATAAGATACATCTTACATCCTCCAACGGTCATAAATTCATCATTACTGTGACTGAATACTTCACCAAGTGGATTGAAGCCATTCCTATGACCTACGTTACCGACATACAAATTTCTAAATTCATCCTTAACTATATCATTTGTCAGTATGGTGTTCCTCAATCCATAATCACGGATAATGTCCGCCCATTTAAAAACCAGGAATTCCATCACCTCTGCCAAGAATTCCATATCCAACACCACTTTTCCACTCCATATTACCCACAAGATAATGGCCAAGCTGAGGCATCTAACAAAACAATCCTCAAAATCCTTAAAAAGACTGTCAATGATGTTGGTCGTGATTAGCATTTACAGCTTAACCTTGCCCTATGGGCTTATCGCACAAGAATTTGCACTCCCACCGGTGCCACTCCATATTCCTTGGTATTCGGTTCTAAGGTCATCTTGCCTATTTAGGTCAATATTCCTTCCCTAAGGGTATCTTTGAAAGGGCATATTGACGATGAAGAGTATTGTGTGTCAAGACTACACGAGTAGATTTCCTGGATGAACAAATACAAACGGCACTAAATCATCTTCAAGCATATCAAAATCATCTTTGTCATAGCTACAATAAGAAAGTCTTCAATCGACATTTTGACATTGGTGACTTGGTTTTAATGGAAAATCCAAAGAATCAAGCAAAAAGAGTAAAACCAGGAAAGTTAGAGCCAAAATTGTTAGGACCTTATATTGTCACAAAAGCCTTTGGATCAAGATAATACCAGCTCTCTACCCCTGAAGGTGAACCACTATCAACGATAATCAACAACCTTCATCTGAAGAGGCTCTACACATAGCTTTTGAGAGCCTTGTCTTAATCATCAAAAAAATAAAAATCATTACCTAGGTGAAAACCTAGCAAACAAGTGTCTCGATAACATAAAAAAAATTGATAAATCAAGAAAATAGTAAAGATAAATAAGTCTTCCAATAGTGCAAACCACTTCGGTGGCGCTTTGGATAAGTACCATGGTGAAAACCTGGCAAACAGGTGCCATGTGTAGTCGACTCTGCTCCTTTGTCCACCATCATTCCAATCTGACTTCCTTATCATATCACCCATAATAAATGGTTTTCCCTTTCATAACTTGGAATGATTGACATCGAGCACACTTCCCATCCCCATTCCATCCTATTCATAATAAATTGATCTTATACCCGACTGGGGGCAGGCATTTGACTTACGTCATTTGGTTCTTATAGTGGTTGTTTTGAGGATGTAAAAACCATTGAAAAAATCCAAAAAAAATCATAAAATGTCTTGAAAAAATCCAAAAAAAATCACAAAATATCATGAAAAAATCTAAAAACATCACAAAATGTCCTAAAAAAAACCAAAAACATCATAAAACTTCAAAAGGCAAAAAAATCAAAACATGTCAAAAAGACATCCAAAAACTTTCAAAAACCCCAAAAATAGAGTCAGTCATATCAATCAGTCTTTGTCATTGTCAAACTACATTGCCTCTACGACTGGATGTAGGCAAGGCCATTTGTCGATGTGCCCTTTGAGGCATTAGGTCAGTCCTTTAGGTTTTCCAAATAAACAATAAAATCATGACTCATTTCTTTGTCCATAAAACAAAGTTAATGGTCGTGTCGAACTACGAGGTCTCTACATGTATACCATAGGTAAGGCCATCAATTGATGAGCCCCCAAGGCTGCACTAGGTCACTCCTTTAGGGTTCATCATGTCAATCAAAATAAGTCAACAAGGTCATCAAATCAAACCAAACAAATTGCCGAAACACTTAAATAACCAAAACAATCAACCTATGTCTTATACAGGATGTGTCCTTCCTGAAAACAGACATTGTCATTTGGTCAAGCTTTATCATTGCCTTATACAGGTGGTCACATGATCATAGCTAGACTCAATGTCTTATACAATATGTGTCATTCCCGAAATTAGGCTTTTATCAAACATCATCTTACCAATCTCCTAGATAATTAAACAACAAACAGATCAAATTTTGGCAAATATTCTTACTGGTTATTGACATTGTGGCTTGTTTTGTCTTATTTTTTTGTTTGGCTTTGTCGTTGAGTCTAGTTACTAGCTTCCTCGAGGATGTACCATGAAGGATTTAGAGAAGCAAAGATGTCTCAAGACTCTTTTTCTTTGATTGTTGTTTGTCTATTGTCTTTTGATTTTCTCTTCAAGTTAGGTTACTAGCTTCCTCGAGGATGTCCCATGAAGGATTTAGAGGAGCAATGATGTCTCATGACTTTTATTTTATTTGATTGTTGTCTACAATTTGTCTTGACAAAAAGACTGAGGAAACTTTTCCCTTAGTATGAGTTAGGACATTCCTTGTCTGTGACTGTTATTTTTAGCAGGTGGATGACCTTGCACACCTTGGTCTATCTCATATCATGGTGTTTGTTATCCATTTGTATCATTTAATGCCCAATGATGATTAATGCAAGGCCTATTATGTTTTGGTGAAATATTGAAGATTTCTAATACTAACATCTAGATTTTCTATGCTAACATTTCTTCTTTCTTGTATTATGATGGAGTCCTGTGACACACAAAAAAACAAAGCATCCTGCATATGCATTTATGTTACAAACATCATTTACACATTGCCATACATATATACATATTAATTCATGCATATATGTTGCATTTGAAAAACACAAAAATATACACATCTATTGCATCTAGGAATCCATGACATAACATGCATAAATAGAAGACTACATATCATATTAAACACTGCATTTCATATAAAGATTTGCATATCATATAATCGCCACCAAAAATGATATATATATATATATCACTCAAAAAAGTGTCACAGTACAATGTCATAATGTATCTCAAAATAAGAGCTCGCAAGCTCGATGGACATAAAAACATCAGTGTCAAACTATCTGAGTCATAATATATCTATCATGTACTCCCATGTTGCCCAAAGCTCGTGTTGCTACTCTCACCTTGACTAGATCTGCTATGAGTCTGAGATCAACTATTGCTTAGTGCCACTGATGCATTGGGTGCCCTATGCTCAGGTGGGACTACTACCTCATACAGATCTCTATAATACTACTCTCACCTCCCTTCTCTAAGGAGTGCCTGTGTTGTGTCGGCAGTAGATCCTATACATCCGGCCACAAAGTCAATAACCCTTTGATCTGCCTCCTGAGCTTGGATCACTGCTCTGTCCCTCTTGATTGTAGGGTGTCTCTCTCCACCTGTATCCCATCTCTCTCTACCCATAGAGATTGTACCTTGGCCTCCAGTGCCTACACTCTAGCCTATAATTTGGACTCCTCATCCTTGTCCCCAGAACCGCCCCTGATGGGAACATCCTCAAAACCCTCCTCTCCATCCATAATCCTCTCACGGAGGATTTGCTCCTCCTCACCCATCTCCTCATCCTCTGGTTGCTCCTCATGTCCTAACATATCCACATGTATCCATGGTAGCTGCAGCTGCTAACACCTCAATCTCCTCTCTCTCTCCTTCTCCCTCTCCTCCTCCTCTCCCTCCTCTTGGATAGGAGGAAGTGGTCTCCCCCTCCTCCTCTCCCATCATCACCATCATCACCTACTCCACCATCACCTCCATCGTCACCCTAACCTCTACTATCCCCTCAAACTCCATCTCCTCTCCCTCTGCCTCCACCTCTCCTAGCTTGAGGACCCCGTCCTCATCTAACAATTGGTGTAGGCTGATCTGGATCTATTAAAGGAATAGGACTATGTGTCCTCCACCATGCATCATACTCAGGAGTGGTCCCCGCATCCATTGGTCCCCCTCTCCACCCCCACTATTGTGCCTGTAATACATCAAAGGATTGCACTGTTGCGGTAGCTAAGATCATCGAACCCCATGGTGTCACCTCCCTAGATGACTGAGCATACACTGCTACTCCCTAAGGCACACCTTGTTGCTCTCCAAACTGTTGTAGGACCTGGCCTAGAAAATACATCTCGATAATATGAATTGAATGGACAATACACCCAATCAAATATCTCTCCTAACAGTACCAAGGTAGATGCTCACCCTCATCTGGCCATTGATGGCAATCCATATAAGGCCTCTAGATGAAACTCACCAAAGTGTCTAACCCATGTCTCCAGTAACCAATATCGTCCACATATGTTTGTGTCACTACCCCTACGTACATATATACATAAGGTGTCATGGTCTCCATGTGACGATCAATTGGTGGACGAAACACTACAATTTGCTCCCAAGCCCAGACCATCAACAGGGTCACACCATAGCTCACGACTTTAGCTGCCTTAAACTTGTCAAAATTTGAAACTGGCTTCACCATCACTTTTCTGGCTATGAAATTGACTTTTCAGAACAATTTTAAATTTTTTTGAAAATTTTTGAAAATTTTGTAAAATTCTTCTAAGGGGGCACAACCCTATCCTACTGTCACTAGGGCATATTTTGACTTATTTTCTTTGACACAACACGATAAACAACATTGTATCAAAGAGGGGCAAAATGTAGACACTATAAATTGTCCTAGGCCTGTGACCCTTAACTTCATCTTCATTTCTCATAATTAAATAATGTTAATTATTTAATTATTGTCTAAAGTCATATGTCCTCTATTAATTAAATAACTTTAATTATTTAATTAAATCATTCTTACCTTTATGCTTCCTTGATATACGTTGCTAATTAAATCTATCTTCTTTCTAAAATTAAATAACTATTATTTAATTAATTTCTACAACACTTTCTACTATAATTAAATAATCACTTTAATTATTTAATTATTCCTTAACCTTTTCTCTCTAATATTAAATAAATCTTTATTTATTTAATTTAATTTAATCCCGAAATCTTGAATGTCAAATTGAAATCATTTAATTCAAAATGATTTATCTTTATCATATTCCTCTATAATTAGATAGTCTCTTTATTATCTAATTAGTCATTTGTCACTTAAGTCTAGATAAAATTTGATCATTCAGTTATCTGGTGAGATAATATTTGATTGTCTCTAACAAACAGTATTTCTGTGTTGATTACTTCGTCAATCTCATCTTTTACATGCAATCTTTATCCTTCTATGCCTCAACTAATTTCCACCAACGATTAAATTACTATTTAATTTAATCTCCACTTTTCATGCTTTATCACTTACACTAATTTTTCCCTAACCCTATTGCATTTCAAATCTTTTAATCTTAATTATCGATTTATCTTTTAATCTGAGCCTATCATTTGAAAATCATATTTTCTATAAATTGGCTTTACCTCTACCTTTTTTACTCCTCCCGAAATCTTATGAGTTTTGGAAGCAACTTTAGAAATCTTCAATATTTTGCTATTATCATTGTCATGAGGCCATATTTGCATACTTAATTAAAATCTGAGGGCAAGTACTATACTACAGCGAAATGTTGAAGGGTAATGGAGGTGAATCATGGAATTGCATGTGTTTGGTGAGATCTTTCATTTATGCATGTTTTGTCTTCCATTGTTCTTCGTTATTAGCTTGGGTTTAGTTTGATTTACGCTTGTATTGCTTATCCTGGAATTTTCCCTGTGCTACAACTTGCAATACTTGTTGTATCTTGAATTGGTAGCAACTATTGAAATTCACTTGTCTAATAAACCAAATTGGTGAAGATTTGAGATATAATTTTCTTGTGTTTTTTTTCTTGGTTTAGAAGCTTGAAAATTTTGTAATAACTATTTTTTCAAAGTTAAATGTCATTAATAGCAAAAAAAATAATTACATATTTTGTTGGTTACATAGTTTAAAGAATGATTGAACAAAATGGCATGCATGCCTGCCAAGACATAAATTCTAAGTTGCCTTCATATTTATTACATAAAGTTGTATACATGCCTATTAAAACATAAACTACAAGTTATCTTCCTATTTTAACTACATAAAATGACATAAATGCCTATGAAGACATAAACTACAAGTTATCTTCCTTTTTACTACACAAAATTACATGCATGCCTAACAAAGATGTAAATAACACATGCTTTTTCCACTTTCTAAACACTTAAATTCTTGAAAAAACTTAGAACTATAAGTTAAATCTTATAATAACCTAATATATTTTACTAAAACCATGGGGGGAAGGAGAAAACCTTAAACTACAAGTTATCTTCCTTTTTACTACACAAAATTGCATGCATGCCTAACAAAGATGTAAACAACACATGCTTTTTCCACTTTCTAAACACTTAAATTCTTGAAAAAACTTAGAACTATCTTATAATAACCTAATATATTTTACTAAAACCATGGGGAGAAGGAGAAAACCTAATGTTATCACGGAGTTTGTTGTTGTGTTGGTGGTTGATGTACCTATCCCATCCATGTAGTCCTCCCTACTTGTTGTAGAAGAACTTGTCTACTACTAGAATGACATTGGATAACCCCTAAAAAGTCTAGTGCTATATAATATTGAGAGTGGTGAATAGCTACCATCTCCCTAAACAAAGCACACATTTTAGGAAAAATACTTAGTGATTTCTAAAACATATTTGCCTCTCCAAATCCCTCATTGAATCCTTTCAATATTATTTTTATTGAATGTTCTTATTGTATCCTATCTTTATCCTTTTTATATTCCTTCTCTTTCCTTGGATATTTTTTTTGTTGCTCATTGTCCTACCATTATAGTACTCTTTCTAATTTATATTACTGCTTCATTTCTCTAGTAATAACTCATATTTCCTTTCTCTCCTTAATTTTTTATTTCTTTCTTTGTTTCAGCTACACGATTTCTTTCATGCTTTCTTATTTCTCCATTCAAAGCTTCAAGTAACTATATACAATGACAAGTCGAGTCTGTCAATTGAGTCAAAACCTATTGTCCACTTAACTATTTGAAGTTTCTTTTATTATATGAATAGGAAGTTTAAGGAACTACCTAATTCTATAAGTGCTTTGGACTCTTGATGATTGGTCAGATTATATTATAATTTTATTTTTCTCTTCACCAATATTTGGCTCTAAATCCTCAATTCTTATCATTTATATAACATTATCCCCCTCATCACAATCTCTGCAATCAACATAGAAGTATACCACTTGAGATGCATTCATTGATTTCACTAGAGACGACAATGAAATATTTTGTTCTTCTTCATCACAATTCAAAGGAATTCCAAGGATTATATACCCCCCTCCACCAACCATAAGGGTTGGGTTGAAATATAGGATACCTCTTTTGGAAAGAACTTGCATTGCTTCATTTTGGCTAGGTTAAATTATAGTCTCTTCATAGTTCCATATTTTGTAAGGACTATAAGGGTTAGCACCGTAATCTCTTGATAATGTGTCATAAAATTTAAAAAACATTTATAGGAATCTAGTTTAGTGCTATATCTCTAATCATTTCCTTCATCTATTCTCAAAATAATATCACAATATTTCTTTTAAACTATATCTACCAAGATTTTCCCAAGTGTCTATCCTTGAATGGGTTCGACATTGTTTGGAAAATTTGTGCAAAGTTTTTCTTAGATTTATTATATGAATCTCATGTCTAACTTCAATTAGATCCTTACACGATTCAACAATCTATATCTCTTCATCAACATTCAAAACTATGGGATAAAATTTCCTTTTAGTTGTATTAAAGCTAACCAACCAATTACTCAATGTGCTAGTTGGAAATCCCCTTTTCTTAGTTGTACCTCTAGTTGAACATCCATTGTTCTCAACATCTTTAATGACACATTTTAGATCATCTATTATTCATTATCACTACAATGAAATCTTCTTTGGCATGACACTTGATTGAACACTTGAATTACATTATCAATTGGTTGTGCATTAGGAAGATCTTCAACATTATCATCAATTTTCAATCTTACACCTCTTTTATTATGGAGGTGTTGTTATCCAAGTAATATCTTGGCGTCATGTCTAGTTCTAATATAAGCTTTATTTTTCATATAAAAATACTAAAAATAATAAGATATGGGACAATTTAGGCATTTGCAATAACTTCTTATTAGAATTTAAACATATTTTTGAATCATAATTTCTAAGAACAATTTTAAAATATTGTAAGTATTATAAGTCATAAAATTTTATATTATTTTCATAACATTTGTATTTCTTCTAAAACATACATCTTATACATTATAGATTAATGTCATCCCATCTAAGCAATGTATGACACTATTTTATTAATGGTAGCCAAGTGTTATGTATGTAGGGTCATTGGTTCTTTAAATGACATGAAAGATATCAATTGTCGAGGGATTTTGTTTGTCTTTTAGTCCATGTTAATATTACCATGAAAATTTATCATTTCTAGAGAATGCTATGAATAGATGAAAATACATTGCAAATACACTTAAAAAGGAAATAATGGAATTGCCAAAAAACTTAATTTCATGACTTGTATCCCATATTTTTCAATAAAAACATGTTTTCAATGTAAAAAACAATCTACACCATATTATATATCCAAACAATATTTGGTCATTTTTTAATACTCAAACAACACCAATAACTAGCTAGACAATCACATAGATTTACACAAAATGAATTAAACTCTAGCAACAAATTAGATTGATTGAGATTTGATTTCAACAACAAATAGGACTATTATGACAAGCATTACAACAACAACAACATTAAATACAATTCTACAACAAGCAAGGCGCAAATGAACAACTAAACTTCACTACAACTCTTTGAAGCTCTAATGCACTCCCTGAGTGAGAATTCCCTCAAGAACCAAAGTGATTTTGTCCTTTGATTCCAATAATCAATGATTTTTTTTCCATTGATCATAGTCTCCTATGGGTTTTCATCCACAAAATATTGCTTGAACAAAAATTTATGAGAAGATACACCTAACATAACATGGATGAATTATAATTATTTTCTCCTAGTTCATATGCTACCCACCCAAAAGATCAAACTAGTTGTCCTAGACCCAAAATGGTGGTAAGGCCCAAATTTGAATTCTACACACTACAACATAAGTTGGCCTCATAGGCCTTATAAACTTTATCTTTATAGGTTCCAAGTTTCTCCTTCCTTTAGACTTAGAATGATTCAGGTCACAACCCTGATCCCCGGCCTCCAACAATTCTCTAGCATGAGTCAAACAACAAACCCAATCCCTGAACTCCAACATCTCCCTAAGTGATCAATATTTTATTTGGTTTTTGTAAAGGTACATGACAAGTCTTCCCTCCCCAAGATTTCTTTCACTCAAGAAATGCAAATTAGGATGCTCAAGAACATCAAGCCCTTCCCATGTGACATCTTCAATTGGTAGGTTTTTCCACCTAATTAAAAGTACTATGCGATGCTCATGTTCCTCAATTTTTTGACATGGGTGTCCATCACTTCTTCTAATATTATAATCAACTTACCCTCATCATCCAAGGGTGGAAACTCTTATGAGGGTGTAATGTGTTGACCAAGGACTTTCTTCAAACATGACCCATGAAAACAAACTATGAATCTTGTTGTTCTGAAGGAGCTCCAACTTGTAGGCCACTTCACTGAACTGATTTACAATTATGTATAGTCCATATTATCAAGGTTTGAGCTTTTCAAATCCCCCACCTCAAAGGACCTCTTTTTTATTTTTTGATCTAAATAATTCTTTTGTTGGTTTTGTGCCTATTGCAAGTTATCCTTTAGTGCCCTTAATATCCCTTGACTACAACCCATCAAGTCACAAGTTTTACTTGTACTCTTCTATCTAAAAAAATAGATTAATAAAATACAATGCAGATCATAACCATATAAATCTCTTAAAGGTGTCATCTCAATGGATATGTGGTGTGAATTATTGTAGTAGTATTCACCCAAATGCAACCACTTGATCTATGTAGTCTATTGGCTTGAAATATAGTGTCTTAAGTACCCCTCAATTCAATTATTCACTATTTATGTTTGTCCATCAGTTTGTGGATGGTATCTAATACTTGGTGTGAGTTTTGTACCTGTTAGGTGAAACAATTACCACCAAAAAGAATTGAGAAATTTGTTGTCCTATCACTGACAATGTTCTAGGGTAAGCCATGTAATTTGAATATATCCTTGAAGAATATATCTGCTACTTGAGGTGCCTTGAAATATAAAGCAATAGCAATAAAATGTGCATAATTTATCAATTTAGCAACTGTAACATAAATACAGTCTCTACCTTGTGCGTTGGGTAAATCTGTGATAAAGTCCATAGATAAGCTCTCCCATTTTTGTTCAAGAATTGGTAGTGATTGAAATAGGCCTATCAGAAGAAAAAAATTCCCCTTGTGTCGTTCATAGGTCATAAACTCTCTAATATGCTTATATTTACATCCTCCTTCAACCCCTCCATGAAAACCTCTCACAGATAATCTTGTATATCTTATACTACCCTTGTTGTCATGTTGTTGGAGTGTCATAATGCTTTCAAAATACTCTTCTTGATCTTAGACATGGGCATCAAAAAGATTCTATTTTGTAGAGGGTTGGTCCTTCCACCACAACATACCTGGTACCTTTCACAAGCTTATCAAGGATGTTAGCAACAAATTTATTCTTGGCATACTCAACAATAATTGAGACCTTCTAGTCAATTGAAAGGATAGATAATGAGCATAGAGTAGGCCTCCTATAAAGTGCATCAACTACCATATTCCTCTTGCCCCTCATGTACTCTATTTCAAAATAATAAGATCTTATTGCCTACCCATTTTTGTTGAAAATCATTCAAAAAAATTAACCTAAGAAGAACTTCAAACTATTATGATCAATCTTCACAATAAATTTTCCACAAATTAAGTATTATCTAAATTTCTCTAGTGCGTGCATAATTGCCAACATCTCCTTATCATCAATAGAATATCTCTTATGTAGATTGCTTAATTTTATAATTTCAAATGCAAGCGGATGTCCTTTACAGGTTAGAATATCTCCAATACCTTCTCCATAAGCATCACATTCAAAAACAAAGGGTAAAGAAAAATCACATATGGAAAGTACAAGGCATGATCTCATTACCTCCTTTAGCTTGTCAAAAGTTTTTTTATCATATCTAGACCATACAAAAGATCCCTTTATTTGTCACATTAGTCAAAGGTGCAGCCAATTGAGATAAACCTTTAACAAATCTCCTATAATAAACAACATAATACAAGAAATCCTTTTAGATGAGTAAGATTTGTAGGTCGAGGCCAATCAAGGATCACCTAAATCTTATATTGATCTACATTAACACCCTTGGAAATTATGACACGACCCAAGTGTAGAATCATAAATAATCCAAACTCACATTTGGAAAACTTATCATAGAAGGATTGCTACTCCAAAATGCCCAAATTTGTGTCTAGGTATTCCAAATGTTCCTTCCAAGTCTTGTTGTCGATCAATATGTCATCAAAGAAAACCAACATAAATTTTCTAAGTTGCTTACTAAATACCTATTCCATGCATGATTGGAATATAGTTGGAGCATTAGTGAGTCTAAAATACATGGCTAAAAACTCAAAATATCCATAATGACACTAGAAGGATGTCTTCTCTACATCTTTGTCCCTCATGCATATTTGATGGTATCCTAATCTCGTATCAATCTTGGAGAAGTACATAAATTCATGTAATTCATCTATGAGCTCATCTATCCTTGGAATAAGATATATATTATTGATGGTCTTCTTGTTCAATGCCTTATAGTCAATACACATTCTCATAGTTCCATCCTTATTCTTCATGAGAACTACTAAAGATGCAAATGAATTGGAGCTAGGTCTTACGAATACCATATCAATAAGTTCTCTAATAGCCTTCTCTATCTCCTCTTTATACCATTTTGGATGATGGTAGGGTTTGGTGATAATAGGTTTAGCACCTTCTTCTAACTCTATAGCATGCTAAAACCCTCTATTTGGTGGAAGTCCTGAAGGAATTGCCATTGAAACATGCATAATTCCTATCCAATTTTTCTCAAATATCAACATGGTGAGTACCTTTCTTTCCTGATGGAGACTTCATAGGAAGAATCAAGAATTTTCTGCCCATGCTACTTGGATTTTACGAAAGACTCCCTCCACCCTCTTTATTGTCACCACTCATGGAGCTCCATTAAATATCCCTCTAAGGAAAATATTCCTTTGGTTTGTTGTGAACTTAAGCTCCATAGTTTGGTAGTTCTATGAATACTCACCTAGAGAATGCAAACATTGCCCACCCAAAACCATATTAGTATCTCCTAAACCAACCACAAAATTCATCACATACCTTATGGTCCCCAAGATTTATATTGAGTTTCTTGAATACGCTAGTGCACGGGATGGTGAATCCTTTAGTTACTACTACACTAAAACCTTCAAACTCTAATGTCTTCAATCCTCTCTTCATCATGAAAACTTTATCATTAAAGTTGTGGGTAGCCCCAAAATCAATGAGAACGGTCGACCTCTGCCCTACAAGCATTCCAAGGACCTTGAAGGGAAGATATTTCGGGGCTTTTAAGAGAGTGGAAAGTGTATTGTCCCTTGTGACTTCATGTTCTACCCCTTTGGTAATATGATCAATATAATCTTAAAATATCTCAAGCTCATCTTTTCACTTTGATTCTTTATCTAACACCACTTCAATGTAATGTATTTTTCCTTTATCCAAACATCTATTTCTAGGAGTCCATGAATCTCTACAAGAGAAACACAACTTCTTCCTCCCATGTTTTCATTCTTCATCTCATCCATCTTGCTTGGTTTTGGGGGAAATTCCTTAGGTTGAGGGGTGATCTTATGAGGAGGATTCTATTGTGGCATTGATGGTGCACTCTTGGAGTAGGATTTTAATTTGGTCATCAAGTACTCCAAAATCAAATCTCTTTTGTTGGCCTCTTGCGAGGAATTTGGATCAAATTCCCTTACCAAACCCTTGATTAATTCAAAGAGGCCTTTTATAAAAAGAGTTATGAGTCTCTTTTCTATCACATATGGAAAAATAACTAATAGCCTTTTAAATTTTTCCACATAGTGTTGGTATGTGGCGACTGATCATGCTATACTATTCACTCTTCATGTATCCTCGCCAGGGTCTAGGGTCGGGCCAGGCCTCATGTGGGGGTTTGGGGGTGGCAGCCCCCAAGAAATTTTTTTTCTCATTTTTTCGTGTCGTCACCGAAAAAGGAAAAAAACTGAACTTTGTAAAACCCTAATTCTGGAAGCTTCTAAAAATCTTGTTATAAGCGGTTTGGATGGGGTTGCAGTAGGGAATTATTAGTGAGATTGTAATATGTTTTACATTGGATAATAAAATCATTGGATGGCTGCGGTTTTATGGATGTAGCCTGAATTGGGTGAACCACATTAAATTCTCTATGTTGTCTTGTTTCTGCTATAATTTTGTGTGTGTTTTATTTCTCTATTTTATTGATCAAATCTGCATTTAATTGTTAGATATCTGCTTTCTAACCCTAACACATAGTGTTCATTTATGCCCTCTTGTCTCAATTATGCTAGCTTCTGGTCCTTCCTATCAAACTTCTACATCAATCTTCAACTAAACTCTTCTAGGGTAATGATTGAGCTATGCCCTTGGGTCACTATGCCATGGTACCACTACTCATGAGCTACACCCTCTAAGTGTAAGGTGGAAAAATTAATAGTGTATTCTTCAAACATGAAGTTCAAGGAGAGATATATATCCAAATTCCACAACCATGCCTTGGCTAAACAACTTCTCAATTCATCATATATGGGTATATTGATCTTTCCCCAAGTGATGTTGAATGTCATTTTAAGGCTTCTCCTCATATCTTCTTCTCCCCTACCCATTTATTTGAAACTCTCACTATTGAGTAAAATTCATATCCTAACAGATGGTTAGATCTAGGGTATTGTATTCAACATGATATCTCACCAATCCATCCTATTGTCAAGGGTGTATGGGTTGTTTTTCTTCCATGATTTTTGTGTCCGCTCATTTTAGAAATTTGGTTTTAAATATATCCTAGGTTGGGTTAATCAAAATCATATTATTTGTTGAATAACTTCCTTTTACATCCTTATTTTTTATAGATTTAGTGTGGTTTACTACATTGGTCAAGTTCTACACTAATTGCAAAAGCATTTAATTTGTTTGTTGTTGAAATCTCAAGAAAGCCTTGAATTCATCTTCTTGCTCAACCATTTTATTCTTTCCTTTTCCCCCAATTTCATTGAGATATTCTTGTGTGGTTGCCTCTAACCTTTTCCTCTCTTTCTAGAGCCCTTTGGTCTCTTTGAATCAGTTGCATACAAAGAATAACCCCACAAGCTAGCAATACTACTACTTGAATACTATTGTAATGTCCCTTCCTATATTTTTCATTGAAAACAAAAGGCTTACAATATAAAAAACATTCTACACCAAATCATATTCAAATAACAACAAATAATCATACTCAAACAACACTAATAACTAGCTAGAAAATCACATAGATTTGCACAAAATGAATCAAACTCTAGCAACAACTTAGATTGACTAATATCTAATTTCTACAACAAATAAGATTGTTATGATAGTCATTACAACAACAACAAAACTAATTCTACAAAAAGCAAGGCTCAAATGAACAATTGAACTTCTTTGAAACTCCTTGAAGCTCAAATACACTCCTTGAGTGAGAATTCCTTCAAGAATCAAAGGGTTTTCATCCTATAATTCTAACAATCAATGGGTTTTATTCACTAATCACAATCTCCTATAGGTTTCCATCCATAAAAGATTGTTTAAATACAAAGTGCCCAGAATATACCATAAAATAATATGGATAACTACAATTGAAATGTCTTCCTAGTTTTATATGTTACTAGAACCAAAAGATAAAACTAGTCATCCTAAATCCAAAATGGTGTTAAGGCCCAAATTTGAATTATACATGCTACATCACAGGTTGGACTTATACGCCTTACATGCTTTCCTGTCGGAGGTTTGGAGTTTTTTCTTCCTTCCAAATTAGCATGTGTTGGGCTGCAACCTCGACCCTGACCTATGATAGCTTCTTGGCATGCATCGAATCATAACTTGTATCCATGGCATCTAAAAATTCTTTGGCATGAGGCAAATTGCAACCTCAATCTCCAAACTTTGACATCTCCCTAGGTGAGCAATCTTTTAATTGGTTTTTAGAAAAGGGACATGACAATGCAATATAAATTAGATCTTACACTTTGAACACCTATTTTATTTTAATAATTAAGTTCATCCCACTCTAAATATCAATTCATTATGTACAATTAAGCTCATCTCCTTATATCTATAAATTGATTAGACATGTAAATATGATTCTTGAATACCATTTATTTTATAGTCATTAAAACATTATAAATAGGGATGAGTGCATATATATATTACCTATTGATGGGTTGTATCAACGACAAGCAACATTGAAGGAATTTTATGAGTTATGGATTGGTAAGACTCCTACTGTGAAATATTTTAAGGTATTTGGAAGCAGATGCTATATTAAAAGAGATGATGAAAACATTGGAAAGTTTGATGCTAGATGTGATGAAGGACTCTTTCTTGGATACTCTACCACTAGCAAGGCATACAAATGTTTTAACAAAAGATTGAGGAAGATTATTGAAAGTGCTAATGTGAAATTTGATGAAGACATGCATAGACCTATTGAGATAAGTGAAGTTGAACCTGATGATCCTATTTGTGGACATGTACCTAAAGAAAATAAGGAAGAAGAAGAGAAAGAAGAAGAAAAAGAACAAGTGGAAGAAGAAGAAGAAGAAGAGAATGAATCAGAACCTGCTACTAGCACTCCTAAATATGTGCAGAAGAATCATCCAAAAGATTAGATAATTGGAGACAAGAGTGAAGGTGTGAAGACAAGAAGCAAAGTTGCAGCTGAGGTAAATTTTTGTTTACTTTCTAAAACAAAACCTAAATCTATAAAAGAAGCATGTGAGGATGAAATTTGGATGAGAGCTATGAAAAAGGAATTGCAGAAGATAGAAAGGAATCAAACATGGGAAATAGCCCCTAGGCCTGTGAACAAAAATGTGATTGGCTCAAAATGGGTGTTTTAGAATATGCTAAATGAAAATGGAGAAGTAGTAAGGAATAAGGCAAGATTGGTATGCAAAAGATATTCACAAGTTGAAGGAAAATATTTTGAAGAAACATTTTCCCCTGTGGCCAGAATGGAAGCTATCATAATGTTTTTGGCATTCTCTGCCCACAAAGACTTCAAGGTATATCAGATGGATGTTAAGTCAGCCTTTCTAAATGGTGAGTTGGAGGAATAAGTGTACATGGAGCAACCTGAAGGGTTTCAGTTTTCTAAAAAGCCAGACATGGTTTGTAAGTTGAAGAAAGCATTGTATGGATTGAAGCAAGCTCCCAGAGCTTGGTATGCAAGACTGGATATATATCTAACAAAGCAAGGATTCAACAAAGGTTCTGTTGACATCAACCTCTACTTCAAAGTGCAAGGTAATAAGATGTTGATTGTAGTTGTTTATGTTGATGATATCATTTTTGGTGGAAATGATGACATGTGTAAAAAGTTTGCTGAAGAGATGCAAAAAAAAATTGAGATGTCTATGATTGGTGAATTGAATTTCTTCCTCGGTCTACAAGTGAATCAAACTGATAAAGGGATATTCATTTCACAATCTAAGTATGTAAAAGAGTTGTTGAAGAAGTTTGGGATGGAGGATTCTAAACCAGTTTATACTCCTATGGTAACCAGATGTAAACTAAGCGAAGATGATGAATCTGCTAAGACTGATAAGAGAAAATATAGATCCATGATTGGCAGACTATGTATCTTACTACTACTAGACCAGATATTATGCATGCAATGTGTTTAGTTGCTAGATTTCAAGCAGATCCTAGAGAAGCACATCTTATAGCTGTAAAAAGGATATTTAGATATCTTAAAGGAACACTGGATTATGGACTATGGTACCTTAAGAGTAATGATTTCACCCTGAGTGCCTATACAGATGTTGATTGGGCCGAATGTGTAGATGACTGAAAGAGTACCAATGGTGGTGCTTTCTTTCTTGGTGGAAGACTAGTTTCATGGTTGAGTAAAAAGCAAGACTCTATTTTTTTATCCACTGCAGAAGCAGAGTATATTGATGCAAGCATCTTGCTGCACACAAGTCTTGTGGATGAAACAAACACTGAAAGACATTGGAGTGGTATGTGATGAGCCTATTTCTATTTTCTTTGACAATACAAGTGCAATAAACATTTCAAAGAACCAAGTTATGCCTTCAATAACGAAGCACATATCTATCAAGTATCATTTTCTAAGAGAAAAGGTGCTGGAGAATGAGGTCAGATTGGAATATGTGACAATAAAGAAAATAATTTGTAGACATATTTAATAAATCTCTTCCAAAGGATACTTTTGAGCATCTTAGGGAGAGGTTGAGGGTCATTGGCCCTTCTAACTAGGTGCACATGAAGGTGCATCAGTCTAGTGAATTCATAGAGTCTTCATTTATCTGGATTGATAGATGGGCCTAGTCCATAGGGGGAGTAGAAAAGGTTTCTGTTGTTGCCAATGAGTGTATGAGTGTACTCCTAAGAGGGAGTAATTAGAGCAATTGTTCTTTGCCATTGATGTCAAAGAGGGAGAGAAAGTCATGTGAAAAACAATTAAGGTGTTCTCTCGGGGTGTTGTGCAATTTTTTGTTTTTGTTTTTGTCTTTGATGGTTTTTCACATCATGTGTTTCCATCAATGACAAAGGGGGAGATTGTTCCAAGTGTGGGCTACTCTGGTAGTGTTTCCATTGATGTCAACACAGTTTAGTATGTTGTAGATTGTACGTTGAGATGCTATGAGTACATGGAGCTATCTTATATGGCTGTAAATGTGTTGTGTTGATGAGTTTCCAAGTGATTTTGAGAAAATTAATAAAGAAGAGAAGTCAGAGGGAGGAATGTGTTTATATTGTGCTTTGGTATGTGCTCTGCGTCTCTCCTATGTTGATCCTGTGCCTGTGCGGTTTTGAAGCTTTCATTATGATGATCTTATGATGATATATTATGAGTCTCAATTTCTGGTGAGATGGTATGTGAAAATTGTGTCCACTGGTCTGTGTGTTCTACTAGCAGAATTAGTGTTCTGTGGACTAGGAGAAATATTTTTGCTCCACAGTCCTCCACTGTTTCATTTTACTTCTTGTGGATTTGGGATATGTCTTGTGAAGGTCCTCTCTATGCTCTGGCGAAGAAGGTTGAAGTTTGGTAATCTGGAAGTCATGTTTCTATAGTTCAGTGCAGGTTTGCATAGTGCAAATGATCTGGTGAAAGGTATTCGGTGTATGAAGTATATTGTTTTTAATACAGACATATCTAAAGAAATCTAAGATGAAGTCTCGTGAATAATGAAGCATGTTGAGGTGTTTGTGTGTCATCTTCATGCTGGAAAGCATGTGCATCATTGTTCATTTGTGTTTTCATTAGGTTTGGCTGACCTAGTGTTTACACTTCATTCAAAGAATAAAATTAAATTAAGGAAGCATGTAGAAGATTTAAGAATATTATTTTTGGTCTTGATTAAATGTTTTTGGTCCACTCTTATTCCTTTCCACCACAAGAATTTAGAGTTGCCAACCTAATTTGAATTTATGAAATGATGTAGTGTGGTCGACCTTGGAGAAAGTTTCTAAGGTTAAACATGGTATAAAAGCAAGTCGAGTTGTGAAGAATTGCATGACAATGTGATGCAAAGTGATGAAAGAGTGCCACAAATCATAAGAGCAGAAGTGTGTGTGTGAGTGAGTTATGATAGCAGTGTTTCAGTGTGTTGAAGACAGTAAGCTAAAGGTTTTTGTAATCCTACGAATGTGCTTTAATTTCAGTGGTGGATCTTTTGTTCTCTTTTGTATCCGTAGGTAGTGAGCCTCCCTATTGGATAGTGAGTCCTTTGTAGGCAATGCGCCTTTGTATTTGGACAGTGAGTCCTTTGTAGGCAGCGAGCCTCTATATTTGGACAGTGAGTCCTTTGTAGGTAGTGAGCCTTTGTATTTGGACAATGAGTCCTCGTTTGGGTAGTGAGCCCTTGGCAGTGAGCCTTTGTATTTAGTTTATAATCATTTATATTGTGAGTTAACCCTCACCGTGGTTTTTCCCTTATTGGGTTTTCCACATAAAAATCCGATGTTCATTGTGATGATTTACTTTATGTTATTCATGTTTTATGTTCATATCTAATAACATAATAGTGGTTGAAGAATTGATAAGTGATAAAGTATTAAGTTTGAATTTCTATGACAACTGATTCACCCCCCCTCTCAGTTGTCCTGTGACTTTTTAACACATAATTGGTTGGTTTACATTTAAAATTTGCAAAATAATATTGATGATGCCCTATATTTTGGATTTCCCTCATTTATGGCTGGAATGCTTCTTCATCCTAGGTATATGTGGGGTCATCAATTGATGTTTGATGCAACCAAATATCTATCCTATGTCTTGTTGTCATCTATGGCTACTAGTTCCTTCTTAATTCACAATGATATTGAATATGTCATTCATCATAAAAAGGTCTACTTTGGGACTCTATTGTATCACATTCGTGCTATTAAAAAAATCAACTTTGTCTATAGAAAGGGGTGGAAGAAATTGTGAAGAAGTTGAAGGTGGTGCTTCCGTTGGATGTTATTCCTTCCATATTTGAGTGTTGTGATGGTGAGAAATCAACTAGTGGTGGTGAGGAATCTCATGCAATCTTGGTTGGAACCTATGAAAATATAAGGTAGTTAACTAGGGTGGTGTGGGGCCTACCAACCTTCTTTTTTATTTACTTGTTCATTCAAGACTCTTCAGTAGGTAGTTTAAAGGGGTGATATCTGTTCTTGCTTGTTTATTTTTTGATGTGTATAGTATTGTATATTTCTTAAGTGTATTATATAAAAACTATCGGAGATAGATATCTTAGTTTGTAACATGTGTCCTCAATATACACATTTATCTATAAATATATATACATACATATATATAAATATATATTTATATTATGTGTGTATGCATGCATGCATGTATGTATATGTGTATGTATATATATATATACACTCAATAAATGGTAAATTTTATTATTTATGTATTGGAGATCTTTGATGGTTGGTGTACAACTAGCAATTTGGATAGTTGGTATGCATTTTTCTTAACAAGTGTCCTCAACATACCTGTACCTTTACACATTTTCTTAGTTGGCCAAGTATTATGGATAATCAAGGCTTATGGGCACTATATGATATGTATTAAATTTAATAATGAATAATCATTTCCCTCTTGCATGTGATATGAAAGGAAGATGAGTGAAGTGAATGATCGATCATCGTGAAATGATTAAATTATTTCATTTCTAGTTATCAGGTATCATTATAAGATTGGATTCATTTAGATTGTGTATTCATTCCCAAATCTTATTTGAAAATGGTAGAGATCAAGAACTATAGCAGGAATTGAATGGGTAAGAAATGGGTGAGAGGTGAGATGAAGAAAATAATTAGCAAACAAATAGGAAAATTAGGGAGGACACTAATAGGGTGGCAAAGAATTTTATAGAATATATAGAAAAATAAATTTCCAATTTGGACCTACATATTTAGATGCTTTGAATATAGATTTTGGAAAAGGATATGGATGGAATGTGTAAGATTTTATGGTGAACTCCTCAACACTCCAGGATTTTCCAAGTTGAATTATTAAAATGCACATATGATGCCTTGATTATAAAGGCAAGTTTTGAGATAGGATTAGACAAGATAATGACATGTGTCTCAATCTTGTACAATGAGACAACTACCTCAACAAATATTAAATGACTTAGGACACAAGCATTAAATGCCAAAAGATAAGTGATAGCTAATGCTTAACTAGAAAGGTTACCTCATAATTAATGCTAACTAGAAAGATTCCCTCCTAGGACCTAAGTGGACTTAATATGTAAATAGGACCTAGATAGGACCTAAGCAATTTATATGATCATGGCCACAAAATTCAAGGAACCACATGTTTTGATTAGGGGTAAAAAATGGGTTTTGAAGGGGTCCTAAACCCTTTACAAAGGAAGACAACTGAAACTCAAGATAAGAATAGTAAGCATGAATCAGCCCAACAACAACAAGCTGCTAAAAAAGATAACACACATACCACTAGTAGCCCAACAACAGCCACAACCAGATAATCAAGACATCATAGGCTACAAAAGACACACAAGCTTGGGACCAAAACCAAAATACAACCTGGTTTTATCCGGGACCAGAAACCCCATTGATTGTAAAAACCACCTGAAACACTTAGGCAACAAAACCGCGTAGCAACAACCAACCTTCTACTCAGAAGCAGCAGAATAAAACCCAACACAAGAAAAGGAAATCTAGTGGTACAAAACACCATTAAACCCAACCTCCTAATAAAAAACACCAGCACACAAGAGGAGAAACACCCCTTGAAGCAACCAAGCACACCATAGACCAACTCCAAGTCCACCTCAAGAGGACTGAGCTCCCCTCTATAGAAGAGGAAACTGTGAGAACCTAAAACACCAAGAGCACGCCTCTCCAGCAACCTTGGGCTGCACCTCGATAGGAGAAGCTTCCACCTCAATAGGAGCACATCTAGAGGGAACCAGAAAAGAGGACTTCCATCCACATCCAACACACCCACCTCCAACTCAATAGGAAATGACTCTTGACCATTAAGAGCTACCTTCTCCTCAACAAAAGACATAGTGCATAGGAAATGAAAGAAATCATAGCTCCAGAAGACTTGGGAACCACACCATCCTTTGGATGAGCATGCAGGGGTTCCAAAAGAGAGATCTCATGCCAACCAACATGAAACCTCAAGGGAGTAAGAAGAAAATGTATTCCACTCCACCATCTCCTAGCAGGCACCACCAAAACACCAACAATAGAAACACTTTCCTCATAAGATAAAACCTATAATGGGTACCCAAAAACTCTGTAAGAAAGCCCAAGAGACAAGACCATACTCCAAGAGCCCAACAACTCAAGCAAGCCACACCTGGCACGAAGCCAACCAAAGAGAAGGACACCAAGGAGCCATTGTTTGCAAGAGAAACCCCATCCAAAACACATCCACATCTTCAACAGGCTCCAAAGACGGTACCAACATGCAACCCACAACGCTATTCCAAGAAAGGAACCCACTGCCATGAGAGCCATCTCAAGCTTGAGATTAGAGGTCCAAGAAAAGGAGCATATGACGAAAAGAAGAGGCCAACCTCCACTCCCATCAAACAACCCACCAGCGCCCGAGAAGCCAAATGCTTCCAACGAGCCCAACACCACCACAGAAACAAGAGCTTCTCTCAACATCCACATAAGCCCAAAATTAACCAAAGGAACCAAGGGCACCACCAGCCAAGAGACATCTTCACAGGAAATGAATAGGCAAGAAACACCACCGGGAAACACAAAGACCCCACGAAGAGCCACAGAAAGGAAAAAGGACTTCCCCCCGAAGGGGCTAACCCAAGGCAAGCAGCAGGGCAAATGAAAACCGCACCCATCACCATCAGGAAACTCCCTCAAAAACCCAAAAGGGGGCCAAGCAACAAATCTTGGATCACACCCAAAAACCCCACGTCCAAGCCTGCGCAGCAGCAAAAAAACTTTTGGACACCACTAAAGCACATCACCACAAGTAGAGACCTCAGACCCAACCACAACACCGAGCCAAGGAAGAAATCTGAGCACCCACCCAACTACGCCATCACCTTCATCAGAGTCACCCTCCTCCCTGCCATCATCGGATTTCAAAACTCCTCTCCCACTACTTCCAATGCTACCGCTCTCCATTCCCTTCAAGGAACCACATGTTGTCAACACTATAAAATATTTTTAAAAAATTACAGTTTATTAATAACATTGTACCATACGGTGGTAATTAGATCTTGATCTAACATAGAGGTATCATATGTAACCAAATAAGTATGATGATGCAAATTGTACGTCTAATAGAGAATATGCACTGTGTAGAAGATGTCGAATATTCTATCCATACCTATAGACCTTCCAATCATACTATATGGACAAGTACGGATCTGTACGAATTTCATTGACTATGCAAAAATTTGCATGGTGCCCCCAATACAAGATATCAAAAATTGAGCAATTGAAAGGAAAATTTGACTTTCTCTAACACCCTAGATTCAACCATGAGGTCCTCAAAACCCCAAATCACACCAAGCAAAAATTTCACACCAAGATAGGTCCCTCAAATTTGGGAAAATGTTTGCAACAATGAAGCTCTAATACCATGTAGGAGTTGGTGAACTCCTCAACACTCCAGGATCACTTGCAAGAAAAGAATAACTTCCACAAGAGAGAAATTACAAAATATCATGCTATGATTATGGATGCAAGATTGCTAGATTCAATTATTATAATGTACATATGATGCCTTACTTATAAAGTCAAGTTGTGAGATAGTATTAGACAAGATCATGACATGTTTCTTAATCCTATACAATGAGACAAATACCTCAACAAATATTAAATGACTTAGGACACAAGCATTAAATTCCAAAAGATAAGTGACAACTAATTCTTAACTAGAAAGATTCCCTCCTAATTAATGCTAACTAGAAATATTTCCCCCCCTAGGGCCTACTATCATGAGGATTACACCCTAACCGAGTGAAACATGGGATTATGTTCAAGCTGTGGGTCATTATGGTGAAGATGAACCTCTAGAGAGGGTTGGTTCCCTTGATGAACCTCCTAAAAAATTACAGCCTTGATTAGGAAAACGAGTAGAAGAACTAAAATGAAAATATATACTAACCCTAGGAGGTGATGCACCAATGATTAAAACTTGTACTACAACCTCAACACACAACCTCTCTCAAAATCTTAACAAGTCTTCACACAACTCAATGTTTTACATGCTCACACATCAATATTTCATAAGAAGGTCAATTGCTTACAACTTTAGAAGGAAAACCAAAAAAAATTTCACAATCAAAATCCTAGCATTCATGACACAATTTATGACCTACATATAACATATATCTTCTGCTCAAAGGTATTGGAATGAGAAACATATTTGAGGACTAATCATTAATCATAGAAAATATGCATCAATCACCCATACACACAATATAACAGATATTGAGAAGGTAAACTCACTTAATATTATTGATCACAAGGTGCTTCAAATAGCTACATACAAAACTAAAAAAAATTGTATTTGAATTACAATGTTGCTCTTGATGGAAATAAATTTCAAAGATTACAATTCCAAAACCAATAAAGAACCCTAAAAAATGAGTTACAATATGCCTCTTTTGCATAAGGAAAAAATAATAAAGGAAGAAATCAACTATAAAAGAGTTGAAATCTTTTCTTTATAGAACATCCACCTCAGCTAACTAAATTTGATCCTCTTGGAAGATGTTGAGTTTGCATGAATGTGGAACTAGATGTGAAATTGCCTATGAACTAGTAGCCAATCATGCAATAGAAGAGTTGACTTGAATTGTTGACCTCTTGACCTTTGCATGATCTTTAAAATATGATCCCAAATGATCTTGAATTGATCTCTAAATTTGCATGATGTTGATGGGAAATTTGAGTTTAAACACTTTGCATGAGGTCTTCAACTTATTAGACGTGCAAGGAAAAAAAAGCCTTTAATTTAGGGCCCCAAACTATTTGATTTTGGCCTCAAACTTCTGCTAACACGGGTTAATACCATGTGGGCTTCTAAAATAGATCTAAATTGTCTATAAATGCTTTAAAAACTGAAATTTTAGACTACTCAACTTGCCATTATCTCATGAATATCCTTTGACTAGTGACAAGTATGTGAGTTGTTTTAAGATCACTAGGTCTTAACCAATAGCATAATGATGGGGCATGTTTTTTTGAATCATCATGATATCTACTTGACCATTGTTTCATCTATATGAATTCCTCAACTTGACATCTTAACTATGATGAAGGCTTTCAAGCATGAATCTGTTATGTTTCGAAATCACTACCCTCTGCTACCCTACATAGCATTGTTCAAACTTTGTTCTCTTGATGATCCTGCTCTTGTGTGCTCAATTTTTCCATGTCCATTGAATCCATCAGATATAGGCCTTCATTATTTTCAACAACATGCTCCTCTATCATGAAAAACAACTCCTCGATCAACACTATTTGTCAAATACTTCATGTATTGCACCATTTTGAGGCATGTTTTAGTCCTTTCTTCCTTTTCATAGTCAAAAGGGCATTGATCAATGTCACAGTTACAAAGAGATTATTACCTTATATTTATTCATCACTATTTAATCATCAAGACTACCCCCTAAAGGTTAGTATTCAACTTCACAAGGTCAAAGTCATAACCACATTGACTGTCCTAGCTTATCTTTTACCATCATCCTCTAGGACTATCATATCATAGACTATCATATCATTGTGCATTGTCTTGATAACTCTTTGCCATACTTGCCTTGACATGTCCTTGGGTACTTTTTCCATGTTCTTTTTCATTTTCAAAAGGAACTCAAACTATCATCTATCCCTCATGCTCTAGTCACTACTGTCCATGTATTTTTAGGTGACTATCCTTTCCAACTTCTATCTACACTCCATGGTTTTGATGATCTTCCCTGGGTTCTTATCCCTTGTAAGGAGTAGTACCACAAGTTGAATTTATATCATTGCATTTCTCACTGTATTACTTGCCTTAACATGTCCTTTCATCATCATGATATATGATTGCCCTTTCAATTTTTTGCCTCCTAAAAGACTATCCACTCATCATTAGCATGCTCTAATGTCCTCATGGTTTGTGCCTTCAATATGACAATCCACCCTTGCCCTCCTTTGAAGTCTACCATTTTCACTTGTAACCTTATCATAACTGCATCCTTGTCATATTTTCTATTTGATGGTTGTCCTTTATGAGTGTCCCTTACTCATAAGGACTGTGAAAGAGGATTTATAAAATCTACCCTCTCTTTGAGTAACTGCCCTTGTATTCATTGAAGTCTGTGCTTACATGACAATTTTTCCCTTCTTAACTATCATTTCTGACTTATTTGCAATGTACTTTCTCCTCATTACAGTCCTTACATATGGTTTCCATTATCAAGTTAACAACTATCTTTGTAGATCTTACTAATAAAAAATATGGTGGCTTTCTTAAACATTATGCTCTTCATTATTTGTTCATTATGGACTGTTATCCACTTACCTATCACTAGCCTATGATATTTCCTAGATACTCATGGATAAGGCTTCTCTATACTATCTCCTTTAGTGACAATCATTATGATTCATATCTTCATCAAAACACTTCCATTTATACATTTCTTTTCCTTTTAATGGACTACCTTGATGCTTTCATGAGATCTACCCTTCTTGACTATCTTATGGATCTTAGAAAAGATTGACTTCCTTAGGTTTTGATTTTATTGTTTTTCATGAATCAAAGGTTGTTGTCTCTTATCCTACTATCATCTTTGTTCACATTTGTCATTACACATGGAACTCTTGTTTTAAGGAAAACCTCGTTGTCACCCTTAATGGGCTGCCCTTATTATCCTCAAACTGTCCTCTATTTACCTTCAAGGCTGCTCCTTTATTAAATTCTTTAAGACTGTCATTGTGTTTCCATTATGACTATCACATATTTTTTTAAGTGACTAAACCTTTTTTTACATTGTGATCAAACTATTCCCTCTATTTGAAACTCTATCCTTTGTCATGCAATCTGCCCCTTTTGGTTAGCATACATGATTGTCTTTTTTCCATGATCTTTTTTACTATCATCTATGTCATAGACTGCCATCCTTCTTGGACTTTCCACTTCCTTCTTTCTTCATGGAAAACACAATGATCTTTCTCATAATTATCTTCAAATGCTTGATGACCATTTGATTATGCATTGTGCCAACAACACTATCAACATTCCTAATTGACACTTATGTGCAAATTTGAAGCATATTCACTCTTTTTGTTGTCTTTTAATCCTTTTATCTAAGGTTTTTATGATGATGATTGTCCCTAAGTTACTATGGTAAGGTGATTGTATTATATCTTGTCATGGTTGTACCTTTCATGTGATGACATTCCTTCACAACATAAACCATTATCAATCTTAAGTCACCATTATCTTGACCTCCCTCTTTTCTATCTCAAACATTGCTTCATGGTTAACATGTTCTCGTCTTGGATTGAATATGCCTTCATTGATCACTCTTATGAATGCTTAACTCTACTATTAAAGTACTCCATATGTTGTCTCTATCATCCTTGAAGTCTACCCTTAGATTGTTGCCTCACTATTATAGGGGCTTGATCACCATCCATAAACATTCTTGCTAACCATTCTTTGACATTTTTCCACTCATCATTTCAATGTACAACAAGTTTGAAGGCTTTAACCATGGTTTCAACATGGGATTTTTTTACAGTCTATAACCCTAATCCTTTCCCATGTCTCAAAGAAATTGTCCTTTCTTTGTACACTACCATGAAAGGATTTGTCCTTTGAAAGAACCATGTTATGTTTTGAGGACTCTATCATTATTATTGTCTTTTCAATCTCTAAACCTGACCTAGCTTATAGTCCTATTTTCATGGTTGTTGCCAATAAGGTCTCCATACATCTCTATTTTTGTGAAACACAAGATTTTATTGCACTTTCATAGTCATAAATACTGTCAAGCAGCCCAAAATATAGTCAGATGACTATCAAGAACATTATTAGTCGCTTGTAAATAGAAAAATGACCACAATTCATAAGACTGTGATAAAATTGTTGAGGATAAACAGTCATATGATTCATTGTGATTGATGATACAGTCCACTAATGACTGTCATTGAGCACAAACCATGGAGACATAAGACTTCCATTGTTACATTTTCCCTCCTTTAGTGAACGATGTTTGTGCTTTACCATTTGGTTGCAACCTTTTGCAACCTTCCTTTCCATTGTCCATTCTTAAATAGCTATTGCTCCTTTAGGGGTTAATGACAAAAATAGTTTCCAATTATTTTTTTGACAAATTCCATGCCATCCCCATAAGAATGATCCCTTGGAATTTTCTATTGATTGCATGTTGTCATGTGAAACTCTAATGCCTTCTAACCGTAGGTCTGCGTTTTACTTGTTTATGCATTATAGCCTCATTAGCTACCTCATTGTCTTGACTGCTCACTATCATGTGATTTTTCTACCTTAATAATCAACGAGTGTCCTTTGCCTTGATGTATAAGCAATAAGCAATGGTGATTGCCACTCTTCTTTTTGGCATCGTGACATTTATGATTGGCTTTGTATATGAGGTTGTTATCTTTAATCATTTACACCTTGTATGTTAATTTTTTCTTTCATGGTCATGCATCTTTGACCTTCAAGTCATGACTTCCTAATCATTAATGAAATTTCCTTATCCTACCAATCCATGATAAATCCATGGCATTCCATACGTCATAGTCATCCTTGAAAAGAAGGTTATCCTCTTAAATGGATTATCATACTATGAACTCAATTTACAAATAGAAGATCTATTTTGGCTACTTTTATGAAATCAAGATATGAGGATGCCCAAAGAAAGCCTTTAAAACTAATACATACTACAATGGAAAGATCAAGACTTGCCTTGGGTTATTTTACACCATCTAGATAACTACTTGTCATTTCAAGACTTCCATGTTAATATGTATTTGAATAAAACTCTCTAAAACCCTAAATCCTTTCAAAAGGCCTTGATATCTCCTTTTTTAAGAACCTCACAATCTTCAAACAATAGATAGATAACAAGTGAAAGAGCATACCATTCATGGTACTTGCATCTTGTTGAACCTTGAATGCATGGAGGAGTGCAAATAGATTTCAAATACCTTCATTCACCCTCTTGTTGCATGTCAAAAATCTTGAAACTCCCTTTGCAATGTGGTGTTTCATTTGAATCTTTTCTTCCTCGCCATCATGTAGCTCCTTTAGGCTCACAACCATTAGATGGAAAACCCTAGAACTTCTCCCACATGATGTCTTCTTCATTTTTTCCTTTTCCTCCTCTATTTTTAGCACCTAAACATCAAGTTATTCTATTTTATTTTTCATGCAACATGAGTATTCTTTTGATTTTTTTCTTTTTTTCCTAAGTTTGGTGTGGGAAACTCTACTTTCTTGCCTTTTGGCATGGAAACTTAGATTTGCAGAAAAAGGCTTCTTTTAAATAAAAAATTTTAACATGATATTTTAAAATAAAAGACTAACCTTCACCTTTAAGGATTAAAAGAATTAGGACCAAATTAGATTAAATGAAATTTTTAAATAATCTATTTAAAAAAAAAAATGGATTACAAGACCTAAGTAGACTTAACATATAAATAGGAACTAGATAGTTAAAACACCTATTTACACCAAAAAAATGTTGTGTGTGGGTTTGAGGGAGGTCATGGGTTCATTACTCCTTTAACAAAAAGGATAGTTTCAACATGGCACAAGTGCTCAACTACTCAATGATGCTCTATATGGAAATTGGAGCCTTCATGATTCATGAAGATGTTGCAACCTGGCTTAATAATTATAGTGAAGTTTTCCATGGTTCTTATTTTGACCACTTCTATTACCTCATGGATAGGTTGGAAAAAATGTAAAAGGGTTTAAAATAAATAGTAGTTATGTTGAAGATAAAATCATTTAAAGGTACAAAGTTTGGTAATATGAAAATACACGACTCTTCTTTAGATGAGGAGTTAAATAATGATATTAATGATGTCTATTCTTATATAAGTTACTCCTAGAGGCCTTGTCAATTTTGTAGTAGGCTCCATAGACCCCCTTTTTGATTATATATTGGTCCATTGGTGTAGTTTATTCAATGATAAATATAACGAGATTTTATGTTGCTACATGATATTTCATGTCTTCCATGAAGGATCTAGTGTATCGTATATAACTATAATAAATGCTTCATGTTATTTTTGAGGCCCTTGAGTGTCTAACTCAAGTTATATGCATGTGTTCATAGATGCATCTATACACACACACATATAAACTTTAGTTAGGCACTTAGGGGCCACCAAAAACAATATCACAAATGTGGATTATAGTTGCATATAATACACTAGGTCATTCATGGAACATATTAAATATCATGTAACAACATAAAACCTTGTTCTATTTATCATTATATAAACTATATTAGTGTACCAATATATATACAAAAAGGGATTCTATAAAGCCTACTACAAAAATGACAAGGGAATTAGGAGCATCTTACATAAGATTAGATATCATTAATAGAAATATTCAACTCCTTATCTAAAGAAGAGCCACATTATTTCAAATTACCCCACTCTATACCTTTAAACAATTATACCTTCAATATACCTACAATTTCTTTTAAATGGGCTTGTGTATTTTTTGTAGCCTAGCCTTGAGGTAATGAAATATTCAAATAAAATCATGGAAAGCTTCATTCTAATTATTACATAGATATATATATACATGCATGTATGTGTAGTTCCCCTCCATGATTCACCCTTTCATGATGTTGATAAATAGTTATATAAGTCGTTCTTGGGTGATTAATTCATTAAATTAAATTATTAAGTTAAAAAGTATTTTTATAACTAAATATAAATATAATTATTATTGATTATGGGATTATAATAAATTAAGAATGTGGAAAAATATTACAATATAAAATAAAATATTAAAAAAAATGGAAAGGTTCTGCATGCAGTAACATGCAACCTCAAACAGTTATTAAAAATCAGTTATTTTCTAAAGAAAGAAAAAGTTGGCATGGAATCTTCAGTTACCTGCTTAAGGGGTGGCTCATGCATGATTTTTGAACAAATTTTCTTTTGTATAATTATCCTTTTAGATATCGACTTCATGGGGGGAATATGTTTTAGAAATGGTTTCAGATAGGAACCTATCATTGATGGTGGAAATCACATCTTTCCTTAGCAATGTTTTTTTTTTTTCTCTCTTGAAGGTTAAGAAATCATGGATTATTTTCAAAACGAAGTCAGTAGAGAAGATTAGAAACAAGGTGGTCATGTTTCTATAGTATGGTGCTCTTAAGTTTATGCTTGTCACGGTCAAGTTCGCCTTCCTTGTTGGTTTTTTTGTGATTGCTTTATCGCTGCCAACTATCTTTTAAAGGCATTCTTATTTTAGGTTCTACTTTGTATATATATCTTTCTTGTTTTTATGGATCATTCACTGGTGCGGTATTCAATTAGGCGCTATTCAATATAGTCTACATGTTGTAATTCAATCATTATATATATATATATATATATATATATATATATATATATATATTCCACTTGCCTTCTTGAAATTTGGGGAAAATACGATTTATTCTACCATAGTGTCTAAATGTGGTACCTTAATATTCGCCTTTTCCCTATTTTCATCCAAATCAACTCCTTGTAGGATCTAAATGGTTGGCTGTCTGGGTCTCTATTTGTAGGCTGCATTGTCCTTCTGCAAAAAGAAATGAATCTTAGCTAATATTTGAAGATTATCACCTTTCACCACTTTAGTGCTACTCAAAATGATCTCTTAGTCTTTTTAACCAAGCTTAGACTATTGAGTTCCCTGGTAGCCTTTACAAAAAATTATATTTATGCCAATTTCGTACATGATCTCCTCATACAACCATCATACCATCATCTTACAAAAGAATGCCAAGGTATTTTAATATACAAAGAGGAAAAAATATGAGGTGTTAGCCAACCATGTGTACCCAGTGATCAACCATATACGTAATGCTAAAGGGGGTGACTGTTGTGTGAGTTATTCACAGCCCTCAACTGCTAAACTAGCATGTTGTGTGCACCTTGAACTCAACCTAAGCTTACCTTGTTGGGATGCGTCCCATAGTGCTCATTAAATTGAAGATTTTGAGATATCCCTTATAAAAGCTATTTATGCATACCTTGTAGTTGTTTATGTTATGTATTGAACCTTTATATCATTATATCATGTAATAAAATCTTGAGGAATTCTTCCCGTTGTATTCAGGATAGCATTGATGTAAGCTTGTAACAATGTAATGATGTACTCCCATGTAATAGAAATTGTGTATGTACTCAATAGTTCTTATTATATGATCTTTAATGATTATGTATTTGATGTCATGATCTTGTTTATAGTTGTGTTAGTAATTTAGTCATGAAACCTTAGAGGACTTAGTTTAAACTACATGTTATGTTAAGTTATGCAGTTCACTGTTATTTCATTTAAACAAAAAATGTTCCATTATTGTAACTTAGATGTGTTGTCCTCTGGGGTTTCGTGGTGGGCCGTTACACCTAGTATCAAAGCCTAGGTTCATACACTGGGTACTCTGGTTTCATACGAGCCCATTATGTTGTCCTAGTTGCTTAGACTCTTGAGACTATGTTTGATCCCTTCTGTCATCCTCGCTTAGTAACCTGAGACTTGTCCTTTGGTGGTGTTGGTCCAATGGTGTAGAAAATTGGTGGAAAGGATAGGACCCTCGGTGTAGTGCACAATGCACCAACATTATTTATATCGGGATGCATTATGGACCCTGGTGTAGCCTTGTGACGTGTTTCCCAATGATGTGAATTTGTGTGTGTATGTGAAGAATGTGTGTCAAATCTAGAATTTTGTGCTTATGAAGTGATAAATTATATTTTCTACTTTTGAAAAGGTGTAAAATCATGATCTTGTGTCACATATGTTATGATATTTAGTGTTGTAAAGAGAATAAAGTGGAATGTATTGCATGTAAATGATGAATATTTAATAAAAAATGTGTGCTTTATGTGCATAATTATGCTGCGTTTTGTGGAAGTGTAGCATTAAGATATAATGAATCAGCTTTGTTGATAGATATGTAGCAGATGATTTATGACTGATTTGATTATTGCGTGTTGTCTTCGAATGTGTCTTGGTGAAAGGGACAGTGTCACATTACTCATTCGTGAGTACCCTGCTATGCTGCGATTTCCTTTCATGGTGTGTTTGACTGTTTGACTATATATATGTTGTTCGACCATTTTGTTTGATGCAGGTTACAGGTACCAGGCATCAACTCCATCTAAATTATCAGGTCTGAGCATGCCTCAAACCTAATGGAATAGTTGTTCAGAGATAACATAAGATCCCTTACCCTAGCCATCATCCTCAAGGAGGATGAGTATCTAGTCCGTTACCTCATCAACGTTGTCTGATGTTTGTGGTCAGTTGGTCCTACTTCTTGACCTTGATTAAGGTTTAGGTCATTGTTTGACATTTGGTTTACTTGATTATTTGATGTTGCTTGTATTTTCATTAAAGAAAAGGTGAACGGGGTATTATTTAATAAATTTTAGAATTAATGTGTGTATGTTTTATTCTAACCTTGCGACTTACAGGAGTAAGTCAAATCTTTGGGGGGGAGGATGTAGTGCCCCTCCATGATTCACCCTTTCATGATGTTGATAAATAGTTATATAAGTCATTCTTGGGTGATTAATTCATTAAATTAAATTATTAAGTTAAAAAGTATTTTTATCACTAAATATAAATATAATTATTATTGATGATGGGATTATAATAAATTAAGAATGTGGGAAAATATTACAATATAAAATAAAATATTAAAAAAAATGGAAAGGTTCTGCATGCAGTAACATGCAACCTCAAACAGTTATTAAAAATCGGTTATTTTCTAAAGAAAGAAAAAGTTGGCATGAAATCTTCAGTTAGCTACTTAAGGGGCAGCTCATGCATGATTTTCGAAAAACTTTTATTTCGTATAATTATCCTTTTAGATATCGAATTCATGGGGGGAATATGTTTTAGAAATGGTTTCAGATGGAAATCTACCATTTGATGGTGGAAATCGCATCTTTCCTCAAATACAAAATGGCATTTATCATGCACATTGACCAAAATGTGCTCCATACCTCTCCATTAGCATCTTGACAAGTGGCACAATGCCACTGGTCCATATTTAATCCCACATTCATCCTATTCTTCAATCCTCCATCATTCTTTCTTATAAATAGAGGCCTCCTCTATTGTATCACTCCTCCACAATCTATGTAAGATCATGATGCACAAGTTCATCCACTTTCATAGTTTTTGTATTATCATTTCATAGCTAGGTTACGAAGAAATTTTATCAAGGAGCATCAATCATCAACAATCATCATCAAGCTTGCAAGGAATTGGGAAAGGGCTATTTTCCACATCAAAATAACACCAATTCCCCCATGGGATTGAGAGTTTGTTTGCATTGAATAGGATTTCATAGCTTTTATTTATGTTCTTCATGTTATTTCTTGCTCTTTGCATTTCAAATGAATCTTATAGGGAATGTTGTTTCTAACTTGCATATTGGACTAATTGTGTGTTTGTTCTTTGTGTTTTTACAGGTCTAGGATCACCATTCACATATTGGTGCTAGAAGGAGGGTGAATATGAAGAATCTAACACATTTTTTTGAGAAATTCCGTTGTTTTTTGAAGTTTTTGTGTCTACAAGAAAACAACACCATTGATAGAGAAATTACGCCACTAGCAGTCCAGTTGCACCATATAGGGACGTTGACAAACTCTAAACTGCGACGCTGAGTCATTCCCGCCAAGAAATTTGAATTCCAAATTGTGACGCTCTGCCATTTTCCTATCGACCAAATATCCAAACTCCAAACTCTGCCATCAGTCAAAAAATCATCGCATTTGCACTCATTGGTTTCTCTACAGTCTGCCGCTATCAGTCCTAGTGACGCTATATAGCAACACTGACTTCTTTAAACTGCACTGCCATCACAGATTGCGCCGTTGGAGTTGGGTAAAAGGTAGTTTTCAAATTAATTTCAACATGTGATTTTTCATTTTGGGTGCTTTTGACTACTAACTATTTTTTGGCTTCTATTTTTGTAGTTTTAACTAGTTTTGTAGGCTGTCTTGACCAAAAGTGAAAGGAGGAAACAAAGATGAAGGCTTCTCTATGACATCATCATTTCATTGTATCAAGTGTTTTTAAACACTTGGGGATAAATTATAATCCCTTTTCTAAGGACTTTGTCATCTTCATTCTTTTTAGGACTCACTAATTTTTGTTTGGGCTTAAAAAGAACAAAACAAAGGGATTAAAAAGAACCTTAGGCAACTTACTAAATTTTGTTTTGGACTTGACAATTGAACAAGAAAATCTCACATTTCCTTTTGGTGCTTAAAAAGAATCCAAATCTTGCTCTGAAGGATTAAAATGAACATGTTCCTTTATGTTTTATAATCTCTTATCCAAAGTAATATCATTTAAAAAGACGTATGCGCTTCTCTCATGCCTCACGGCGATCTTGAGAATCAAAAGGATTTTTTGTGATATTAAGTTGTATAAGTGATTACCTCCACACTTCAATTTGGATTCTTAAAATTGAACAAAGTTTGTGAGTGTGAGTGGAGTATATCGTGTGTTCTCTTTTTGTTTCTCAACAAAGATTGATCAAACTACAGATGTGCTTGCTCACTCTTGTTTATCCTTAGAGGGTCTGCCTAGTGGGAAAAAGTAATCACCCCAGGGAACAACCCAACCGGGAACACGCTAAAGCCAAATGACTTCCACCCGGTATATAAGTGTGGCTACTTGAGGAAAGTTCAAGTATCACAAGGATTGTTTTGACAAGAAGGGAAATAATGGTCTCTTGCCATATGGATGATCCCCCATGAACAAAATACCTATACTAGAACCTTTTATTTAGAAGCCCAAATCCTTATCTATTTGTTGGTGCAAGAATGGTAGTTCTGAAGCCGTCCCACATTTTTACAACTCTTAGTAGAGATGAGAAGTATGCCATGGGAGTTTCATGGGTACTGATGCTTGGATGACTCAAGAAGTGTGTGCCATGGAGGAGAGCCAGTGTGGTCAAGCATCTAATCATCCACTAAGAGTAGGCATAGCTGGATTTATCCAAGTGGAAACTCAACAAATATTGTCTCGTTCTATCCTAGGGTTGTGCATCATTTTGGAATCAAAACGCTTTGTTTGGATCTAAAACATTGGAAAACCCAACATTCAACATGAACATCAAATTTCAAACCCTTTAGGAGGATCAAATACCTTTGAAAAAATTCAAGTGCTATTGCTTTCCCTAGGGATTCTATCCTTAGAGGCTTCTAAGTATTTGAATTCATATCTCAATTTGCTCTTACTAAAGTCAACATTAGGGAACTATTGCCTTGATTTCCACACAATGGACTTTGTGGGATGAAAATAAATTGGAACATTAGACATTTAGTTTGAAACATAAGCAAGACATTGGATGTGGTAAAAATAATTCATTAATCAAGATGAAATCAATTGAACCCCACATATGTGCTTGTTTATCTTTTGTCTTATGGTCTTTTGAGCAAACATTGATCTTTTGGTTTGAAGTAATCTTAGGGAAAAGGATGTTCTTCAAAACCTTGGTCTTGTAAACAAGTCCCTCTTAGGCTCATTTAGGATCAAAACACCCAATCATTTCATCCATCTCAAACATCAATCAAATCCCATCTCACAAACAACTTCTGAAATCTTGGAAAAATCCTTCATACTAGCTGACTTTTGGCAAATCCTTTAAATCAAAATCATCTTGTTTGACTAAGTGTGTGTAGATGCATCCTTATTCATACTCTTAGTTAAATTATCATCCTTGTGGACAAGTTTATTCCAAGATAACATCCAACATCTTGGGGTTTATAAGTCCACTATCCAAATCAAATCCAAAATAAAAAATCCAAGAGTCCTAAAATCTAGTATCCCTCCAAGGTTCCTAAAATTTCAACACCCATATCACTCACCCTTTCATCCTTCATCTACACATTGGTCCTAAATCCCTTAGAGGTCAACAAGGTCAAAAAACAAGAAAAACATGGAATATAAATTTGATTCATACATCATGAGTGGTCTAAATCAACCAAACTATCAAATCCTTACAATGCCAATGGATTATCAAAACTCACATTTATACAATCCATACATGGGATCACTATCTCCTACAAACCTCAATGGTACAACAAATGTGATTATGCCCAATCTAAATTTTGAAACACCTTTCCCTATGGTAGATTTAAATCAAAGTCCAAACCTACAAATCTATCAACCAAACAATTGATGCATGAGTCTTCAACAAAACAACATTATCCCACCAAATCCATACATGCCAAATGTGAATAGACCAAGTACAAGTTTAAAAAACATGAACATCTCAAATCCACACTTGGTAAACTTTGGGATAGATATGTTTGTGAATCATACAAATGTTTTCCAAATTCCAAACAATATGTTAACAACCCCATGTATTGATCCAAGTCAAGGTAATGCCATGCAAAATCAAAGTTACCTAAATCAAGGCAATATGATTCCCAACCACAACAATGTTCAATTTCAAACTATAGTGCCAAATCTAATCATCATCCCAAATCAAAACATTTTCCAAAATCAATTTGTCCATGATCCCATACAAACACCACAAGCATACATTCCAAATTTGCTTGAACAAAAACCAAATCAACTATATCAAGGGTGTCAAGATCAAAATCAAGATCAAATTTTGTGAGATCAAATTGCTACACTTACCAAAATAGTTGATTCATTGCACCAAGAGACATCTCCACCCCATAATTAATACACACTTCCATTGGTTAAACCATGTCATCAAAGCATTGAGTTGTGTCCACAGCCACATCAAGAACAATATCTCCAATGCCAAGAGATTGGATATCAAGATCAACAACATCAACAACAAACCCAACCTCCACATCTCAAAGATCAATCACCACATCTCCAAAATCAATCACCACAAGGTCAATTCAAAGTACAAATCTCACAAGGTAACAAATGAAAATACACACCACTTGGGGAACCAATTGAATCGGTCATGCAGTAGTTGATACAAGAAAATATCATCAAAATCCCCATTTATGAAAATTATCAAGAGCCTCAAGTTAAACCACCAAGGTATAACGAGAAGCACCTTTGTGATTTTCACAAAATAAAGGGACACACAACATCAAATTGTATTTGACTCAAAAATATCTTCCAAGATCTTATTGATAAAAAAATAATAACTATTGGGGACAATGACCAGGGTTCAACCACTTGTGATAGCTTTGACAATCTATCCACACAATTGTTGAAAACAATGATCAAGATCTATCCATCAATGACACCTTGAAGATTTTTCTACCCCATCCGAAGATCTACTCAGCATACACCAAGAGTCACTTTTTGGTCATGATCAAAACCCCTCAACAATATTCGACAATGATCTATTTCAAGGAGTGTTAGAATTATTTGATCCTATTGACATAATCTACGACCCATCGACCAATGATCATGTTAAAAATGTCTCTACATCACCTAATGAGTTAGAGAAAATATCTCAAGAATTTATTCCAAAGCATGATCAACATCTTTCACCAAAGTCTAGCAGTGGTCCTTCCCAAGACATATTAACATCCTTTGACCTCATGGTTACAGATATTGAAGGAATCTTCAACTCCATACTTGATCCAAATCCACTTAAAGATCAAGAGGATATTGAGCCACTTCCCATGCCTAATGAAGATATCCAAGAACTCTTTATAAGCAATCCATCCTTTGAAATTGATCCATATCAAGAGCTTGATCCAAAGCATGTTGAAAGCAATTCCAAAATCATTCAAGATCAAGAATTTATATCTCCACGATACTACAATGATCTAATGGACACTCTCCAAGATGTTGCAAATGATGATCATATCTAGATAGCACATATTCCTCCATCTACCCATGAGATGCTTACTCCTAATGGACATGTAGATGATCTTCATTCAAAACAAGAGTCTCATACTCTCAATATCACTACCAAGGAACAAGAGTCTCCTACTCTTAAAATTTGTACACATGATCAAGATACAAAAAATATAGACATATCAGAAATGGGTCATGAAGAGGGCTTCTACAAAAGTTGTGAATAAGGAACATCTTGTGAAGGCATATCAAAAATGAATCATACAGAAGGCTTGTACGGGGAAAGTGAATCATCGACACCTCTTGAAGAAGCATTAAAATTTGATATTCCACAAGATCAAGCTGAAGACATCAATCAGGAATTTATCCCACTTATGGAGGATCCTATCACTTATAAACTTGGATCACTTACCTTTTTTAGGGAAAGCTATCTTATCAATGAAGAAGCTATCACCTTTGAGGATCCACAATAGAGCAGAGAAGGAGTAGCAACTTGTTTCCAAGGTAAATCATATCCTATTGCAATAAAATGTTTCAACAGATGAATTATCAAGGCAAAGGATTAGGCCTACATGATCAGGGTATCATAAAACCAGTGTAGATTATTGGCAATCCTAAGCATCAAGGTCTTGGTTATTCAAAAATTAAGGGATCTAAAAATATCAGTGATACCTCTATAATACTGGGGGCAATTTTATCTAGTGCAAACATCAACATAGGGAGCATGAAGAATCCTTATGATGAAACCATTATCAATACTACAACCAGCCACATCATGAATCTTCATCCACCCATCACCCCATCCATAAATTGGGACCAACATCAAAAGAAGCATGTGAATCAAAGCAAGAAGAACATCATCAAAGAAAAAGAAGTTGGGAAGCATAATGGACAAATCAAATGCACATGGATACCAAAAAATACAAAGAAAGATTACCCCTATCAAACTCCATCAGTCAAAGAAACTATGGGGAAAAATAAAAAAGGGAAAAGTATCCATCAAAGATGTCCACAAAGGAAAAATCAGGCTTCCCAAGCGACGTACAAAGTATATCAAGCAGTTGGTCCTAATTCCATGCACACTTTTGCATCCACCCATCATTGCTCATCTTCCCAAGTTTGGAGAGTCAAAGGTTCCAAACTATCAACCAATCCATCTTTTATTCCTAAACACACAACACCATCCACTCGTCCATGCATAATATCCAATTCTCACATTGCCCATGTATTGGCAGGAACCCTTCATCATAAGGATTCAAAAGGCACTCTATTGCGATGTACACATAAAGATAGAGTTAACTCCGATATCAACAAAGTAGATCAGGAATCTCAAAAGTTGCTTTCAAGTGCACGTATCTTGGCAAAGTAGCTTCTTCAAGCATGATATCGATGGAACATTATGACAGAAGCATCTACATCGACACTACTAGGTGGTTCAACATGAGGTTAAAATCTTTCACAGAAAAATACAAAAAAACCAAAAAAAATAAAAAAATCAAAAAAATCAAAAAAAGGATTGAAAATAGTAAAGAAAAAAATCGTCCTCCAGTGAAAACCACTATGGTGGCGCTTTGGACAGGTACCATGATGAAAACCTGGAAAACATGCATCATGTGTAGAATCGAGCATCTACGTGTGCCATTTCAGGTGCAAGCATCTTATCTCATCCATAATAAATCCAACATGCCATCCATCTTATCCATAATAAATTCATTCATCCATTAAGCATTTATCCAATCCATTCTCCATTCATCTGCATCCATCTTCCTAAGTTATCTTGATCTTGATGAAAGTTTGATGCACATTTACACTTGCTTATGGTAAACATCTTGACATGGGCCATTTTCATTGATCCTATCCTACCCAATGTTATCTAAGCCATGAATAATTATCCAAATGAGCATCCTCTATTTGAACACCTTATCACAAGATAATCCTTGGCATCCTTTGTGTACTTACCATATCCATCTGTCCATACATCTATCCCACCATCCACCCATGGAATTCCATACATTGCTAGACACCGGGGGGAAAATATTTACATCTTGCTTCGGGAATAAATCTTGATCTATATCCTCCAACTTATGTGGTGATCTGAACATTGGAAAATATGAAATCAAATTGGTCAAGCACTTGTGAGAAAAAATTCCAAAATCACTAGCCCATGGCATATCTTAACGAGAAGACATTCCTTATCAAGCTTCATCTTTCATCGAACATCAATCCAAAAAAATCAATATTAGTCGCATCTAACGTATGCTTCAACATCACATCAAATCATCCAAAAACCAACTTTTGTTCCAAACCAAGCTTCACAAATCTTGATCAATCAAATTCAATCAATCCATCATCATCTCAGGATATCCTTCCCAATCCTCATGTTGCTTAACACTATCCTTGCATTGTTGTGTGTCCTCAACAATTTAATCATCATCAATCCATCAATCGAATCCAATCGATCCCTCATCATCTTGGGATATCCATCCTAATCCTTGTGTTGCTTAAACACTATCCTTGCATTGTTGTGTATCCTCAACAATGTTATCATCATCAATCCATTGATCCGATCAATCACCCTTAGCTTGGTTCTCAACAAAATCCCAAAATAGAGCACTGATATCATTGCACATATCCATATCAAAATCATTAAAATCATGCAAAAATCTAAAAACATTAAAAAACTAAGAAAATCCAAAAATATTCAAAACACATCAAAATCCAAAAACAAGTCAAAAAGTTAGTCAGAAAAAGTCAAAAATAGAGTTGTCTTTTCAAACTACAGGTCTCTGAGCTCTGAATGTAGGAAAGGTTGATCTTTGATCTTCCCTTGAGACACTTAGGTCAGTCCTTTAGGAGTCCATCATAATAAACTAACAATCCATTTGTTCATATCTCATCAATAATCGAGTCTGTGTTAGTCGAACTACATGGTCTCTACGTGTATAACGTAGGAAAGACTAATCTTTGATCAGCCCTCGAGGCCCCTAGGATAGGTCTTTAGGTTAGTCTTCAAAATCTCAAAAAAACCCAAAACATTAGAAAATTTGAAAATCAAAACATTTACAAAATCTCAAAAATACCAAAAATAGCCTCAAAACATTTCAAAAACATCAAAAACATCCAAATATTTGAAAAAATCCATTCATCTCATTTCCCTTTCACCCACAATAATCTCATCCATAATAAATCAATCATCACCTTCATCCTTTGGCAAAACAAACATAAACAATCACAATAATAAGTAAAAGCAAACTTCAAACACAAAATCAAAATCGAAACAACAAAATTTTAAACACAAAATCAAACTCTTGATCATTCACAAACATGTCAGTCAACCTTATATCAATAGCCTTTCAAACAACCTATCAACTTGCCACTATATCCACTAACATGTCCTAGGATGCATCCTTCCTACAATGGGCATTATCTTTGGCAAATCACTTTGGATTCTTATCCTAAACAAAACACATCCCTTTGGCTCGCGGTATGAAGAACATTGACTTGTTTGTGTACTTGATCTTTTCTTTGATTTATCTTATTGCACTCATTCCAATGACCTCTCGATGATTTCTAATCAAAATAATTTAGAAAGAAAGGAATGGGGCAACAATCATTATCTTTTATTTGTTGTGCTTGTTGGATGTTCTTGTAATATAACTTGTTCATGCGTGCTTTGTTTGGTTTGTAGGGAGGGTGTTTTAGGTGTCATGTTGACCACATAGGAAGGCTTTCCTTTCTATGTTTTGGTCTAAGATGTTTGGAATATCTGAATTGCATTTTGAATGAGGTTTCGTATGCCAGGTGTGAACAAGAGTACTCCTATTTGATTGTCGAGTCAAAGTCCATCACACTAGGTGCAACACCATCCTGGTCCTTTATACCTTGATGCATCGTGCCTATGTGTGTTATCAAACATAAGGTAAGTATTCCTTTTAAAATCCGAATTCCTGATAAGAAAATCATCATCATCATCATCATCATCATCATCATCATCTCATCTCTAATAAAGTCTCATGACTCATGGACTTGTTGGTTCCTCTTGTCATCCATCTTATTCTTCTATCTTTACTAACATTTCTATCCAAGTATCAAATATGTGGGTTATATCGAAATATACATGAGGCTATCCATGGCCGATGACTGTCTATGCATCATCAAATTTGTCTAGTCCTCTCTGAGCTGAACTGATCTTGAATCTTTATCGTGAGATCACCCAAAAATCTAAATTTTTGTCCAATCTCTCGAGGGGGTAGTATACTAGCATAATTCTTTCGTTGAGGCAGCAGTGGGGCATCTAAAAAAAATGATTTTTTTTTGAATTATGATCTCGGCAAGGTTATTCTTTGAACCAACACAGTGGGTACATTGCTTCAAAGAGGGGAAAAATGTAGACATGAAAAATATACCGATTGATCCTATACACTTGATCCTGATTTTACTAACACCAGTTCATCCTAAATCATCTCCTTTACTAATCATTTAATTAAATAATTTCTATTTAATTAAATTAATCACATTTCATCTCTTAATTAAATAAATCAAATTTATCTGATTAAGTCATCATCTCCTATTAATTAAATAAGTTATTTTATTTTATTAATCCTATAGTTCCTCTTTTAATTAAATAATTTATTTTATTTAATTAATCTTTAAAGTCATCTCATTTAAATTAAATAAATTTATCTTTATTTGATTTAAAACTAACACCATTCTCTTTAATTAAATAAATCAAACTTTATTTAACTAAGTCTAGATTCATTATTCCTCCCACTTTGATTTATTTAAATCCTAAAATCTAAATCAAATTGTCAAATCAACTAATCTTCATTTAAATTAATCAAATCCTAATCCATCAAATCCTCTAGATTTTGCAACTTGCACAATAAATCAATTTATTTGATTTATTAAATCTCCTTTTTCATTCAAAAAGGCATCCAAAAGGGAATATTCTCCAAGTTTGAAAAATCCCTCCAAAAGGGTTTGTACTTCCAACAAGGCATTTAAGTTTCTTACATGTCCTTTGCTTTGAGCCAAGTGGCATTTACTCCATTTTCTTCTCCCTCCAACATTTCACTTTCAAATTTCAAATTTGAATCTAATGGCATTTATCATGCACATTGACCAAAATGTGCTCCATACCTCTCCATTAGCATCTTGACAAGTGGCACAATGCCACTGGTCCATATTTAATCCCACATTCATCCTATTCTTCAATCCTCCATCATTCTTTCTTATAAATAAAGGCCTCCTCTATTGTATCACTCCTCCATAATCTATGTAAGATCATGATGCACAAGTTCATCCATTTTCATAGTTTTTTTTTATCATTTCATAGCTAGGTTATGGAGAAATTTTATCAAGGAGCATCAATCATCAACAATCATCATCAAGCTTGCAAGGAATTGGGAAAGGGCTATTTTCCACATCAAAATAACACCAATTCCCCCATGGGATTGAAAGTTTGTTTGCATTGAATAGGATTTCATAGCTTTTATTTGTGTTCTTCATGTTATTTCTTGCTCTTTGCATTTCAAATGAATCTTTTGAGGAATGTTGTTTCTAACTTGCATATTGGACTAATTGTGTGTTTTTCTTTGTGTTTTTGTAGGTCTAGGATCACCATTCACAATGGCCTACTAATAAGGTAGTGGGATTTTATTGTCTTATTTTTATTTATTGTAGTAGTTTTAAGCTTTCTCACCCTTGGGATAGTCCTTTTTAATGACACCTAATTTTTTGCTTCAATTATTAATAGTGAAGTATTAGAAATTATTGTGAGTAAAGGCACCATTGAAGAAACCTCACAAGTTTGTTCCCAAAGTATTATGTGAGGCATGCATTCTACTTATCCACCAAATATTTTTCTTCCAATGCTTATTTTTAATCATGTGTGCAAATGACTTGAGCAATTTACACATTGATTATTTGATCAATCATTTGTCATCTAAAAGTATGCTCCATGCCCAGATAAAAAACCACATCGGTTATCCATGGGGTTAATCTAAATTTTATCCAAAATTTAACAAAAGGATTTTTAGACTTTTGCTTTGCAAAAGCTAACCATGTGGATGCGATCCTTTGCCATGGTCTTTTTTACATACATAGATTACTAGTTATTTTTTCTCCTTAGAAAAGGGATTTTTTAATGCGAAACCAAAAATATAAAGATACTTGTTTGGCTAAAATTTCTTGGATTTCCTTTGCTATGTTGGCCTTTCCTTAATCAGATTGCTTCCTCTTTGGGGAGGGTTGTATGAGTTAAACCTAAAAACTTGTATTTGGTTAGGATGCAACATATACTTTATGTAGAAATTGACTTTGCACAATATTTAAAAGAAATTGTTGATATGCAAATTGGTGATATGTGCCATATGCAATATATCCTACCGCAAACTACAAGATTAGAGATTTTCCTCTAGATACCTTTAAACCCAAGCCAAACTCTAAGCTAGTTTCAAAGACAAGTAAAACTAAAGATAAGTGGATTAATACTAGAAACTATAGAAATGATCGTAATGGGGCCAAAAAAATTCTCAATCCAAACTTAGGCCCAACAATGCTACAACCGTCAAAGCTAGAATTAAAAGTCTACCATGACCTCAGTCTTATGAAAATTCATAAAAAACTATAGATTACCCTCAATTATAGGCAGGTGAAAAACCCAAAAAAATAGTTAAATTACATAATCCTTTTTATCCCACTGGTGAGTTTGTCCAAGAGGTTCCTAATCCTAATTTTCTACATCTCCTCTTCTAGTAAGTTTTATTTCCTTATATATCGTAGGAATCCTAACTCTATTACAACTAGAGTGAGGAAGATAGTCTTGTAGCCCTCACCAAAATTTTGAACAAGAATAATATGTTCTTGAGAAAAGGCATATGTAGCTTGGTGCTTTTCCCCCTAAATAATAAAAAAAGTTTTTAGAAAAATATATTTTTTACATTACAAGGTTTAGACTCTAAGGAAATGTCCCTTGATCCTCTTGACTCCTAAATTATATTTCATAGAATGTAAGGGGTCTAACAAACCCAAACTGCAAGTTCATGGTTTGGGATGTTTTACAAATATTTTATTCTTTGGAAATTTATCTCAAGAGACTAAGGTTGTTGGTTTTTTTCTTTTATTCATGTATTGTGTCACATGGCTAAGAAGTATCCATTTTAGTAGTAATCATGAGAAAGGATAAGATGTCATGTTAACATTTTATGCCAAGTGGAAACCCCACTATGTTACTCATGATTATGACCCCACTAATCAAGCCTTATGAGTCCTTTTCACTATTGATATTTGAAATCTCAAATTTGTCAATATATATGCCTTAAATGATGTGACTAAAAGGACTTTTCTTTGGTGGTGGATTATATATGATCATTCATTGATGCAATGGGTTCTTAGTCGTGACTTTAATATGGTTGAGGTGACATCAAATAAATAATGTAATCTATCAATATGGTGGACAATTGGAGAAAAATAGACACAGTTCTATATATACAATAAACTAGGAATTTATGACCCAGATATTGGTTACCAAGGTACATCTATAATTTGGTGCACTTAATCTAATTTTTCTAGTGATTTTGAAATAATAATTAAGATATTTTATCATGCCATGAGGTTAATATAATCATAATATTCCAATTCCAGTTATCAACAAAGAAAGAATACACTATAATTAGAACATCATATGGCACATATTCTTTAGTTCCTCAATATATATTCATCTCTTGTACAATAATCTATCACATCTCTCTCTCTCATCCCATATCTTACATATCACATATATTTCTTACATACACTAACATCTATTCAATATTATATCTTCTATTCATTTAGGGTACATGTATATTCATGTATACATATAGGGAAGTATCCCTCTTCATGATCCTTCATTAGTAAACCTCTCTATATGTGTCATAGGCTAGTTATAAGTATCTAGCTATTATTTACTTATATTTTAATGTCTTCAAATTGTGTCAATTCCTTCTTGGGGATGTATTCTCTTGTTGCAAACCTTTGACAAACTTGGGGGTTTTCACCATTGGATTACATTAGTTAGCTCTTTTAGGTTTTCAACCTAATGGGAGTGATGTGACTCTCTCATGCCAACATCATCCTCCAGATTAACCCATACCTTATTCTTGATACATGTTGGTTCTATCCACTAGTGCTAAAAAATAAATAGTTGAGGTTGTGTGACACCAAAATATATTAAATATATTATTTGATGAGAAAATTCTACCAAATATTTTACCAAAAAAACCTTATTATGTTAAAATATTTGTGTAAATACTCCATAACTAGTTATGATTGCTGTTCCATTATAAAGTAGCTTGGTGTAGGAGATGGACATGACTATTAATAGTAATTAGCAACTGCACACCCTCATTAATTGAATAAGAAATAGTGAGAAATCTTATAATTTTTGTGCATACATGAGAGGTATTGTGATTGGGGATAATTGGAAACTCACCACTTCTCTCAACTACTATATATATTAATTGATATTATTTCTCTATTCCTAAATATGGTTGTATTGAGTATGCACATTTTTAATTTGTATATTGTGAGAGACATCCAATTCCTTCATAAAACCTTATAAATTTGAGGCCTAAATTATTTGATTATCCATATTTTCTATTTGGATGTTCAATACTTTGGAAAAGATAGGCCAGCTAAAATAATATCGATATACTATGTTGATGTTGTTATAAGTCTATTCTATTTTGGAATTTTATTTTATTGAGTTCATCTTGTGTTGTTACACATTTAGCCTTAATCATTTCCAACTATCTATTCTCCTATTTAAAAAAAAAATTATTCTTGACTTTTTCTTTCTACTCATCCTAACTCCTAAGTTCCACTAGCAACCTACTTTATATTATGCCCAATTCTCGATGTAGTATTGAAGAAGTATCTATTACAACTTGTGGTAATTATGTTTGAATATCAACTATTGTATTCTTTAATAGTTTAGTGGTGGAGATATGCAAAGTCAAAAAATACTCCCTAGCATTACTCCACAATATATCACTCGTCATAAATTTCTAAATAGGAGAGATTTGTGCCAAACCTACTTGTGGTCTAGCTAGTGAAAGTGAAGAATTTTGGTGCCACGGTGATGGTTAGTTACAACTATTTCTACTTTGAAAAATAACTAGATCTTATTTTATCTATTGGGTCAATAAATTTTGATGAAATATGATTTATTATTACTTGACCTATAGGTTATTTCCCTCCACTAATTTCTACAAAAAATATTTGTCTTTCTCCTTTTGGGCTTCCTCTTCTTTCACTTGATCAAGCTCGCTAGTATTGAAGAAGTATCTATTACAACTTGTGGTAATTATGTTTGAATATCAACTATTGTATTCTTTAATAGTTTAGTGGTGGAGATATGCAAAGTCAAAAAATACTCCCTAGCATTACTCCACAATATATCACTCGTCATAAATTTCTAAATAGGAGAGATTTGTGCCAAACCTACCTATGGTCTAGCTAGTGAAAGTGAAGAATTTTGGTGCCACATTGATGGTTAGTTACAACTATTTCTACTTTGAAAAATAACTCTCTTATTTTATCTATTGGGTCAATAAATTTTGATGAAATATGATTTATTATTACTTGACCTATAGGTTATTTCCCTCCACTAATTTCTATAAAAAATATCTGTCTTTCTCCTTTTGGGCTTCCTCTTCTTTCACTTGATCAAGCTCGCTATCTTGCAAGGTGTCTTGTTGTAGATGCTTAACTTATTATTCTTATCCTTTATTTTTTTATTTATTAAGAGAGGTAAACGCTTTTGACCTGGAGCTATGAACCGCGAGGTCACAAATGGGGGACCTCATCCCCAATATAAATTCTCGTCAATTACACCCCAATGAGGTTTGAACCTTGATGACAATAACAACAATACAACAACTTAACTATCGCACCATGCCACTATTGGAAATTCTTATCATTTATTAATCTCATTACCTTGTGTTATTTCTTGTAAATATTTTATGTTTCTTCCTTTTGTTCTTATGTTGTTGTCTCTTCTTTGTTGATATGTCCTAATATTCCAACTTGATCTATATCTATATATTCCCCCTCTTATATAGTTTCATCCTAGACATCCCTAACTAGCTCTACCATACTTATTCCTATTATACCATAATCTATCTACCCTAGTTGGCTTATCTTTTATTTTTCCATCACATCTATCTCAAGTACAAGACTATCATAGGCCTTCATAGTGGCCTCCATTATTTAAATTTTGTCTCTTTCCCTAGCCTCATCTATTTGAAAAAAGAGACTATCGACTCTCTTTAGATCTAACCTCCTCATTATATAAATATTTAGCTATGTTATTACATTTAGATATAGGTCTAGGTATTTGGAAATTTGTTCTAATTCATCCTTTTATATTATTTTCTCTAGCTATCATGCTTCCTCTCTTTTCACCTTAACAACCTCTACCAATTCCTACTTAAAAATCCTTTATTATGTCTACCATGGGATATAAACTACTAGTAGTTTGATCCAATATATCTTGGAGAATGACCTCATTATTTATTTTGAAGTAATTATGTATAATTGTGCCACTTCTAATGACTTTCATGACGTGAATAGTGATCTATACAAAACCTATTGATTTAAAGCCTACAATTTCACCTTCTCCATTTGAGATTTAGAATTTTTCACTCTCTTCTTCTTGGTTACTATTTCTTCTACAATCTTCAGTTTTCTTATTTTACTCTTGTTACCCTTTGTACTATTTCTACTATAGGAGTTTGAACTAGGATTTCTTTCATTTAACAATCTCTAATTCTTTGTTAACTTTTACAAGTAATTGAGTGATCAAAAAATTAGTATATATATATAAATAGGTTTTCTCTCCAAACAAATGGTAGGTCATTTTTGCATTTCCATATGACTACAAGTGTTAGAAATTGTCTATGGTTTCAACTCTTACAAGTCAAATTGTCTACAAACTAACAAGTTTTATAAATCACGAGGAGACTATTATACTATTAGCTATGTCTATAACCAAATGTCTCCTTAGCCATGTTTGTAGATCTTTAAGGTAACTTATATGTGATGAAGTATGATAATATTCTAGATTAGGGTCTCCTCTTGGCATATTTGTTGGTATGATTGTAATAAGGATTTGATAAATGTTGGAGCATTTTAAGTCATTGAGATCTTTGTAATGGTATCTTATTTATTCCATATGGATTTTTGTAGTTTGGAGAAGGATTATTAAGTATATTTAGTTGTTTGATATCATTTTTGGTGTATGTATATGAATGACTTGTATTCTCATGTGATTACAATGTGTTTTTTCTCTTGGTAAACTATGACTATACAACCCATTGTATTAGGTATTAGTCTTGGAGTTTTATGATCAACCATACTATCAAAATGAAAAACATCTTTCACTAGTAGTTAGAAGTAGGCTAGTAGTCTATATGTACCTCTTGAGAATCCAAGGAAGAATTTATAATGAGCCACAATAGTTATTATCATAAGGAATCATGTTTATTGTATGTATATATTGCATCTATGTAATGATTTTCATATCAACTACACATAGGTTTATGTGTACAGTAGGTTAGTCTATGGTCAAGTGATAACTTATGGGATCAAGTGTACATTAGATACTACTAAAGAGATTTCAATTTGTTCATATTTGGTTGTAATTAATCATGTTAAGAATACCTCTATGAACATACTCCTAGATCTAGTTGAGCCCAAAGTGAAGGATAGGATATCCACTCATAGAAATCATCCTTAAATCACACACACTCTATTAGTGAGTTGATCAATCTTCCTTTAGGATAAAATTCTCCTAGCCCTAAAGTAGATTGATTCTTTTAGGAGTGTGAGAATTTTTTTTTGGATCCAATAGAATTAAGGAAAACCATATTCTTAGTGGATTCCTTGGTACCTTTGGTAAATATGAGTAGCTTAATCTATTTCTTCTCTATTATTGGAGTGATAGGTGCTTCTAGTTTGTAACTATTTGATGAGGGTTCTCCTTCATTCTTTCTTCTACCTTCCTTATTTTTCCTTGGTATCTTGGTTTATTTTCCTTAAACTCTTGGAACTATTTCCATAATAACTTCCTATTGTTTCACTAATTTCCCCACTCTACCTTCATCCCTAGGAAACTCAATATCAAAGAAATATTTGCCCAAAAAAAATTACATAAAAATTAAAAATTCTCTTCTCCTTGCATTTCCTCTATTTGAAGGGTCCACTACATATATATTTTGGATTCTAACTATATGTTGGTAGATGGTCAATGCTCCCCTTGGGACTCGTGACATGGCTTAACCGCCTCCTGTGGATCCGTTAAATTTGGTGGTTGTATTGGGCATTAATAGGTCGACCCTTTGGTGTAACGACAATCGTGGGGCCAACAATTGGTATTAGAGCCAAAGGTGCCGGGGTCGAATTCCCTTGAGTAACTCTGAGGGGGAGATTGTTGGTAGATGGTCAGTGCTCCCCTTGAGATTTGTGACATGGCTTAATCACCTTCTATGGATCTGTTAACTCTGGTGGTTGTATCAAACATTAACAAGTTGACCTTTTGGTGCAATGACAACCATGCGGCCAACACTATATTATCGACTTAATCAACATAGAGGGTGATTCTTGGTTTGAGGGGTTACTTTTCATAAAATATTTTCATTTCAAGAGATGGAACTATTGTTAAATCATCATTAGTTAGTGAAATATCATCAAATAATGTGAATTTGTAACATCTTTATTCAAATACTTTTTTTGTATCCATATCATCAAGTATTTTATTTATATCTTGGTTTCCTCCATTTTTCTTCCTTTCTTGTAATTCAACAATTTTAACATTTCATCCTTCATAGGATTACACTCCTACTTACTACATCATATAAATACTATGTAGAAAAAATTCATATGTTTTAATTTATAAATTGGGGTTATCAACCTTGTAAACACTTCATTAGTGGTGAATTTTAGCCTAGACAATATTGAAGTAGAATTTTATTCTTGAGTTATAAAATCAACTAGTGGAACACCCTTTCTTCTACACCTTGGTTGAACACTCATGTTTATAAGAAATCCCTTGTCCAACTCAATATTTTCTTCATACTCCTTTAGTTCAACTATTTGTATTATATTTTCTTTAGCTTTTTTGATAAGGGCGATTGATTAATCTAATGTTTCATTGTTATTGAGAAAAACTTTATCTTTTTTATCCCTCTGATTACATATTTTCTAAACCCTTGGCATCAACCCTCTTTATGAATTCTAAAGAGTCTTCTCTAGCCTTTTCTATCCTTATGTATTATTTTCTCTCTTGAATCTATTTTAGTCTTTTTTCCTCCTCCATGTTCATTTCAACTATTATCTCAATATCTTCAATAATTTCTCCCAATCTCTTTCTATCTCCTTGGCCATGGGTTTTTTTTGGTTTGGTGTTATATTAATCATTTTATCGATCCCTAATGGATTAATCTAGACCTACTTTAGTGATTTCACATTTTCAAGATCCCTTTAGGATCTCCCCATTCCATTTGTTACCCCCTAGGTACCTAATCCTTCACCATGGGTTAGTACCTAGAGTGCACTATTGCATAACATCAAAATCAATTCCTTTTTACTTTTAATTATTTTTCTTTGAAAGTTTTCTCATTGTAAAAACCATCACAAATTTAGGCCCTCTATTTTCCAGGAGCTATTATAATCTCAACAATGAAATAAGATGTTGACAAAGAAAGTACATATTAAAGATCTAAGTTATTTCAACGTGAGTTTTGTATTTTAACCTAGTGTGATGGATAAGGAAGAGAATCAAAACTTGTGTGGTATATTACAAGTTAGTGTGGTAGATTCCAACATGCATGAATAAAAATAATAATTCATACATATATTAGTTTCAAACAACCTTCGTATAATTATTAGAACATCTGGAAATACATATTCATCAATTTCTCGATAAATATTCATCTCTTATACAATATTATCACATATATATCTTAATATCTCATACTTTTATCTATCTCTTCTATCAAATTTCTTACATATCACATATATTTATTGCATAAATCTCTTAATTTATCATACTCTTATCTCTCTCTTCTATCACATTTCTTACATATCACATATATTTCTTATATATACTATATTTGTTTCATATCATATCTTCTATTATATGGTACATATATTTTCATGAATATATATGGGGATTTATCCCTCTTCATGCTCATTCATTAGTATGCATTTACATAGGTTTTGTTGGTGCTCAAAGATGTTGCTTCAATTTTTTTTAAAGTTAAGCCTTCCCTAAGTGCTAGGGGTATAAAACTTAGGGAATAATAAATCACACTTATGATCGTGCAAGACAAATATGGACCAACATACTAAGGTGGGTAAGACCTTCTTTAACTTTAGGCATTACTAGGACAAGGGGGTCTTCCCTAAGGCATTATGTCATATACAACTATAGGAAATGGACATGTACCTTGATACAAATCACACACAGCACATTGTATGGTCCAATTTGTTCATCATTAAGTATTTGTATTTTGGTTTGTCAATACAAGGTTATGCACTTTCATAAAGTAGACAAACAACCATGTAAAGTGTTTGAGAATGTGGCTTTGATAACCTCTAGTGTTGATCTAGGTGGATCTCAAAAAATTAAAAATTGAAGTTTTCTAGTTTCTCTCGGAAGTGATTCCATGGCGTAGAGGTTAGAATCTTGATTCTAGCGCAACTTGAACGGGCTCAAAAGGAGTCTGTATGTCCAAGATATGGTTGGTCAAAGTTGGGCTAGAAGCCCATCAAAAGACGAAAAATTTGACCGACTTGGAATTGATTGAGATGAACATCAAAATGAAGGGATCGATGAAACGAACCCAACGATGTTCATTTTGTCAAAATTTGAGCTCGTATGTGCGAGATATCGCCAGTCAAAGCTCGGTCAACTTAGGGGCCAGGGACGGAAAAAGGGTCAAAATTTGACATCGTCAAAAATGGTCAAGTCAGTACCATCATGAAGGTCTCGTCGTCACGATCCCAACAGTGTTCGTTTCATGCAAATCAGAGCTCGTATGTGTGAGATATGGAAGGTCAAAGCTAGTGGTTGACTAGGTTGCCCTGAAGGTACAATGCTGATGTTAGCATGACATCATCATGCTGACTTGGCAGATGAGTCATTGTATGGATGTCAAGGTGGATAGCATCTTGACATGTGTTATCTGCGTAAGCATGCCACGTCATCACCCAGTCAGCGCACAGTTGGCAGCCACATCAGCACCATACATACACGTGGATGAATTGGCAGTTGACACATGGCAATGATATTTGATAGTGTGGCATCCAGGTTGCATGATGACGTGGCGATGAGTTGTCTTTTCTAGAAAATCAAATCGTGACATGTGGCGGCATGTCAGCACGCCACGTGGCACTCCATGTCTTTCTCCTCCAGCGTTGGTTGTATGATTTACTAAAATGAGTGGCCGGGGGTTGAACCCCTAACCTCCACCAAACAAACATAGAGTGGCTTTGCTATTTATTGAGTGGCAGTTTCCTTTGTTATGAGTTTGTTTGAAAACGGTGATATAAAAATAGCCAACGAGAGTTGAACCCCTAACCTGCGGGGTAACAAAATTATGTGCCACCGACACACAATCGATGGCGTTTGGTATAAATGGTGTGTGGGTTTTTAATAACCCTTATTTAGCCCGAATTCCTTAACTAAATAACTATATAGTTATTTAGTTGGGAATAAAAACAAATCCCAAACAAACTTAGCTCGAAAATGAAATAAATTAAGGGCTCTAAATCATTTTAAAATATTATTGAGGGGGATTTGGAATTTTTATTGTAAATAAAGGAGATTTAATAAAATATTTACCTTATTAAGGGGATATGGGAGATATTTTACAACCTTATGGTTATTACCCAAATCGGGTAACTTCCTTGTATAAAAGAGAGGGCTATGAGAGCTTTCTCATCATCTCATTCTTTCTCTCTTCCTCCTTGCTTTTAAGCATTTATATGGGAGAATTTTGAGAGTTGAATTTGAGAGGAATATTGTTCTGTGTCTATAGTAGGTCTTTTTAGGGCAGAGTCAGTGTTTTCACTCTTGGTAAATCGTCCTTAGCTTTGAGAGCTTTTGTGAGGTGATTTGAGTGAGATAATTTTTAGGACTTTGTCGATAGGCTATAGTTCCTTGTAAAGCAGTATTGCAAGAGGCCCCTTTTGAGATTGTACTGCTAATTCAGAGCAATTCTAATAGATTGGTCACTCAGTTGAGCTTGACCCAGAGACGTAGTCCACTCGAATGAACTCCGTAAACAAATTTGTGTCTTCTTCTCTCTCTTTGTTCAGTGTTAACATTCTCTCTATATATTGTTCCTATTACTCCATTGGTTAATGTATTTTCACCTTTGTGCATAATCACTTTAGCAATGTTTGTCATAGATCCCTTCCGATTTACAGATCAAGTGTTCATATGCACATCTAGACATGGAAGTAAATCAAATATAATCAACATAAAATAAAATGAAGTTTGGGTTTAGTTGTTTAGTGTGTTAGTGTGATGGAAGGTTGAGCATGAAGCATATGGGTGCATAAATGCAACTAGGTGAACATAGTTTGAAAGTTTCATACACCAAACTATTCAATAACTACAATCCACTTTATAACACCTTAACCAAGATACTACCGAAGATTATATCCTTTTAAATTCACACATAAGCTAGGCTTTATGCATGTAGGCAAGCATACATATGAAATTTGCTTAACATCAAGATGAACATAACTTAATTATCTATGAAAAAGATCATATATTTCCTGTATTAATTTGAAAATACACCTTTTAAAAGCTTTAAAAGTAATTTACAACCATCTAGATGAAATAAATAATTAGGATAAACACTTGAATCACTAGAATGTGACAAAGAAGACATAAAATCATTAGGAACATACAAGATACATTTACAAGATATTGAATCTACACATTTAACTTGCTTTTCTAGGCTTACAATACTTCTTACATATTTAGGAAAAAATCCAAATCATTACAATATAAAAATGCCTTAAAATTTTCACTAGAGATGAACCCTAATAGCCTAGAAATCTCTTCCTTTTGTTTTTCTCTACAACCTATTTTTTTTATCCCTTTAATGTTAAAAATATCCAAATATATATCACTTGACATCACTTAGTGGCCTTGGGAAAGGGATATGCTTATTTGTAGTTGTAGATGTTTCTCATGCATGCAAACATCATCAATCCTATGCCTTCATGCATAAAATCATATCTTAGAAGCACCCATTAGTACTCTAAGACTCGTGGAGGTCTTCTTCTCTTTGAATGCAACCACCTTGATAATTAATGACATCCTTTATGTTTTAATTATGTAGGGAAATGACAAAATCTGCAAGGATGCCCTATTACACAAGCAAGGACCATTGAGAGTTGCAAGGATTAACTCTAGATGTTATGACATCCTAAATCTTGCAAGAAGGTAGGTAAGAGTGAATGGGTGAGATTATCAACATTTTTTGTGTCACCTTAAAACCTATCAATGCTTTGGGAAGTTTGGAAACCTTTTGAAACCTATTAGATATTTTGACCATTTTGAAACTTGGTGATTTTCAACAATTATCTTTAGTCCAAAAACTCTGCTAGCATTTTGGTGATTTTGTGGACTTGTGAAATTTTCAACACATTACATTAACTTGGAAATTTCTAGAGATTTTCAATAGTTTTAGCCAACCTCAAAACTTGTGTTGACATATTGGTGATTTTGCTAACCTACGAACTCACTGATAATTTAGCTTGGTGATCTCTTAGAACTTTCGAATTGCAAAAAACCTTGTTAATAGTTTTAGAGGTTTGTGAACCTTGGAAAACCTTTTCCAATTTTATTGTTGGCACTTTGGTGAGTTTCAAACCTTTGAAAAGTGTAATAGATGAGAGAAAAAGAAAATTTCAACATTTTCAATGTTTAGTGAACCTTGAAAACTTTTGAAACTTTTCTTATTGGCACTTTGGGAATTTAGCAATCTTATGAAAAGGCTAACACAAATCCACACTTATGAACCTTTTGGATCTTTGCAACTTCCTGCACCTGAGGGGAAAATGGATGATGATGAAGGGAAACACTCAGACAATTTTGACCAAGGGAGGCTAATTGAAAATATCTTAGGTCAATTATATATGATGGCCACACACAAGGGAAAGTGCAAATAAGGACCATGAATAGGCAAATTTTGACACTACAAAGTTGGTCACCAACAAGTGCCATAGGTTGGATGTATGTACTATATTGTTGTTTCCTTGGCTTGCATTGAGTTAACTTGCTTTTTTTTTCTTGAGGATGTGTCTTCTTGTTGCATGCCTTTGGTGCCCTTGCAATTTTTCACCATTGGCCTCCATTAGATCACTATTTCAAGTTTTCAATGTAATGGGAGTGGTATGACATTCCTTTATATGACTCACTCTTCTAATTCAAGATTGAGGGGAGGCTCAAACTTTAAAGGTTGAAGATTTAGTTTTCTTGAACACATCACTACTCTAGCATAAACCCATATTGGCCCATGTCTAAAGTGTTTGGAATTTGGTGCTTTGACGTAAAGGTGGCCCCAACACCATCATTGATACTAATTAATTTTTATAAATGTTTGGTTGATAGTTGAAAAAAATTGAGACAAATATGTGGCCATGTTTTCCATAGTTATCTAACTCTTTGCTTAGATGAAAGAAACACCTTTCCATATTCCCTATCAAATTCAAGTGGTTAAGTATTACCGTCTACTTTTCTAAGTGAGCCTACCTCAAATCCAGACTTTACTACTTAAGGGTTCTCGATTGTGTCTCAAAAGAAAAATTCCAATCCTAATAACCTAAAAATTCATCTCAAACGATCATGTACATCAAAGAAGATGGCTAGTGTCTTTCCTCCATTCTTGATGTCATGCATTTCATCAACACAAACCACTAGCAGTTATTTTGTGGGTTATGTTAGGAAAATAGTGTCTCGACCTTGCAATTACATGAGGTTTCTATTTATATTAAGTTTACATTTGAGCTCAGATTGATGTGAAATTTTTCCCAAAGCTTTAGATTGGCTAAACAAGCATGCTTGTAAAGTTTCATCGCAAGATCGTGTCTGGATTTGAAGATATTGAAGTTTTCATTTTTCAAAGTTTCAAAGTCCATTTTGAAGGCCTTAGACGCATTTATTGGGCCTAAAAGTGGTTTTAATTGGCATAACGGTCTATAGCTTGATAGAGTGCTTCATGAGCTTTTTTGACAGTTCAAACAGTTTGTCAATCAAACATCTGGATCAAAAGTTATGGCCTTCGAAAGTTGGTTCCCTTAAAACTGGAGATCTAAAAATGTGTTGGACACATAAATAGTTGTAAAGGGGGAGTTACATGTGGTGGTGCGTCTTTAGACACATCATAGGCATCCGTTATTGGAGATAAGTATTGGCACCACTTTTTAGGTGGTTTTAGCTCATGGTTTTGTAATAACATTTGACAGTTTCATGTATTGTATCTCCTATATATTAGGTGCATGAGATAGGTTGTGTGTAAGAGTCTTATAGATGTTGAGTTGCCTCTGAATCTCTAGTTGGTGATACTCTTTTGAGAAAGCTTGCTATGCAAGTATATTGTAGAGAAAATCTAGAAATGATAATTTGAATTAAGTATATTGTAATCTATTGATTTTTGAATAATATATTGGGAAATTTTGGAGTGTGGGGTTTTTCTCTCAAAAGGGTTTTCCCCACGTAAATCACTATGTTGTGGTATGAATATTATTTATGTTTTATGTTTTTGTAACTATATAGTTCTGAAAAGTTTTTGCTTAACTCTCCTCTCAATATTAGTGTAGGAAGTTGTTCCGCTACCTTAGCTTCCTTACAGTTTCATCCCTCAAGTTCTTCAAGAGGGGATATAAGCATCTCCAAAGTCTATACTCCAAGGCTAATTCCACCTAGCTCTCTTGGCCTCAAGCTAGAGAAAAATTCAACTTGTACATCAAATTGACATTACACCTATTAATTTGTAATCAATTTTTCTTCTCTTAGCATATGCATAAAATCTTTGTGAGATCTCTCAAACCCTAGTGGAAGGATTGGAAATGGATTGTCAATATGGCCTTGCACAATTATTCTTCAAACAAAGGTTACCAATGGTTCTTGCCTTATCTACCCATGATTTAGAAAATGAATACTAGATGGTCTCTTCAATCACCCAATTACATTTGGGCCAAAAGATTTCACATCATCTATAAGGCTATTGTGGAGCCTAAAATTGTGTATTTTGCTTAGTGTTTTTATATTAGAGCTACCTATTACTATCTGCTTGATTCATCTTAGAGTTTCTAATCTAAGGTGTCCTTTTTATGAAAAAATTGAAAACTCTTCTCCACCTTTTTTTGTATTGTACCTTTACCCAAGATGCTTGGTATTGGATACATGGTTTTTTATAATCCTTAAGGCCATAATTATTCATTGGACTAATGTCATTCTAAGTGACAAGGCCACATTTTATATTGATGAATTCTACCAACTATGACATGCTTTCATATTTAAGATTCCTTTCTACATCTGGACAGATAGAAATGCTATGATATTTGCTAACACTATTATAGATCTTGATTTCGCTATTCATTCTCAAATACTAGTTATTTGTTGTAACATACCCAATGTTAAACCTAAAGAATTTTCCATGTTTTTACCCACATGTAAATAACATATGCTTGCAAAATATAACAATAAAATTTTTCTTTTGTAATTCAATAATAATATGCACATTTGGAATAAACCCTTTCCAATCTCCCAAAACATTTCAATAATAAAAGATGCATATTCAAAATTAACCCCATTTCAAATTTCCATTGCATTTTCATAAAGTGCATTACATAATTTCCAAGTAATGGTTATCTATTACATACTCCCATCATGTAATGATAACATTTTTCCAATTTACAATTTCTCAATAAGAATAGGGATACATATTTGCATACATAGCTTCAATGAACTTAAAAAACTAGATATACAAATGGTCTAGATATCCCTACCTGGGCATAAATCCAAGATGTCCCAAGCATTGGTGCATACATTCTAGATGTCCCCATCACTGGTGCATACATTCTAGTTGTCCCTAATACTGGCATGTACGTCCTCAAATCCCGGTCACTAACTATATGAGGGAGAGTATCACTCAAGCGCTTTTACTCCAACCATGGACTTACTATGGTCCCCCACACATCTATCTTATTGGTAAGATGGCCCCACCCTTCAACGAAGTGATTAGTTTGATAACCTCATAATTCTGGCCTTCCTGAGCATAGTGTTGTGTCCTACATATCAAGAGCTACCATATATTGGTTTCCCTGCCTAGAATGCAATCGTGGATCATAGTGAACTGATAGTGTAAAAAATGGATACTTACACTAATTTGGCCAAAGAATTCAACACCCAGTACTTTGAGTGCAAGTCATCCGTCCACCCACTCTTTAGCTCAATTTGGTATTGACCATTAACATAACACATATTCAATCTAAGGTGATGACATAATAAAATTCTCATCAAGGTTATTCCCTTAGCCATGGATTACCCTAGTCCCAGGAATAACCAAGCCTATAACACAGTGATTACTAGGTTACACCCTTTCCCATGAATTACTCTAACCCCAAGTATAACCACACTAATCATACATGCACACATACTAGTGTCTAGCTAGGTTATCCCCTTTCCCATGGATTATCCTAATCCCAAGAATAACCTAATTAACCACCCTGGGTATTCATAATGTCATAACATTAAATGAATCTAGTAAAAAGTACAATCACAACATTAAGTGCCTTCTTTTCAGAAGTATGACCTCATCAATAAATGACCTCATTCTAACATATAATCTCATCAATAAATGACTCAATCAAAGATTAATCAACAATCAAATGATCAATCAGATCATATAGGTTAATCCCAACCTATTTGCTTCATTCAATAATCAAGTAAACAACCCAACCAAATAGGTTATCCCCAACCTAGGGTTTCAATCAAAAGTAATGTAACAATCAAGTGATCATAAACAAATCATAAAAACCTCTCTTTCAATAAACCTCAAATATTCACATGTTTACTACATTTGTATAAAATTTGGAGGACAATAGCCTAGGAAGAGTTTGTGCTTCTGCACCTACAAGTCCTCTACTCATTACAACTTTGGGTTTCTAGTACATGAATCCTCTTCTAGAATTCCATCAATAGGAATAAACTCTTAATCAAAAAATAAGAAAATAGCATATTCATAAAATATGTTTTATCAACCCTTATTGTTGAATATTGATATAACCATCAAATATACACCTTAACTCTAGGGAAAAGACTCTCTTCCTACTTTCAAGGAGATATGAATAATCAATCAAGTATAGCCTATCAACATGGTTTGCATGACAACACAACCTATCAATGATGACACAACTATCATGCCATCATTCCCGTTGTAGTACTAACCTCTTTATCAACAAAGTGTTAGGGTTAGTAGACAGATATCTAACAAGTTAAATGCAGATTTAATTTATAAATAGAGAAATAAAACACACACAAAAAAAATAACACAAATAATTTAATGTGGTTCACCCAATCCGGGCTACATCCACCAAACCGCAGCCATCAAATGATTTTATTATCCAGTGCAAAAATTATTACAATATTATGAATAATCACCTTTTTCATGTACTGCAACTCCCATCCCAACCCCTTATAACAAGATTTTTAGAAGCTTCTAGAAATTAGGGTTTTACAAAGTCAATTTTTTTCTTTGTCGGTGACGAAGTGAAAAAATGAGAAATTTCTTTTCTTGGGGATTTCCGCCCTCGAACCCCCACTCGAGGCCCAGCCCAACTCGGGACCCCGACAAGGATACATGGTGAGTGTACGGTATAGAATGATCAGTCGCCACATACCAACAATCTCCCACTTGGAGACTGATCAGGCTCCACATCAAACAATCTCCCACTTGGAGACTGATCTTGGATGACATCGCTGCATTTACAACTCCCACTAGAAATAAGGACCTTAGACCCTGCTGCTCTATTATACTTGACTTCAACCTTGAAGGCCAACTGAAGCTGAAGAGGATCTCAACTTCTCCCTTATCACTGCCTTCATAAACATATCCGCCGAATTGGCATCTATGTGTATCTTTTCCAGCTTCACCTGTCCATCCTCCAACACTGACCGAATGAAATGATATCTTAACTGTATGTGTTTAGTTTTAGAGTGCAAGGAAAAATTCTTTGCAAGATGTATAACACTCTAGCTGTTTGTAAAAAAGTAATTTTCAGCCTGTTGTTTTCCCAACTCTTCCATGAAAAGTTGTAGCCATATCATCTCCTTTGTCGCCTCTGTTGCAACAACATACTCTGCCTCTATGGTGGATAAAGCAACCACCTTTTGCAATCGAAAAATTCAACTCACTACTGTCCCACCAACTGTAAATACATAACTTGTGGTACTTCGCTTGGTATCAATATCCCCTGCCAAATTTGAGTCAACATAGCCTTTTAAATTAGTATTAGAGCCCCCAAAACCTAAAAATTTATTGGATGTGCCTCTCAAATACTTGAGAATCCATTTTACTGCATTCCAATGCTCAACACCGTTATGACTCATATACTTGCTAACAACTCCTATAGCAGGTGCAATTTCTGGTCTTTTGCATACCATGGTGTACATTAAACTACCTATAGCTGAAGCATATGGTACCTTGGACATTTTTTCTTCCTCCTCTAGTGTCTTTGGACACATATCCTAAGTCAATTTAACATGATTGGGCAAAGGTGTGCTGATAGCTTTTGCATTCTCCATATGATATCTTTGCAACAAACATTTTTTCTTCCTCCTCTTGTGTCTTTGGACACATATCCTTAGTAAATTTAACATGACTGGGCAAAGGTGTGTTGACAGCTTTTGCATTCTCCATATGATATCTCTGCAACACCTTTTCAACATAATTAGCTTGAAATAAAAACAATTTTATGTTTTTCCTATCTCTTGTAATCTTCATACCAAGGATTTGCTTTGCTGCCCCCAAATCCTTCATAGCAAATGAATTTGCTAACTGTTGTTTTAACTCCTTTATGTGATTCATGTTAGACCCTACTACAAGCATATCATCAACATATAAACATAAAATAAAGTAGCTATCATCATCTAACCTCCTAAAATAAACACAATGGTCTGAATTACATCGACTATAGCCATGCTTAGCCATAAAGCTATCAAATTTAATATACCATTGCCGAGGTGCTTGCTTCAAGCCATATAAACTTTTCCACAATCTGGACACTAGTTTCTCCTTCCCTTTGACCTCAAATCCTTGTGGCTGTTCCATATATATTTCCTCTTCCAAATCACCATGGAGAAAGGCAATTTTAACATCAAGCTGTTCTAAATTCAAATCTTCAGCAGCTACAATACTTGAAACAGTACGGATAGAAGTCATTTTAACAACTGGAGAAAATATCTCATCAAAATCAATTTCTTTTTTTTGTGCAAATCCCTTTACAACTAACCTGGATTTAAATCTTTTCTTACCTCCATCCTCCTCTTTAACCCTATAAACCCATTTGTTTGGTAAAGCCTTTTTACCTGTAGGAAACTTGCATAATTCCCAAGTCTAATTTTTCAGCAATGAGTCCATTTCTTCTTCCATTCCATGCTCCCACTAAACCTTGGTATCCACCTGCATAGCTTCATCATAACATTCTAGTTCACCAATGTCAGTTAATAAAATAGAATACAAAGAGGGAGAAAATCTTTCTGGAGGTCTACTTATCCTTGAAGATCGTCTAACATTCACTGGATTTTGTGGTATTTTTTGTTGCTGTTGTTGCGGAACATGAGGAACCACTGGAACATCATTGTTTAGTGTATCATCCAGCACTACATAATCATTTTCTTTCTTCTCATGCTTCTGCAACTGATCTTTGTACAATACTTTCTCATTGAATATGACATCTTTGCTTCTCACAATTTTTTGATTTTCAAAATCCCAAAGCCTATAACCAAATTCATCAATGCCATATCCAAAAAATATACACTTCTTTGATTTTGCATCAAGCTTGGTTCTATTTTCAGAATCTACATGTGCAAATGCTTCACAACCAAAGGTCTTGAGAAAAGAATAACTCACCTTCTTACTCGTCCATGCTTCCTTTGGAATACCACAACCCAAAGGATTAGAGGGATCTCTATTGATTAAATAAACAACAGTGTTTACAACCTCTTCCCACATGTTTAAAGGCAGCCCAACATGCAATCTCATAGTCTGTGCATGCTCCATTATTGTTTTGTTCATGTGCTCAGCCACTCCATTTTCCTGTGGAGTCCTTGGAACTGTTTTCTGCCTATGAATACCATTAGAGGAGCAATAATATTCAAACTCTTTGTTGCAATACTCACCACCATTGTCAGATCTAAGACATTTTAACTTTTTACCTGTCTCATTCTTCAACCAAGCTCTTCCATTTCTTAAAAGTTTCAAATACATCAGATTTCTACCTAAGGAAATAAATCCATACCTTCCTTGTTTCATCATCAATAAAAGTGACATAATACCGAGAGCCACCAAGAGAAGATACTTGAGCTGGTCCCCATACATCTGTATGCACAAGCTCCAATTTCTCATCTTTCTTTTGCTTCCCATCCTTGAGAAAACTAACTCTCTTTTGTTTGCCATACACATAACTTTCACAGAAATGCATATTAACACATTTTAGACCTGGTAAAACATTCTTTGAATGAATTACTTTCATACCTTTTGCACTCATATGCCCAAGTCTATTATGCCACAATGTTGATTCAGAATCCATAGGAACTGTCTGATTTCTGCCTACTGAACTGCAACAACTATTCCTGAACATTGATTTTTATCTGCAATAGCTAAAGTAGAAGGAACAATATGACCTGTACAAAGATATAAGGTGCCTACTTTCACACCTTTTGCTACCACTAAGGCACCTTTTGTAACCTTCCAATTTTTATCACTAAATGTAACAAAACAACCCTCATCTTCTAGTTGCTCTTCTGAAATTAAATTTATTTTTAACTTTAGAACCTTCCTTACCTCATATAGTAGCCAATGATTCCCATTCTGCAACTTAATCTTGATTCTTCCCTTTCCAACAATCTGATAGGGTTCATTATCTCCCAAATAAACTAGCCCAAAATCCCCTTGGACATAATCAAGAAAATAACTTCTATGGGGTGTGGCATGAAATGAAGCCCCTGAATCTAACACCCAAGAATCATCAACATTATCAAGGGAAAGAATCAAAGCATCCTCATCAGATTTATTACTTACCACATTTTCCTCTTTATTTACTTCCTTTTTGTCTCCTTGATTTTTGCAAGACCAACAATCTTTCTTTAAATGACCTGGCTTACCACAATACCAACAATCCCTCTTGTCTCTAGATTGGGACCTTTTGTCCTTTGATTTTCCTCGTGACTTCCCACGACTTCCATAATTATTTCCTCTCTCCTTTGTTCTGCCCCTACTTTCTACATTCAAAACACTGCTTGATGTGGATGTTCCACCTAAGGTTTTCCTACAAATTTCCTCCCTCAAAATAACACCAACAACATTATCAAATTTCAATGTATTCAAACCAGAAACATAATTGCTAACAACCATTACCAAGCTATTCCAGCTTTCTGGAAAAGAACACAGAATCAAAAGATCCCTAACTTCTTCATCAAAGTTTACATTTACAGAAGTTAATTGACTGGTAACTATATTAAACTCATTTAAATGATCAACAATTGACCCACCTTCTACCATTTTCATATTAAATAAATGCTTCATAAGAAATACCTTATTCAAAGCAGAAGGCTTTTCATATAACTTCGCCAAGGTTTCGGTCAACTCTAGAGTTGTCTTTGTTGTTGTAATATTGAATGCCACCAATTGTGCCATGCATAAATGAATGGATCCCAATGCCTTTATGTCCAGAAGATTCCATTCCTCATCACTCATTGTTGCCAGTTTCTTGGCCGTTCCTTCCAATGGCCTCCATAAATCCTTCTGATAGAGATAATCCTCCATCCACATCTTCCATCACTGATAGTTCTGCCCATTGAATTTATCTACCTTCAATTTACCCTTGTGTGCCATTGCTCCCACTTAACTATGAGACTCCCACTTAACCGTGAGAATTTCCTACAGAAGATAATGAAACACAACCCACTTTGATACCACTTGTTAGGGTTAGTAGATAGATATCTAACAAGTTAAATGCAAATTTAATTTATAAACAGAGAAATAAAACACACACAGAAAAAATAACAAAGATAATTTAATGTGGTTCACCCAATTCGGGCTACATCCACCAAACTGCAACCATCAAATGATTTTATTAACTAGTGCAAAACTTATTACAATATTGCGAATAATCACCTTTTTCATGTACTGCAACTCCCATCCTGGCCCCTTATAACAAGCTTTTTAGAAGCATCTAGAAATTAGGGTTTTACAAAGTTAGCGAGGATACATGATGAGTTTACAATATAGCATGATAAGTCGCCACATACCAACACAAAGGTTTACCTAGCATCATTAGCTAAAAAATCAAGATAGCAACATATTCCATATTTCAGTTTTCACGCAACATCCACATAGTCTTAACAAACTAAGTATAGTTCTAATAGCATTAAAGCCACACATGCTTTGACATAATATAAATGTATTCCCAAATAAGATGGTTTCACTAATTCAAGATTCAATCGAGAATCACATAAGATTATTTCATACTAGGTAATAACTAAGTTTATAAGAACAAGAATATCAAGCATTCCCAAAGGCAATCTTTTCCAAACAAAGGCATTATAACCAAATAACCTTTTAAACACAAACAATATAGTCCAATAGAATTCAACATGCCTAGATATAGAGTTCCAATTGATATGGTTGCTTTCCAATCTCAACCTCCACAACCATGAATGTTATTCCTTCTACGTACAACTAAACTCCAATTCTAGCCTCCTTTCAAGAATCTTGAACAAACTTAACTCACAAACAATTCTCTCTCTCATTAAAACTATCACAATAATGTTTTCACAAAAATTACAATAGAATAACAACAGAGAAATCAGAATGAGAAGTGTCACAAATGGTAGAGAGAGAACCTCTATAAATACTAAAATTTGAGCTTCCAAAGACTACAAATAAGATAGTACTTCTATCACCTTCCTACTCAAATGCAACGACTCAGCTGAATAAAATCTCATATTACAACACATAACAACCCTCATATTTCCAATTACATGGCATGGTTGATTTGACCTTGTTATCACATAATCTAGCAGCACTCGTTCCATGGATAACCCCCCTACGAAACTTGTTCATTTCCTAGGTTCACGAAGTTGAAGCACGGAAAGCGAGGTGATTATCAAGCCACCTCAAAATACATTCCAAATCCTCAAATAGTCAGTTTGAGCAACCCCCTTTTTTCTCCTCGTGAAGAACTTCGAAACGAGTACCTTTGCGAAGTCTCAATGTTCATACTTAGTGAAATTATGAAATTTGTAGTTGCACCCAAAAACAACGCTCCTGCCCATGTTGCAAAATTTGACTAAGTGTTGAAAAGTGCAAGGGTGCCAAAAATCAACGCCCCTGCATGAAAGTGATATCAAAAAGTGTAAAAAGGCTGAAAAAGTGAGCCTTTACACATTTTTTCCAGACTTGGCCAAAATTAGCTTAGCGCACTTTTTCAAGTCTTTTGTACTTTTCACTTTTCATGCTATCTTTTGTGCCTAAATTAAATGGGCAACTGGAGTTAGGTCTTTAGCTTTTCTCAATCACTTAAAAATGATTTCATTGTTTCTTTTTTATCATTCTTGGTCTTCACTCCATTCCTCTTTGCTGGGTGCGCATCTACCTCATGCAAAAACGCGTTTTCTTGAAGATTTGACTTTTGGGTCGAACTAGGTTTTAAGTGCTTGTTTCAGGTACGTTTTTATTCTTTCTTCCTTTTATTTCTTCTTCTCATGGATGTGTTTTATCTTGTTTAGATCTGCAGATACGTTTTTACATTTTATGTTGCCCTCCAAAAGACATTTTTTGTCCTTCTTTAAACGTTTCTTTTATTTGCTTTTAGTTTTAATTTTATCTTGGTCATGGGTCGACCTGCTCTTTTATTGTTCCATCGTTCTTCCAAAACACATTTTGAATGCATCCCTTTGATCCCTACAAGTTCGTTTCTTCGCTTGGTTTCAATGGCCATTAATATGCATCGGTTTTATGAAGCCCACAAATGTAGAACGAGTTTTACTTGTAAACTTCATGACGCCGTTTTTGAAAACCCTCACACCAAAAAACATTCTATGTTTTAAAATATTCTAAGTAATGAAGTTCTAAAACAATGGTGCACCGTTTTGATCCACATTTCCTTACACAATTTTTGAGCTAAGTGTCAAGGCGCTGAATTTTAGCGCCCTGACATAATGAAAAGTTGTTTAAAACTCTCAAGTGTAGTGGCGCTAAAAAAGAGCGTCCTGACATCATGAGATTTTTCCTAAATTGAGAGGTGCAGGAGAGTTGTTTTTCAGTCCCCCTACATCAAAGTCACAAGTGCTGAATTTTGGTGCAGCACTATTTTTCCTTGCACTTCCAACTTGCCAGTTTTGAAGCATACTTTGTGCATCGTGCATACCTTGTTACTCGCTATGCATTTTGTTGCTATTTTTTCAAGACTCACATCTCTCTTTTCAAGCATTCAGTTTCAATGTGCCACATTTTTTCAAAAGCTCAAGGTGTCACACTGTAGTGGCAAGGTGGAAGAGATGACACAGAGGTTTGTCATTAAGAGTTGATTTTGAGCTGAGAAGATGTACCCTACATAGTATCATGTTCTATGCTACACACAATACATAATTTGTCCTTCAGGTTGCATCCCACTAAATCAGGGAGAGCAGAAGTGTGATTGATTCTTCTAGGCACGAGATTTTAAGACTCGACCCTGACTTCTTTGATATTGTGTTTAAAGTTCTACAGATGGAGAAGTACATCGATATCTCGATACAAAAAGCACAAGAAGTCTATGACGCTGAGCCCAACAAGGCTAAAAACCTGATAAATAGCCAATGGTTGAAGAAGCCTAGGCAAACTATTTCCAGATGGCCAAAGGGACTCCTGCGAAGTGATTTCAAATAAGATGTCAAAGATATGATCACATTCTTGAGTAGAGTGAAGGGCTTGCCTGAATCATCCACTTTTCATGACTGGATGTATGAATACATCAGAATCATAAGAAGACAAATTTTTTACATTGATTGGGAAAAAAAGATCAGCGATGAAATACATGAATAGATGATCAACGTGCCTTCTACATTAAAATTCTATATGACTTCTTATCTGGTGTATGCAACAGCTGTAATGAGGCAATTTTCAGGTCTATCCACAAAAGGGAATCAGATGCTAGTACCTGTGTATAAATTTTTATATCAACTGGAATTGAAGGAAAGCTTCCATCATTTCAGGAGGGTTACTGATGCTTTCTTCATGCCTTTTCTTTTCAATTTTGATCCGATTCTCGAGAGGAAGAGGGTATCTGATGAGGCCTATAAGGCAATAAGTAAGGTTCGATGCATATTTCTACAATTCCCAACATTTACTTATTTAAGATTAGGGTGCTACATTGGTTTCCCTTACATGTTACCATGATACCCCTCAGACAAGTGGGTTCTCATGGAGATGTGCAGACAACTGATTTTTGTGCACAAAAAGTGGAGGAATATTCATAAGCGAGGATTCAAGTTCCCATTGACAATCAGTAGGTACACTATCAAAACTGTACAAAAGGCCAAATTAGTCTATGTTGAGATGCAAGTAATGACAATCAGGACCTACAGATATAGGTTTGATTTTGATTACCGAGATGTCAGAAGGCAACTGCAAAAGAGTCACCATCACAAGTACCGTTTTGAAGACATCTGGGTTGATTGCAAAGATGAGGAAGCCATTCACAAAATGAATTATTGCAGGTTGACCGTACAACAGATCAGAAATCTTGGTGTCGCTGACCTACCAGAGGATTTCATAGATCATGGCGACATCATGAATGTTGTCTATGATGAACAAGAAATATCCAAGAGGTTGTTGCCTACAATTCAATGGTCCAAAAAGGAAAGTTTTAGCATTAGGGAAAGATTGGCGCCAATTTTATCCAACATTGCAGAATGGTTACACAAGCATGGTTTTGAAATGAAAAGTTTTAGAACAGATTCAGAAAGAGGAATTCGAAGCAGAAGTTCGTCGACAACAAGAACTCCGCATGAAAGACAAATCTACGGCTCTTCCCACTTCTTCACGAAGAGGCCTAAGGATCAAGTTCACTGTCGATAAGAAGGATACATTGTCCGTCCCGGAAGGAGAAACTACAAAATCTGAACTATCTCACTCCAAAGGAAAAGGGGCCATTTCTAAAGAGATAGATTCTAATGAAGAAGGAGAGTCCAGTGACCAATCCGCTGAAGAAGTTTGAGCAGAAACAAAATCCAATAAAGGAGATTCTGAAGATGAGCAAGAGTCTGAAGGTGAACTAGAGTCAGAAGGACAAGAGGATGATCAACATGAACCCAAGTGTGATGAAGAAAGAACTATGTCTCCACCTGAGAATGTAGTTGAAAAACTTCATAGAACATCATCGCTTGTGACTTCAAATGTTCCTCATACACCTCCAAATCCGAACACTCCTACACCACCTGTTTCTACATCACCTATTCCTACCATCGTGATACCCGGAGTGAGTGTTTCACCTACCCCTACAACATCAACCATACTTGACACTCCATTAGTAACAAGCATACACACGGTGGACATATTATCCATCCCTCCATCATCTATTCCTAGCTTGTCATCGCCGTCATATGGTATCACTTCAGAAACTGATTTTAATCAGTTCATGAATGAATCAATGCATGATCATCTCAATATAAAAACTACAGGAGCAATTATGACAAACAATGAGCCCATTGTCACAATACCAGTTGCTACTTTAGAAGAGACAGTGACAAGAGAGTTGACAGTTAATCTAGAAGCTCGTACCGCCTCTCTTCCCCCTTGGTTAATATCTCAAGTGTCAAAGTGAAAGAAGCAAATGATTTCTCTAGAAGAGCTTGACCTTGAAGACATAGTCCCTCCAAAAGATAAAGGGAAGAAAAAGGAAAAGGTGTACTCACGGCTAAATAGTGACAAGGGTCCAGCTTGGAAAAGTTACAAATGAAAGTGAAAAAGCAAATGCTCAGGTGACTTTGGATATTTTGGCTGGAAGAATGGATAAAATGGAGCAAGCTCGTAATATGTACAAACAGAGGGAAAAGCATTATGCCACTATTGTGAGGAGACTTGTAGGATCTACAAGCAATGCACAACCATTAGCAATGGTAAGTATTGAGGACCTAGCTGCCAAGAAAGCTGAGAAGTTCACCTCCAAAGGTAGGGTGTTGTATGATTTCATCAAAAATATCATAGAACACAATTCTCAAATTATAATTGTCATGGATGAAAAAGATACTCTAATAGCCAAGCTCAAAATAGAGCTCGAAAAGGAGGAGAGTGCACTTTTCCAAGAGCGCAAGTAGATGGAAGAATTCCTATTGTGGTGGTCACAAATGAAATAGGAAAAGCTCAGTAAATTGGTGTAAGTTGGGGTGATTCCTGACAAAGGAAAATACATAGAGGTAAGAGAATCTTTGAAGCATCGTATTCATGTGTTCGAGTCTCTTATGGAAGATCTCGACCAAGTCCAAGAGGATCTCGAAGGGCATCGTGTGATTCTCGAAAGAGGAATCAAGGAGTTACCAAGGAAACTTCTTGAGGAGAATCGTATCTTCCTACCGGCCACAAAATCATCCCAGACCTTCAAGGAAGCCATCATGAAGTTGATTGAAAGCACAAACTTTTCACAAGCCTTGCTAGATTTCATTTGTGATACAAGGCTTACATTGGATAACCTCAAAATGCATCTTGATGGGTGCAAGAAGGTTCACTCATCTGCCATGATATTGATCATGAGGATTCACACCATTGTGGATTACACCGTTGGTCCGGATGAGAAGTTCAAGCAGGAAACCGGGATGAAGTATGAAGACTTTCGTGCCCAAGCAAGGAACCATGAAGATTCCTAATTTCCCAGTGTTCAACTTTTTGGTGCTTTTCCCTATGCATCTTGTAAATAGTTTTTGACATCTTAAATGTCATTTTTCAAAATGTAATTACACCAAGTCTGAGATGTAATCTTTTGAAAACAAATTACACTTTGACCTTGGTCAAAGTTAGGTGAGATTTTCCTTAATTAGCTCACCTAATTTCCCTAATTTTGCTCAATTAGATTCCTAATTTCACTTATCCCTCTTTCTATAAATATGAGGGATTTTTATTGTATTGTTTATCCTTTAGTATTTTGCAACGAAGTGCTGCCCTTTTTGAAGTACAATTATGAAACTTTGTGTTCATGCTTTGTGAATGAAATCTTATCAATAAAGAAGAAGATTGCAAACCAAACTTTGTGTTGGATTCAATAGTCTTGTGAATTGATCTCATTTGGTGGTGATTAGTAAAAGATATCTGAAGGACTCTAAGTAATTCATGTAAACTTTGTGTTACATCTTTTATTTGGATTTATATTTGTGTTTGGTTAACTATTGTTGGATGATCTACAAGACTTTGTGCTTGTAATTTTTCATGCTATTTGGATACTTTGGTTGAATGATATACAAGACTTTGCACTTGTAATTTTTCATGTTGTTCAAGGAATTTTTGTATCTAAGAATACTTTGTGCTTCTAATGCAACAAACGATACGTCTTTCATAGATCCACCATTGAAAAAGCTACGGAACGACTTTGTGCCTTCGTGAGTTTTCCGTTTTCTTTTACTTGTTTATTGTTAATCACTTATGGTACCTCTACGCTTTTCTTTGACAAGATAGAGGTATTAGCATTACTACTTGTTGATCATTTAAGGTTATTGTTAATTGTGAACTTCCAACAGTGAAGCATTGTAAACATCTCTGAAAAAAAAGAGAAGGATGAATGTGACACACCCCCCAACTTCGTAATTATTGTGTACATTGTGTAATTAATTTATTTGTTTTACTATAAATTTTGTCAGCAGTAAGAAGGGCACCTCTCCTTTCTAAGAGGAGAGATTTATATCTCAGATAGCTGTGGCTAAAGTCCTAGTTGTGTAATCTATCAAAAAGTTGATTACATAATTTCCACTCAACAATTTTTTGGTGACTCCGCTGGGGAACGACATACTCAATATAAGCCTCACACTTTTGATTGAAGTAGATAAGTTTCCTATTTCTTACTGTCCTTTTGTATATTGTTACTTTTTAAATCTCCATCTTGTTCAGATCTTCATTCTGGCGGACCGAATATATACTCTAGGATTGAGGGCTCAAGGAGTAGCAGATCCACTTTTTGAAGAGTTGTTGCAACGTAATTTTCCATTTAGTCCCCCACGAGTAAGGTCACCACTGCAACATGCCATAAGCTACCCTTTGCATAGCCAAAGATCTTCTCTCCCAAGTGTTTGGTTTGTTTACTGCAGGAATCCCGTTCAAGTACCTGTTGTGCAACCGGCTATGGCTGCACCACCTGTAGGACCATGGGGAAATGATTTTGGTCCCCTCCATTTGGCTGCACCTTTGCACGAACTTCCACATGTTTAAATAAAGCATCTCCCAAAGTTTCAAGGTGATGGAAAACAACATCCCAATGAACACATATCCACATTCTACATCATTTGTGGCATTCTCGCCATTGAGCATGAAGACATTTCTGTAATATTGTTCATTGAATTCCTTCAAGGGGTTGCAGCCGAATGGTTCTTCACTCTTCCTAATGCTTATGTCATTGATTGGGCCTCTCATCGCACAAATTTTGAAGAAAGATTCAAACCTACTAAAGATTCACACACTTTGTTGGCACAACTCACTACCATGCGCAAAGAAGCTCACGAGCCCATGTGCGAGTTCATGGAAAAATTTAATACATTGGTGATGCGGATCCCAAATGATGCAAGACCGAAAGATAATAACTTGAAGTGCTTCTTCATCAACACACAACTAGCCAAAGTAAGTTTCTACTTATGTAGGGAAAATCTTTCCAACGTCAAAGTAGCTCAGTAACTAGCTACCAGCCTCGAAGACGACATGATCCTTGCTGGAGAAATAAGGATGGGAACTAATGCCAACAAAAGGATGCAAGCCTCAGGGTCTTCAACATCTAATATTAGTGCTCCCAGTTCCAGCTCCAACTTTATGGATCCTATGGTCCAAAGGCTGGAAAATGAAGTCTTGTCTCTGAAAAAGAAAGTTTCTAATAATAACAACAATAGCAACTACAAGGACGTCCCAAGGAGGACTTTTCCTAATTATACTGGTAACAAAAATCAAAATCATCTCTTGGCGCCCCTAGGAAGGCTTGCTTTGGAAGCCCCACCCACTAATAATGCCGCATGATATTATGAGACTAAACAAGATGATTATGCACAACAAGATTACCCTGAAGAAGAAAATGTTGATCTCCTCCCTGAAGAAGAAAATGTTGATCTCTTCCCTGAAGAAGAAATTGAATTGGCTGGCGACTCCAAGATTACCTACTTGCAAATGGCGAAAGAGAAAGAAGAAGATGACTTGGTGACCGACACTTAATGTTGTTTTTACGTGGCATCAACAAAATCAGCTTGACAAAGCTCAAGCTGTTGCTCCACTTGAAAAGGAGAAGTTGCTAGTCACGATTGCCAAAAGAGGATCCCCTCTCCCTTGGCAACGCAAGAAAGTGACAAATCCACAAGGAAGTGCACCCCGTCCCTCTTCATCAACTCCTACTGTCCCTAAAGCTAATCCTCCCATTCCAAAGACTAATGTGCCTTTCGTTAAACCAATCAGTGAAGTTACGACTTCTAGCCTACACAATTATTTCCAAGCTTTTGACATTATTGACCATGCCAAGAAAACCAAGGTCCAGATGTCTAAGGCTGAGTGCCTCAAAGCCAACCCTGACCAATTTGACAGGCTTGTCAAGTTTGTTAATGACAAAAGAATTATCCCAAGTCAGGATACACCTCCTGACATTCTTGTTACTCCTAAGCCCAAGATGCCACAGAGTAACCTTGTATCCACTCCTCCAACTGCCTCCAGATGCATTGATCCATTTTTCATCTCCCTACTTGTAAATGGTTTTAAGCTAAGCAATTGTGTTATATATTCTGGTGCATCTAATAATGTGATGCCCACCAAAGTAGCCACTGCTTTGGGCCTTGAGATGGCCAAAACTTTTAGCCGTTGTTTCTCCATGGAGAACAAACAAGTGCCATTGATCGACCAAATCAAAGATGCGTAGTAGTACACATTCATACCCGCATACCCGAAGAAAAAAAAAATGACAGTCCTTGTGGCTGATGTACCAGCATCTTATGGAATTATCCTCAGACATAATTTCTATAAGGATGTTGGAGGAGAACTAAACATGGATATGTTCGAAGCTAGAATACCCGTAAAAGGTGTGATGCAAAAATTGATTCCTAAAAAGGAGTCAAAGTTTTCAGTTACCCAATCAGATGATCCTAAAGCTCAGATCCTGTTCAAATCCTTAGGCGTGGGAACTTACTATCTACAAAAAAATGAGGTGGGTGAGTCCTCGTCTTGAAATGAGTTAGAAAATGATGATATTCCCTCCACTTCAAATGAATCGTCATCAGGTGTTTTGTCTATCTCCAATCATGAATCCTCATCAGATGACGAAGCTTCAGACTTCGACACTGTTAGTCTTGGTGATCCCAACATTGCTTGGTTGCTCTAATTTGATGGTAGTTTCTCTTCGACTAGTTTTGGAGCAGGAATGGTTTTTATTTCCCCCGCAGGAAAGTTTTTCCCCTTCTCTTTCAAGTTACAATTTGATAACACTAATAGCAGTGCCGAATATGAGGCCCTATTATTGTGAATGCAAGTTGCACTGAAGAAAGGTATAAAAAATATCCATGCATAAGGTGATGCTAAGATGATAGTATGTCAAGTGAGAAATTTGTATAAGACCAAAAATGACAGAATCAGGCATTATCATAATCTTGTTTGGGATTTCGTTGAGGAATTTGAAGCTTTTGATATATCTGTTGTTCCCAGAGAATATAATACCAGGGCTGATTCTTTAGCGATTTCTGCCACGCTCTTGGTACCACATAAAGAATTTCAGGGTTCTACCTACACCATTGAGCTGGTTTTCCACCCAATTGTCCCTGATAATTGAAAGAACTGGAAAATTTTAATTGATGATCATCAGATCATTGCAATTATGGAGAAAGTTGAGAACTTTGATGAGTTTTACTTCGAAGGTAGTGATTCTCCACCTCGAGAATCTATGTCAAATATGGACCCTATTACGGGTGAAGAATACTTGCAACTCAGAGGGAACAAGATTCCCAAAGGATTAGTATCCTTAGAGAAGCTTTTTGACAAGCATGATCGCTACATTAAAAATCCACTCTTAGAATTTGATTCATCTAATGAAGTGGAACAAATCAATTTGGGAACTGAAGCTAACCCCAAGATGGTGAACATTGGCAAATGTTGCACAAACGAGGAAAGAAGAAAGTTTGTTCAGTTACTACAAGAGTATATGGATGTCTTAGCATATTCATATGAAGATCTAAAATCATTTCGGCCCAAAGAAGTGCAACATGATATTCCTCTCAAGGTTGGAGCTTTTCCTTACAAACAAAAGCAGAGGAAATACAATCCCAAGATTTCTGGGACAATTCTGGCAAAAGTTCAAAAGATGCTAAATGCATGGATAATATTCCCTATCCATCATTCGACATGGATGGAAAATATCGTTCCCGTTCGTAAGAAAAATGGTGAAATCCGCATTTGTGTAGATTTCATAAACCTAAATCAGTTGTCACTCAAAGACAATTATCCCCTTCCAGTGATGGACCAAGCCCTACAAAATGTAACCGGATCCGAAATGCTCTCTATGCTGGATGGATTTTCTGGTTACAATCAAGTTGAAGTTAATTCCAATGATCAACACAAAATCGCTTTCACAACTCCATGGGGGACCTTTGCATATCGTAGGATTCCTTTTGGTTTGATCAATGCTGGTGCCACGTTCCAACGTGCTATGGATATCATTTCCATGATGTGATGGGTAAGTTTATCGTGGTGTATCTTGATGATCTCACAGTTTTCTCTAAACAACATCATGACAACTTCTATCATTTGAGGCAAATTCTTGAGAGATGTTGTCAGCATGGTATTTCCCTAAATCCTAAGAAGTCACTCATTGGGGTGACCGAAGGTAAACTTCTTGGTCACGTTTTATCTATAGAGGGAATCAAGATTGACTTGGAAAGGGTCAATGGAATGAAATCTCTTGCCCTGCCATCAAGCAAGAAGGTTATCCATTCCTTCTTTGGAAAGGTAAAATTATTAAGGAGGTTTCTCCTGGACTTTGCTGAAAAGACTCGTCATATTGTAAATATGATGAAGGGTAACACCACATTTCATTGGACGACAGAAGGGAAAGCAGTGTTCGATGATATCAAGGAGGCCATTGCTCATGTGCATGTGTTGGTTTGTCCCAACTACACCAAAGATTTTATCATGTACAGTTATGCTTCCGAGCATACACTCTCAACAATCTTGGTGTAGGAAAATAATGAAGGCTTTGAATCTCCCATAGCATTCATGAGCTGCCCCCTGAAGAATTATGAGCTGAAATACTCTCAAATGGAGAAGCATGCTTTTGTAGTTGTCAAAGATGTTAAGCATTTTCAGTTCTATATTCTAAGTAGCCATGTTAAGGTTCTAGTCCCAGATTCGACTGATAAGTCTATCCTAACACAGCTAGAATTTGGAACAAAATGAGGCAATTGGATTGCCAAAATTCAGGAATACAATCTGGAAATCAAACCCACTAAGTTGATACGTGGACGTGGAATTTGTCAGCTTATCGTTGAAAATAATCCAAATAAGGAAATTTCAGAGGATGAAGAAGTTTAAGATGATGAAGACGTGGATCCAAGTACACTTCCAATGGTACTGTTTCTTAGTATCACTGACAAATGGTATTCCAATATTGCTCATTTCCTCACATATGGGGAATGTCCCGATCACTTGACCCCAAAAGAAAAGAGAACCAAAGCACGCAAAATGAGGTGATTATCAAGCCACCTCAAAATGTGTTCCAAAGCCTCAAATAGTCAATTTGAGCATCCCCCTTTTTTGTTCCTCGCGAAGACCTTCAAAACGAGTACCTTCGCGAAGTCTCATTGTTCATACTTAGTGAAATTGTGAAATGTACAGTTGCACCCAAAAACAACGCTCCTGCAAAATTTGACTAAGTGTTGAAAAGTGCAGGGGCACCAAAAATTAGTGCCCCTGCATGAAAGTGATCTCAAAAAGTGTAAAAGCGCTGAAAAAGTGCACCTTTACACATTTTTGCCAGACTTAGCCAAAATTAGCTTAGGCGCACTTTTTCAAGTCTTTTGTACTTTTTGCTTTTCGTGCCATCTTTTGTGCCTAAATTAAATGGGCGACTTGAGTTAGGTCTTTATCTTTTCTCAATCACTTAAAAATGATTTCATTGTTTCTTTTTTATCATTCTTGGTCTTCACTCCATTCCTCTTTGCTGGGTGCACATCTACCTCATGCAAAAATGTGTTTTCTTGAAGATCTGACTTTTAGGTCGAACTAGGTTTTAATTGCTTGTTTCAGGTACATTTTTATTCTCTCTTCCTTTTATTTCTTCTTCTCATGGATGCGTTTTATCTTTTTTAGATCTATAGATACATTTTTACATTTTATGTTGCCCTCCAAAATGCGTTTTTTATCCTTCTTTAAACGTTTCTTTTATTTGCTTTTAGTTTTTGTTTTATCTTGGTCATGGGTCAACCTGCTCTTTTGTTGTTCCATCGTTCTTCCAAAACACGTTTTGAATGCATCCCTTTGATCCCTACAATTTCGTTTCTTCCCTTGGTTTCAACGGCCATTAATATGCATCGGTTTTATGAAGCTTACAAATGTAGAACGAGTTTTACTTGTAAACTTCATGACGTCGTTTTTGAAAACCCTCACACCAAAACACATTCTATGTTTTAAAATCTTCTAAGTAATGAAGTTCTAAAACAATGGCGTGCCGTTTTGATCCACATTGCCTTACACAATTTTTGAGCTAAGTGTCAAGGCGCTGAATTTTAGCGCCCTGACATAATGAAAAGCTGTCTAAAACTCTCAAGTGTAGTGGCGCTAAAAAAGAGTGTCCTGACATCATGAGATTTTTCCTTACACTAAGAGGTGCATGAGCGTTGTTTTTCAGCACCCCTGCACTAAAGTGCAAGGGCGCTGAATTTTGGCGCCCTTGCATTTTTCATTGTTTTTCCTCAGAAGCACTTCAAAGTTGCCAGTTTCGTTCTGAACCTCGTTCCTTCCACTTTGTGCATCATTTTGCATACCTTGTTACTCGCCCCATGCTTACTCATCCTCGTTGGTTGCTTAACGCATCCCCATGCTATTTTTTGACTAACATTTGACTCCACATCTTGCAGTCTCTTTTCAAGACCCTCAAAGTTGTTGATCATAGATTCAGTTGCTCTCAGATGACTGCTAGAAAACCTTTGCCGTCTTCAAAAGCTAAAGACAAAATGAAGTATAATTATCAAGGTGTCTATCCTCTGACTGTAGTGGTCTCCAAGGTGGAAGAGATAAAAGACATAGAGGTTGGTCATCAAGACCTAAGTTGATTTTGTAGAGAAATTTGAGAAGAAGCCTCTTGATGATTCTATGAGAGCAATTGTACACAGTAACCTACATTTGGTATCTATGTTCCCTACTACTACACACAATACAAAATTTTTCCTTCAGGTTGCATCCCACTACATCAGGGAGAGCAGAAGTGTGATTGATTCTTCTGGGCACAAGATTTTAAGACTCGACCCTGACTTCTTTGATATTGTGTTTAAAGTTCCATAGATGGAGAAGTACATTGATATCTCGATAAAAAAAGCACAAGAAGTCTATGACGCTGATCCCAACAAGGCTAAAAACTTGATAAATAGTCAATGGTTGAAGAAGCCTAGGCAAACTATTTCCAGATGGCCAAAGGGACTCCTGTGAAGTGATTTTAAAGAAGATGTCAAAGATATGATCACATTCTTGAGCACAGTGAAGGGCTTGCTTGAATCATCCACTTTTCATGACTAGATGTATGAATACATCATAATCATAAGAAGATAAAAAGTTCACATTGATTGGGGAAAAAAAATCAGCGATGAAATACATGAACAATTGATCAATGCGCCTTCTACATTAAAATTCTATATGACTTCTTATCTGGTGTATGCAACAACTGTAATGAGGTAATTTTTGGGTCTATCCATAAAAGGGAATCGAATGCTAGTACTTGTCTATAAATTTTTCTATCAACTGGAATTGAAGGAAAACTTCCATCATTTTAGGAGGGTTATTGATGCTTTCTTCACGCCTTTGCTTTTCAATTTTGATTTGAATCTCGAGAGGAAGAGGGTATCTGATGAGGCCTATAAGGCAGTAAGTAAGGTTGGATGCATATTTCTACAATTCCCAACATTTACTTATTTAAGAGTAGGGTGCTACACTGGTTGCTCTTACATGTTGCCACAATACCCCTCGGACAAGTGGGTTCTCATGGAGATGTGCAGACAACTGATTTCTGTGCACAAAGAGTGGAGGAATATTCATAAGCGAGGATTCAAGTTCCCACTGACAATCGACAGGTACACTATCAAGACTGTATAGAAGGCCAAATCAGTCTATGATGAGATGCTAGTCATGACAATTAGGACCTACAGATATAGGTTTGATTTTGATTGCCGAGATGTCAGAAGGCAACTGCAGAAGAGTCATCATCACATGTACCATTTTGAAGACATCTGGGCTGATTGTAGAGATGTGGAAGCCATTCGCAAAATGGATTATTGCAGGTTGACCATGCAACATATTAGAGATCTTGGTGTCTCTGACCTACCCGAGGATTTCATTGATTGTAGCGACATCATGAATGTTGTCTATGATGAACAAGAAATATCCAAGAGGCCATTGCCTGCAATTCAATGGTCCAAAAAGGAAAGTGTTAGCATTAGGGAAAGATTGGCACCAATTTTATCCAGCACTATAGAATGGTTACACAAGCATGGTTTTGAAATGAAAAGTTTCAAAAAAGATTCAGAAGGAGAGGAATCCTAAGCATAAGCTTGCCGATAGCAAGAACTCCACATGAAAGAAAAATCTATGGCTCTTCCCACTTCTTCATGAAGAGGCTCGAGGATTAAGTTCACTATCGGTAAGAAGGATACATTGTCCATCCCGGAAGGAGAAACTACAGAATCTGAACCATATCGCTCCAAAGGAAAAGGGGTCGTTTCTGAAGAGATAGATTCCGATGAAGGAGAGTCCAGTGACAAATCCGCTCCGATGAAGAAGGAGAGTCCAGTGACTAATCCGTTGAAGAAGTTTCAGCAGAAACAGATTCCGATGACGAAGAAGATTCTAAAGATGAGCAAGAGTCTGAAGGTGATTCTGAAGGTGAACCATAGTTAGAAGGACAAGAGGATGATCAACAGGAGCCCAGCATGATGAAGAAAGAACTATGTCTCCACCTGAGAATGTAGTTGAAGAACTTCCCAGAACATCATCGCTTGTGACTTCAAATGTTCCTCATACACCTCTGAATCCGAACACTCCTACACCACCTATTCCTACATCACCTATTCCTACCACCGTGATACCCGTAGTGATTGTTTCACCTACCCCTGCAATGCCAACCATACTTGACACTCCATCAGTAACAAGCATACACACGGTGGACATCTTATCTAGCCCTCCATCATCTATTCCTAGCTTGTCATCACTATCAAATGATATCACTTCATAAACTAATTTTAATCAGTTCGTGAATGAATCAATGAATGATCAACTCAATATGCAAACTACAGGAGCAGTTATGACAGACACTTATCCCATTGTCACAATACCAGTTGCTACTTCAGAAGAGACAGTGACAAGAGAGTTGACAGTTAATCCAAAAGCTCATACTGCCTCTCTTCCCCCTTGGTTGATATCTCAAGTGTCAAAGCGAAACAAGTAGATGATTTCTCTAGAAGAGCTTTACCTTGAAGAGATAGTCCCTTCAAAAGCTAAAGAGAAGAAAAAGGAAAAGGTGTACTTGCGACTAAATGTTGACAAAACTGGTCATAAGTATGCAGAAATTAGCATACCACCTCATGAAGAAGGAGATGCCAACATGGAGGATTACATAGTGACAAGGGTCCAGCTTGGCAAAGTTACAAACAAAAGTGCAAAAGTAGATGCTCAGGTGACTTTGGATATTTTGGCTGAAAGTCTGGATAAAATGGAGGAAGCTTGTAATATGTACAAACAAAGGGCAAACCATTATGCCACTATTGTGAGGAGACTTGTAGGATCTACAAGCAATGTGCAACCGTTAGCAATGGTAAGTATTGAGGAACCAACTATCAAGAAAGTTGAGAAGTTCACCTCCAAAGGCAGGGTGTTGTATGATTTCATCAAAAAGATCATAGAACACAATTCTCAAATTATAATTGTTGCGGATGAGAAAGCTACTTTAATAGCCAAGCTCAAAATAGAGCTCGACAAGGAGGAGAGTGCACTTTCCCAAGAGCGCAAGGAGATGGAAAAATGCTTGTTGTGGTGGTCGCAAATGAAATAGGCAAAGCTCAGTAAATTGGTGGAAGCCGAGTTGATTCCCGACAAAGGAAAATACATAGAGGTAAGAGAATCTTTGAAGCACCGTATTCATGTGTTTTAGTCTCTTACGGAAGATCTCCACCAAGTACAGGAAGATTTCGAAGGGCATCGTGTGACTCTCGAAAGAGGAATCAAGGAGTTACCAGGGCAGCTTCTTGAGGAGAATCGTATCTTCCTATCGGCCATAGAATTATCCCGGACCTTCAAGGAAGCCATCATGAAGTTGATTGACAGTACAGACTTTTCAGAAGCCTCGCTAGATGTCATTTTTGATACAAGGTTTACATTGGATAACCTCAAAACGCATCTTGACAGGTGCAAGAAGGTTCACTCATCTACCATGAGATCGATCACGAGGATTCACACGATTGTGGATTACACCATTGGTCTGGATGAGAAGTTCACGCAGGAAACTGGGATGAAGTATGAAAACTTCCGTGCCCAAGCAAGGAACCATGAAGATTCCTGATTTCCCAGTGTTCAACTTTTTGGTGCTTTTCCCTATGCATTTTGTAAATAGTTTTTGACATCTTAAATGTCATTTTTCGAAATATAATTACACCAAGTTTGAGATGTAATCTTTTGAAAACAAATTACACTTTGACCTTGGTCAAAGTTAGGTGAGATTCTCCTTAATTAGCTCACCTAACTTCCCTAATTTTTCTCAATTAAATTCCTAATTTTGCTCATCCTTGTTTTTGTAAATATGAGGGATTTCTATGGTATTGTTTATCCTTTAGTATTTTGCAATGAAGTGCTGCCCTTTTTGAAGCAGAATTGTGAAACTTTGTGTTCATGCTTTGTGAATGAAATCTAATCAATAGAGAAGAAGATTGCAAACCAGACTTTGTGTTGGATTCGATAGTCTTGTGAATTGATCTCATTTGGTGGTGATTAGTAAAAGATATCTGAAGGACTCTAAATAATTCATGTAAACTTTGTGTTACATCTTTTATTTGGATTTATATTTGTGTTTGGTTAACTATTGTTGGATGATCTACAAGACTTTGTGCTTGTAATTGTTCATGCTATTTGGATACTTTGGTTGAATGATCTACAAGATTTGCACTTGTAATTGTTCATGTTGTTAGAGGAATTGTTGTATCTAAGAAGACTTTGTGCTTCTAATGCAACAAATGATACGTCTTTCACATATGCACCATTGAAAAAGCTACGGAACGACTTTGTGCCTTCGTGAGCTTTCCCTTTTCTTTTACTTTGTTTATTGTTAATCATTTCTGGTACCTTTACGCTTTGCTTTGACAAGATAGAGGTATTGGCATTACTGCTTGTTGATCATTTAAGGTTATTGTGAATTGTGAACTTCCAACAGTGAAACATTGTAAACATCTTCTCTGAAAAAAAAGAGAAGGATGAATGTGACACACCCCCACCCACTTTCGTAAGTATTGTGTACATTGTGTAATTACTTTATTTGTTTTACTATAACTTCTGTCAGCAGTAAGAAGGGCGCCTCCCCTTTCTGAGAGGAGAGATTTATATCTCACATAGTTGTGGCTGAAGTCCTAGTTGTGTAATCTATCGAAAAGTTGATTACATAATTTTCACCCAACAGACCTCATGCTGGTGAAAACAAGACTTCCTTTTACTAGATCAAGCACAACAATACAAAGCTACAAGTTTCCTATATGATTTGTAAGTCGACTGCCTTCTTATATTTCTGCCAACACTACATTGACCGAGTTTTACATTTATCAAAATGTTGTACATGTACATGGCGCGGGTTTGGACTTCTTTTTGCTTCCACATTCTACAGATTTGGAGCCACACATTCACCTTTTAGCGCTCTATGTTATACACAACCAAAGACTATTTCAATATGGTTAATTCTGATTTTATTCCTCTTGCAACGTATAAATTGTATTCCTACTTCCATGCGCGGGTTATAAGTCTTTATTGACTTATTCTAACTTTGCTTTATGCGCAGATTTCTCACACATCATTGTGTGTGGCTAATATTTTCAATAATTTAAAACATGTTGCATCGCCTATCATGGCAGTGCCTTTATGCGGTTACATATTCTTTTATTTACATTCGCTTTTCACTACCTTACAAGTTCATGCGGTGTTTTCCATAATAGTAGCGGGTTTAAAGCACTTTTCCCAAATTACAGTCAACACTATTTGTTTGTCATAATGTTGGCTTTTGTTAGCATTTGAATTGCTTGATATTTTGCTCCATTCCAACGTTATAACTCCGCTTCCATGCCTATGCTGCCTATGCATGGTTTTTATGTTTATAAAGGTTTATAAATCCATAAACTTTATTCACTGGTTGTGCATATATACGTGTGGGCAATACTTATCATTATAACATTTAAATATGCATTCCTTCTGTTCGCCACACAACCTTGCATAAAAGTTTCTCCCTTAAGCACCATAGGTATATATGCGCTGATATCTTTGCAGATCATTTACTATATATAAAACAATATATATATAATAATGTCTTTTCGTTATATATAGATAAATGTATATATATTATTATACGTTTAAATGAATATATATATGTATGTATGTATGTTTATATCATTACATATGTATATACATATATATTATTACATACATATATATCATTATTTTAATATTAAAACAAACACACATATATATTCATCAATTGGTGTTTATACATGAAATGTACACACACATATATTCTTTATATCCACCGATATCCTCTTGCATATGATTTATCCGTGCATGGGTATGTGTAAGTATACGTCCCATGTGTGTGTGTATATATATACACGAAGAAGAATTCAAACTCAATAAAGAGATTTAGTCACGTAGTTCAAACATACTTGAACAATCACGAAATCAAGACCAACAAACCAAAACCAATTCAAATCATACTCAAACTATTACCAAGGGTTTACTTCCTCGATTCATGAACTAACTCAAGTCAACTTTAACCAACTAAGATGTGAGTGTGTGTATGCTCAGTTAGGTTTATTAAGAGTTACCAAACCAAGTTCTTCTCTTGAGTGATACTCCTGCTCTCGTACCCGAGGGCTTGATTCCTTCATGCATCCAACTTAATGCATCACAAAGGTAGTTAGTCATTCACATGTAATTCATTTGCATAATCAAAAGCATTTAAGTAATCATATTGCATTGTTCATTCATTCATCACATTTTCCATTAGTGTATACAAAACATAATTATAAAAGCAATAACATCTTATTGCATATTTTTGTATTTCATTCACCTATTTATCACATGATTTACATTTATCATCATTTTTACTCGAGCAAGTAAAAAGTAACTTCGTAACTATGAGACAGGGTGTAACATTTGTAATGTGCTTATGCATATTTAATTTTAAGCTATCAAGGTTGTGTTAGAGCTCAAACATCTATAGAACTTGATGGACCACTAGGGTAATGCCCCTTGCATAGTGGCTAGATTGTCTACCTTCACCAACTTGCACCAAGTCACCCCATTGCCCCAGGAGATGCAATTATTCAAAGTCCACTTAGTGCCATCAAAAAAGTTATCAAAGAGCAACCTTTTGATCACCAAGGTTGGTGGTCCCCACCTCCACACCAATCCTCCACATCTTCTTAGTGACATGGGTGACCCACTCATGATCAAAGTAAATTCACTTGATTCCAATTAGCTCTCTTTTTAGAACTATCTAGATTTTTGAATAGGAGGTTCTTGAGGAGGAGGAAGTTGCTAGTGATGGGTGGAACCCTATGGATGCTAGGAGAGGTTTATAAGGTGGTGGGTAGAATAATTTTGATGATCACACCCTCCTACTTATAAAATTGACCTTGCAACTTGATGCTTATTTCATTTTATGTAATTTGATTATGTGACAATTGTCCTTTTTGAGATTGTAGACTTCCTCACTTTGTGATTCATTCCCTTTTTCAAACTTTATATTTATATTTTTTATCTTTGACTTTACCAATTAACAATTCTTCCTACTTTTTGAAAATTTAACTACATACTTTAACATATTTATTTCAATATATAATCTTTTTATTAAAAAAAAATCAATAACCATAAAATGACTTCAATTCACATTGTGCCCTAAATACCATGAAACCTGATCTTAATGGCGCAATGTTCATAACTTCCTAATCTGAAACAAACTCTGATCACTGATAGGATGAATAGGCCGACTATCGCGAAGTGGCCGCGACTACAAAAACAGTATAAGCTTGGAGGTCGAAATTCCATTCGATCTCCTTAACTCGGGCAGATAAAACTCATCCCGCGAAGCAGATCGCACAACCATTTAAGTCCCTTACAAGGTCGCGTTTTTCATATAATACCATGGCATCACGATTAGGAGGAATCTTTGCAGGGTTGAATTACTTAAATCGCGCGAACTTTCAACCATTTCCTGGCTTCATTACCTGTCGCACGATTCTTCCTTCATTGCCTAGTTGAAACCCTGATATTACGTGATTGTAATGACATTTCCCAGCTCTGAAACCTCCCGCCCGCAATTTTAGACTCTAGCGACTTGGACTTTCTGGTAGTTGCGATTTTTATCTTAAATTATTAGGTTATACTTCCTAAATCACGTGATTTGAAAGTCTCTGCCTAGCTAACACTTAGAATTTGCATCTTTGCCCGATAGCCACTTGATACGTTTCAGTCCTGAGTTATGCGGTCTCCTTGATTATGCCGCCATTGGGGCCTGAGTAGCATTACTGAGTATTACCTACACATTGTCTTTAGGACTCTGATCTGACTGCTGCTTTTTTTTTTGCTTTGTTTTTGTCTTTTTCTACCATTCTACGACCTGGAACTTGGAAGATTGCTCCTACTCTGAAATGCCCTTATTCTGCCTCTCGAAAACTGCGTCTGTTGTTCGTATGCTATATTTGCCTTCATTTTGTCGTTTGTTACTGAGAAGGGCGGACGAGAACAACACAATGATCTGCAATTGTATATCTCTTTTTTTTCCCTTTAAATCAAACTAGACCTCACAAATTTTTTAGGTTAACCATGATGTTTTTACACATATTATTATTGGTTACAAGTTTCTTTCATGTTTTAAATATTATTTTACAATTCTTACATGTTTATGTCGTAGATTCTTTTACATATCTTATAGTTTCATAAATATTCTTACACATAGTATAATGATATAGATGTTCTATATGATATAAATTCTAATTGAGTGTGTGTATTATGTAAGGAACCTTCATGTAGCTTCATATTTACAATCCATAAAAAATATTAAATACAATGTAACCCACATTTGTAAGGTGTACAACACCTAATTCTAATAACACTATCTTTCAAGAATGTTACAACAATGTTGAAGAGTGAAGAACCACTTCATTATTATTTGAAGAATAACCTCTATTTGATCCTCATTGTAGACATGATTAGTCAAACCCACAATTTCCTACATAGAATCCCTTACTTTGTTGGACAAGACCATAAATTCTAGAGGAATTCCTAATGTATTGAGATTAATATTTGTGTGCAACTCTACTATTTGTGCATTGAAAGAGAGTAGTAATTCTTGTGTTAGTTACAATGTATGTGAGGTTTTCTCTTTAAATACCACTCAACAAGTAGCCTATTCATTCACATGGGCGAGTTTGCCTTGTTGCTCACTAGATGTGAGAAGTTTTTCCAAAGTGATAGGGCCTAGATACTTACTTTCAATGCACATAATTAATCTGTGTTGAATATGGGTCTCTTTCATGGCCTTAAAATTTGCCACCTCTTCTAATAGTTTTCCAAAGTGTGTATTGCTAAACTTCATAGCCTAGCTAACCATGTTTGGAATATCCTAATGGTTAATATAAGGGAAGACATAACTCTAGAATTCAAAATATTCTACCTTGGCTTTATCTAAAGTAACTTCACCATGTGGCATAGTCATGCCAAGCACCATTTAACCTCTATGAGCATCAAATTCGATCCGATTTATCATATGGCGTTGGTCCTAGGAATCTTTCATCTCATATGTATTGCATCATAAAAAGAGGATTAAAAAGGCATGAAACAATTTGATGGCATCCCATACTTAGTTGTGATAGTACCTCAAGGGATCATTCTTTGCTTGGAATTGCTCATGTAATGCTTGATCACCAAATTTACATCACAAAAAACCTTTAAAATTTGATTTTCATATCTCCAATGATAACCAATACATGAAGAAATACTTCATGATCAATGGTATTGATGGTGCAATTAAAATCCACTATTTAGGATAACAAGTGCCATGACCACTTGGAAACTTAATGACTACACCTACACCACACCTAGATATATGAGAGCTACTATTGAAATGAATATCCCATACTTATATTTTGGGCCACAATGTTTATTCTTCTTTGATGTGGAGTTTTATTTTAGCAACTTTATCTAATGACATAAGCATTGATGTGTTTGATCTAATTTCTTCATACATTACCTTACCTTTAGTGTCATTAGACCTCTAAACAATTGACTTACTTTTGAGTTCTAGTTGCAATTGAATCATGTTATTTCTCATTGGTACCATTACATATCACCAATCTAATGAAATGATCCCTCCAAAGTCATGTTTAAATTATTGGGATAAGTATTTTATAATTTTATAGGACATCCACAATCTGAATAGTCATGACGATCTTTTGGTAGGGTTAGTAGTAAGAGATAGGTTGCAACATCTTTGATTTTCCCAACTAGGGGTATGAAATTTGATTCGATTGAAAAATAAACTTTGGAAGTCCTTGTGCATGAAAATCAAAGTACCTTCATTCTTTTTTAAGTTGCATTATGTTATCAAAAGATCCTAAGTCTAGAATGTTGCTATTGATTAATAATCATTTGTTATTAGATAAATGTAGAAAAAGAATGGCTTGTCATTTGTAAGACTAGAGTTAGATAATGCTTGTGAATTTTCACATTGCTTTTCAATGATATCCAATTGAACTGTAGATTTTTGGCACTCTAATTCTTTCTACCACTTGTAGGGTTTTTCACCTAAAAGGGAAAGATGGGCTAGAATTGGCAATGTTACACTCAAAGTTAATGTGATAATGAATGGGAAATGGATGTAATATGCCTAGATGCAATGTTTGAATGCAAGAAACTAATAAGATTGATTGAATAATGAATAAAAACTAAAGGAAAACAACTTGTTTGAAAACAAATTGTGTAATACAAAATTACCTAGAAACAAATAGCAAACTGCAACAGAAATGAATAAAACTTAAAGTGTACACCTAGAATATGGATGGAAACTGGAAATGACATTTAAAATGTTGTTGATGCTATTTTTCAGGCTTGGTGGGACTCATTTTCCATTCTGGGCGAATCAGTCCTAGTTCTACAAAACTGTGTCGGAACTTGTTTCAGACAAAAGGGTATCTAAAAATGCAGAAAACTCAAAATTGAATTGGAAGTGGGACTCATTCACCACTTATGGCGAATGAGTCCACTTTTGAATTTTTGAATATTCAAAGGTGGAATCCGGAGCTCTTGGTCTACACTTTCATTCTCTACAGGTGTTCGCTTCTGAAACTTTGATTTCCAAACTTGAAAGTGAGATTTTGTTGATATTTTGACTTGTTGAATGAAGAGGAGACTTGAGCAACCCTGCAACTTGAAATCAGAGTTTCATAAGCTAGGAAGATGAAAATAAAAATGTGGATCAAGCTTCAATCATTTGTCCAACATGTTGTGGATTAGATCTAGGCTTGTTTGTTTGGAAAAATAAATGTATACTCACTCTAGGCTGATGGAACTTCTTGGTTGTTTGCTCAGTGAGAAGGCCAAAGTATACTCACTCTGGGGAAACGAAAATCTTGACTGTTTGCTAGGTGAGAAATCCCAAAAGGTGAGAAACATACGCTAGTTGGTATGTACTCAAACATATAGGTGGCTAAGGGGAAAGTTGCAGCTCAGAATAGGCTTCCCGCTCAACCATATTAAAGTTATACCTCCTGATAACTTTAATAAGGTGTCACAAAGGATAATGATTTTTGAGCTCTATGAGGTAAGCAAAACTTCGTTTGCTTGACACTCATAGACATTGTTAATGCATAATAGTGTAAGGAATGTTCAAAGGGATTTTGCTTTGTTCGTGCAAGGTATCATCTTAGGGGACATTGTGCTTAATGTCTCCAAGAGAGGATGTGTCAAAATAAATATCATGCTCTTGGAGGGAATCAAACCTAATGACTCTACCAAGAAAAGAATGCATCACAAGAAGAAAGAAATCGCACAATGAAATGTGAGTGGTGATGTATGCCCCCACTTTAAAATGGTTGCAAACACTAGTACTACGAGAAATTTCTTTAAAATAGAAGAAGAGGACATGAGAGCTTACTCGGAAAGCCCTATGCCAAGTCATATGTTTTCAAGAAGCTATGCCATGAAAAAAGTAGTATGTCACATGCAAGCCGACTTAAGGCATGTCATCCACATCCCAAGCTTGCTCTTATATGTTCATGAAAGGTTAACGACTAGCCAAAAGAGTCAACGACAAGTGACATACAAGGAAAAGGCTTGCTAAACCCCTTGCCCCCACTGAGTGCAGGACAAAGGTGAGCTGAAACGATTGATGAAATGTAGGTGAGAGTGAAAATCGGTATCAATTAGAGGAATTAGGTGCCCCCACATAGGGAAGCATACTAAACTCCTGAAAAATGTTGGATTTTACAACTCAAAGCTTTACATTCATTGGTGGAGTGACCGTGAACTCTATGATAGGTGCAAAATGAAGTCTTGTCAGAGCATTTCTTTCGAGTTCTGGGAGGGAGGATGATCAAGTGATCTTTGAGGAGTCTCGACAAGATACCCTCTTGCAAAATGGTAGAAGGTGGTCTTGTGGTTTGTGACAAAGATACCCCTTGCTTAGTAGTAGTTGTCATTTCTATGCAAGACTCTTTAGATTGTGAGATTTTATTCTCTCTATTCAAATCATGAAGGTTTTGCAAGATGAAATTGACATTAAGCGAAGGTGCATTGGTTGGTTTCATATTTTGTAAAGGACAATTTGCAAGACCACTAGTGTTGATGAGTTGAGGATGGACGACTATTAAGGATGATGTAGGAGTGTGTTTTATGAGATTGTTGATGTTGAGTGAAGGATTGGTTGTCTCGGTCAAGGAACAATAACCAAGACCATGAGTCATTTGTTGTGTGTTAAGCTCTATAGGGTTGCAGATACCTTGTTCTTGAGCACCACATCCTTTGCCACTATATCCAAGTTGCTTCATGAGGTCATAACCTTTTCCATAAAGCTTCTTCATTGCTGTTGGATCAGGTGGTGGTTGTTGAGAAGCACTGTCAAAGTTGATTGTGTAGTTTTCTTCTTTGTCTAAAGTGGTTGAGGTGGATGATTTCAAAAGGTCATCTGAATGTTGTCTTGACATTATTGTTGGTTGTTCTTGTTTCTCATCTCTCTTTTGTGTGATTATGTATTCACTCATAAATGATGGCATGAATTCTAAGGATCCCCAATCGTCACCAAATAATTTAGACACCAATTCCTCATTGTTTTGTTCTATTTCAAGAGGGTCGATATGGGATGTTGGAATCAATGTTTTCAGAGGACTCATAGCTCCTTTTTCAAGGTGCAAGCAACTTTCAGGCTTAGAGTCTATTTCAACTTGATAAATATTATTGTTATAGACATATTTCATTATACGATGAAGGGTTGAAGGCACTGCATTCATCTCATGAATCCATGGTCTACCTAAAAGAAGATTATACAAAAGATCATAAGGCATGCCATGAATAGGAGTTTGCAAAGTAGCCACCCCAACTGTAATAGGTAAAGTAATTACACCGAGCGGTTGCTTTGTTGTATTATCAAATCCTCAAATAGATACGAAATTAGGTTTTGTTTGTGACTTTTCAACACACAATCTATCAAGGAGATTCACACTACACACATTAAGGGTTGAACCGTTATCAATAAGGGTTCCCTTTATCCCTATCTAATTGTATCGAGCAATGATCATGAAAGCTTCATTTTGTTTTTGCACTTCCAAAGTGGGGAGTTCACTTTGGTGGAAAACAATGTCAGCATTTATTCCTTGGATCATGGCTGCTATGTTAGTAGGTGGTGTATTAGAAGGGACAATAACTTTTTGCAAGGCTGATTGGATCATATTGTGATAGTGAGGGGAGGCTTGAATAGGGTTCCATAATGAAATTTTAGTAGGAGTATTCTTTAGTTTTCCAATAAGATTTTACTCCTTTCCACTAGGAAGACCTACTAAGATAGGTTTAGGGGGGATAGGATTAGGAAAAGGTAAAGGTGTTGGGGTTGGTTGCGGTGGTTGCAGACTATTTCGAGTGTTATACGTATGAGCAACGATATTATAACTCAACTGCTGCGATACATTATTCTTAGGTGGGTAAAGGACAAGTTCGGGTTTTTTTTGAGGTGGAGGTTTATGTGAAGGGGGGGTAAAGGATGAGTTGAGGTTGAATAATGTTAACATCTCGTAGCAAGTGAGAGTCTATATCATTATTGTGGTTCTTGTCTTGCATCATGATATCCTTCCTAGGAGGAGGGTTTTTAGGAGAATGACAAACTGAGTTTTCTTTGCATTCTAAGGTTGGTTCTTTGAAAAGGAATTCATCACAAGTAGGGGAATGCTCAATGGTTGAATTGTCTTGTCCAAGAAAGGTCTTGTTAAGTGAAGAGGGACAATGGAGATTCTCGTGACCGTCATCAATTGTGTTTTCAAACAACAAAGTATCTTCATCACAACTAGGAGAAGAAAAAATGTTGTTGTCATGATTACCTATGGTTGTATCATCTTGTTTAAGAAGAATTTTGTGAGGTGAAGGGGGACAACTAAGATTCTCATGATCTTCACAAAATAGGTTTTTTAACATAAAAGTATCATCTTCACAACAAGAAGAGATATTAGGAGAAAAACAAATTGTAGTGTCATGATCATTTAAGGTTGTGTTATGTTGGTTGTGAATGTTTTGTCCACTAAGAGAGGTAAAAAGAGAGAAACAACTATGATTCTCAAAACTCTCATGAATTGATTCTTCTACTAAAATATCTTTGTCACCAAGAGGAGATATATTATGAGAAGAACAAGTATGATTGTTAGGAATGGCCCAAGTTGCAGTCTCTTTCACTAAAACACTCTCATAGGGAGAGGATAGGAAATGTTTCTTAACATGTCTACATATGTAAGGTACTAGGATTGTTTGAATAAGAATGAAAAGAACATGTAACCATTTCATGCAATGTTTCAACAATATGAACAATGTATATGCAAAGATACAAAACACTCTTATCCAAGGTATGCAACACCTTAAGAATGTAAACAATGCATTTGAAAGAATGAAAAGTACTTTTACCAAAATAATGCAGATTTTTATGAATAGAAACATTGTATATGCAAAATTAAAAAGTACTTTTATCAATGTTATGCAAAATTGTAGAAATGGAAGCATATTCATATGTAAGAATGCATGCAAATGAAGTGATTTGAAGAATGAGTAATCTAAAATGATGTTTTTGAGCTAGATGCATAAAAAAAATGTTCCAAAAACTTTCTAGACTTATACTATATGATACTAGGAGGCTTAGGAAGCACAAAAATGAGGTTTCTGATGCTGTAACAGTTAGTCAAAAATCTGGACAGGGACTGATTCGCCCAGTATGGCGAATGAGTCTCGGTATTGGTTTTTTTTGCAAAATTATTAGAAATTTGGAATGGTTTCTGATATGTTTGATGTTGTATGATGCAAACCTAAGATGGAGATGCAAAATTTCAGAAAATTTTGAGGAAATTTAATGCAAAAATGCAAGCTAAATGACCTTTGCACTAATGCAAGTTTTTGAAACCCTAGAATGCAAAACAATGCAAAATCTAATGCACGCAAGCTATTACTAGGATGATAATGGATGCCAAATCAGAAAAAAAAGTGTTCTAAAATTAGTTTCACCAAAATGAATCGTATATTCTTGGCACCTTAATTCTTTCTACCACTTCTAGGGTTTTTCACCTAAAAGGGGAAAGATGGGCCAGAATGGGCAATGTTACAATCAAAGTTAATGTGATAACGAATGTGAAATGGATGTAATATGCCTAGATGCAATGTTTGGATGCAAGAAACTAATAAGATTGATTGACTAATGAATAGAAACTAAAGGAAAACAACTTGTTTGAAAACACATTATGTAATACAAAATCACCTATAAACGAATAGTAAATTGCAACAAAAATGAATCAAACTGAAAGTGTGGACCTAGAATATGGATGGAAACTGGAAATGACATTTAAAATTCTTTTTATGTTGCTTTTTAGGCCTGGTGGGACTCGTTCTCCATTCTGGGTGAATCAGTCCCAGTTCTGCAAAACTGAGCTGAAACTTGTTTCAGACAAAAGGGTATCTAAAAATACAAAAACTTAAAATTGACCTAAAAGTGGGACTCATTCACCACTTATGGTGAATGAATCCAAATTTGAATTTATGAATATTCAAAGTTGGAATATGAAGCTCTCGGTTTTCACTTTGATTCTCTATAGGTGTTCACTTCTAAAACTCTAATTTCTAAACCTGAAAGTGAGTTTTTATTGATATTTTGACTTGTTGAATGAAGAGAAAGCTTGAGAAACCTTGCAACTTGATATCCAAATATTTACAAGCTTCCAAGAGTCCTAAATCTACAAACACATAGGAAGAGAAGAAGAAATGTTGATTGTTAGGGCATGGGGGTTTTCCTTGGTCAAACCCCTTTTAGGTAATTAAACCAAAATGATGAGAGAATGGAATGAAACATGCAATAATGGAGTTGATTACCTTGCCATGATGTTTGATCTTGAAAGTCTACAAAAAAACATAAAGAATCTAATCTTTTATGTTTGAAAATTGATCTTGGATGACTTGTAATGAAGAAACCCTAAGTTGCTTGACTTGAAATAGAAGTTTGGTGGATGAATGAATGATAAGAGATGTGAATTAGGGTTAAAAGACTTATATTTATAGGCATTTCACCTTATTTTCCTGTTAATACCTCATCACAGGCCGACATGAAGTAAGATTAAACTTAAATTTCACTTTTTTCCCGCTCAAAGGTCAAAATTGGGCCAAATGGGACTCGTTCACCACCCATGGAAAATGGGTCCCACAGGGGCCATTTTGACAACTAAGATGCCAAGAGATAAGGAAATAAGGTTTAAATTGCAACTTTGTTGGGTATTTGATCAATTTAAGCCTTAGGATGAACATATGGGTTAATAGGGGCCTATTAATGATGATGCAAAGGTCAATTAGGGCTTAGGACATAGAATTCAATGTGAAAGTGTGATTAAATACACTTTACAACACTAAAATGAGGTCCACATAGCCTAGGAAGGCACAAGAACCAATGTGAATGTGTGGGACACATCACAACACTAGTTTAACATTAATTTTATTTTACAAGCCTTCTAGATTGATGTGAAGATGTGGTTAAATATGTTTTATAATGTTGAATTAGGAGAAAATGGGTTTATTAAGTCTAGAAAAGTGTGAAAGTCCTTTAAAACACTTTACAACACCTTTACAAGACCTTGATAAAAGCATGTTATTCAATTTGCAAGGGTCCAAGACCTAGTGTGGATGCATAAAATGCCTCACAACACCTGAATCAAGGCCTCATTAAGTCCAATTTATCATGAATTATTCCCATGTCAAGCAAGAGGTTGTTTTTTTTACCGTACACCAATATGAGTTTTTCTTTTTGTCCTAGGATTTTATTTAAGATCTCTAGTGGAGAGATATATGCATGTTTATCTTCCAAATCACCTTAAAGTGCCATATTACTTGATGAAGTAAATTAAACTTACCTTTTATAATCACACTAGAGGAAGATGGATCAATATGGCTTGATGATCTTTATTCTCCATTTTTCCTTTCCTTTATCATTAAAGATCTTGTTTAAATTACAAGAGATTGACTAGTAACATAATCTTCCTCTCTAGAATTTGGTCCAACATTTTGTTGACCAATGAATTACTTGTTTCAACTAATTGTGTATCAAGTTTAGTATTCAATGTTTATCTAACAAGCATCTTTTGGGATTGCATCATTTCTAGTCATCTCTTCCCTTCATATTCATCACTACTATAGAATAAATGAAATGACACCATTACTTGATAATTTTCCAAAAGCTTCAAAATTGTAAAAATAGTGTATGGTTAAAATTTTAACCAAATATCATTTGCAAATAGTGAGATATTAAAGTTTCAAGGTTCAATTTTTTTATAAAAATATTCAAATTGAATTTTAGACCCTTAAATAAAGGATTTGGGTGGTCAAAAGTGGTTAAAATTGATCATTTATTGATCTGGAACAAATATGTCATATAAAACTCTAAGCTCTATAATTAAAAAAAAGGCTCAATTAGGTGCCTAGAACAAAAGTTGTGGCTCCTGGAAGTTGAGTTATTTTTTGGCGGGAGTTACAATTTTTTTTTTCTTATGGGCACCAAAGGGCTATTTATGACCTTTTATTGAGCATTTTTTGATAGTGGTGTGATGATGGGAAGGTTGTAAGTCATGAGGAAGGAGGGAAAGTATGATTTGAAGGTGGATTTCAAGAAACAAAAGGTAGAAGGCTCCATAAACTAGGGGAAGAAAGTTGTAATGTGTTGCAACCTATGAGGATTTCATCCTCTATTTTATTTTCTAATTTTTTAAATTAATATGTTTTCATTTCAATAAAATAATTCTCTATATTTATGTGAGAAATTTGTATGGTTTCGTGTTTTGCAATTTTCCCCTTCATCATAAGGTGAAGGTTGTTGCTAAAATCTTAAAGGATCTTGGTGCAAAGAAGTGACTAGTCAGCTCTTGTGTTTCAATTTAGGGAGTTTATAAAGGGTTCCTCCTCTCCCCTTGTCCCATGTGTTGGTGGGGAGCATGTTGTTAAATCACATGTTCTTAGAAGGGAGGATAAGATATGAGAGGTTGGGGATCTTTATAATCCTTATTAGATATCTACAGAAGGAAAATCTTGTTCTTCTTACATTTCAATGGTCATTGGTATGGGAAATTCATCTAGTATCAACACTGGGGATAAAAGGATAAACCTGTGTCACACTTTTGGCTAACTAAATAGTTCTAAATGAAATAGTTTTTCCCAAAACCATTTCGAGTGAAATGGTTTCATCCAAAAATACATGGCATATATGTGGTACATATAGTTTTGGGCGAAACACTTTTGCCTAAAACTATACAATATTTTTTTTCCTTTTATATTTTTCAAATGTGCCTCAATTTACATGTAAAGTTTCAGCTGAAATATTTTCGATCAGAAGGCTTTCAACTGGCAAAAATTTGGTCAAAACCATCTATGTGGCACCCTTGTTGGTGAACACCTCATCCCTTTTCCAAATTTTCTGAAACTTTCCACTTGAACATAATATTTCTTTAGTTAGAATTATTTTTTTCAAAAAACTAAAAATATCTTTCATAGAGTTCAAATTCAAGAATTTAAATATATAACTTTTTTGATATTTTGATTAGTTGTAATATAATATATTTTTAAATAATGCAAGTAGGTTGTTATAATAAAAATGAGGTTGATTAGAAATTTAAAAAATTACTAAAACATATTAAAACACTTCAAAAATATATGGTACACTAGAGGAGAGAATCTTATCCAAAAGGGTATAATTTGTTTTTTGAAAATGATAAAAAAAGAAGACAAAAGTTGACATCAAGTGAAAACTACCAAATTTTGGCAAGTTTGACTTTAAAATGTTATTACAAGGAAAATATACATCAATTAAATTGTTCATGCTCTATATATTGAAGTTATCTATTTGGGGAAAAAATCAGGGAAAAATAAAAGTAATTTCTCTTTTTCTGTGACATCAACTCGACGTCTCTTTTTCTTGAAATTTTTAACAATTCAAAATCTACTTTTAAATTTATTAATAAAATATCATTTTTTTTAAATTTGAAAAATTAAAATCATAAACTTCATCAAGAGTTATACATTTCATTAGTTTACATCATTTTGAAATTCAAAACATAAAGACCTTTTTGTGTGATTGAAGTTGATTTTTATTGTTTATGTTGGTCGATTCCTTTATAAAAGTGACACATGTTTGTACTTTTACCCTAGGGAGGTGCTTCTTGTGGTATTATAGTTAAGGATTTTGTAGTATCCATTCAAGGTAGGGAAAATATTTCCCAATGTCTAAATCTTCTCCACACTTAGGTTGGTCCTCTCGTCCTTTATCACCACCTACTCTAGGAGTTTCTTCCAACATTGAATTTGGTTTTTACCTTCCAAGAAATCTTGGATTGATACTATCAAAAGTAATTCTACTCCCAATCAAGCTAGTGGAAGATAAATAAGATCAGCTTCTTAAATTTCTTCATTCCATCATTGATAAATTATCCTTCAAGCTAGGACATGCCTTTTTTGGGAATTTTTTAGGGGCTAGGCATAATGTGGACATTTCTCAAAATTTGGGTTAAGAGGAAATATAATCTTATAGGTTTGTTGGAGTTTAATGACATACCTTATTTTTTTTATTTTAATTTCTCACCAATAAAAAATGCACAAGATATCACCCCTTTTAAAATGCTATTCAATTAGAAAAGTTGTTACAATATATTAGAGGAGTACCTTGATTTAAGGAGCTAGGATGATCATATCAAGTCAAGAAATCATGACATTAGCTCTAGGATGAAATATGATAGGTTTGGGAATGATTGATAAAGTAGTTTCAAATCTAATATATCTTGTTGCAAATAATCAACGATGGAAAACCTTCAAGAACAACCTCTAAGCTACTTAGAATACCTTTCAAAGTTGTCCAACAACTTCACACACACACAACTTAACCAAACAACCTTCAATGACCAGGAAATGTCAACTTCTAGGTCTAGTATGACTATGCAAGTGGTAGCATGTCTAGTGCTAAGAGGGTGCATGTCAAACAATAATGAAGAGGCCTTCAAACACCCTCTAATCACCCCTAAAACACCTCCAATGATTAACAAATAGTATTACACTTACCCAACAACAAACACCTGAAATGCAAGGAAATGATCAACTAACCATCTGATTTACACCTTCCAGTTGTACCCATCATCAACCAAAACAACCCAATCCCTTGTAATGATGAAGGAATAGGTCTGCAATGCCTAAATGGCTCATTTTAAAAACCTTAAGGATGAGATTAAAAATGAGTGTTACAAGTCTGAAAAAGCATGAAGGATGATTATAGGTCCGTTGTTCATAAATTGCAGGTCTAAAGGAGCAGAAAATATTTTGTTAGAAGAAAATCAACAAAGATAACTCACTTAGAAAGCTTCCCAATGCACAACTAACACATTCTAAAGGGTTTGAAAATATAGCAATACCAATTCAATCAATAAAAAAACCCAAAAACCCCCTTAATAGAGTTTCCCTATTATGAGAATCGCCATAGGAATAACTTCAAATGATTTGAGACCTTGTTAACAACCTTCCCAAGAAGATATGAGTGGTACAACCCAGATAGGGCATCATTCCAAATCTCAAACCATACAACCAACAAATATCAATCTTTAAATATCACAAATACTCACCAAAACTCAAAAAAATACTAGCAAAAATTACCCAAAAATCTGCACCTCAAAATACTTTGAATATCTTCATTTCTCAAAGCCCTAAAAGGTGAAAAATTTGAAACCTAAAGTGATTCTTGTGTGAAATCACTCCAACCAGGTATGGACCATCTCTTAGATTTGAAACTAGTGATTTGATGAGGGTTTTCATCCTCAATCAATCCTTGGAAGAACTTATTTGTTCACTCCAATAGCATCTTGTTATGTGTGCAAACTTGAATAATGCAAATGAGAGCCCCACACCTCCTTAAATAGCTTTTTCGAAAAAACACTTTTTTTTTTCATTGATTTTTTGAAAAAACACTTTTTTGCTTTTTCTTGAAAAAGTGTTTAAAAATAAATAAATTTAAGTCCCCTTTCCCCCTAAGCATCCGACATGGGGAATAACCTTTTCACTTTATTATATTTAACACTAAAGTAATATTAAAACATTACTTTATAACTTTAGTGTAAATATTAAAATAATTCAAATTGTTTTACAAAAAGCATTGATGAGACATCTGAAATAGAAATTGATCACACCAAAAAGCTATTGATGACAAGGGAAGATGTCTAGTGCCAAAATGGGCACTTACTAAAAATAGTCGTGTTCTCCAAGAAATGTAGAGAACAACCCAGATGGCCAAAAATGTGACAAAGGACATCACCACCATCTTGAACACCAATACACCACTGGACGTTGAGAAAAGCCACCACTAAGCTCTCCAAGAACTTTAGAGCCCAAACTGAAAGCCAAAAATAATATTTGAAAGCATCATATGACTCTTCTAAACCCCTTGAGGTCATTAGTAACATAAATTTACCCCTCTAAACATGCTGACACAAACCCAAAAAGTCAACACCAATTGCAAAGTAAGAGAACCTAAAAAAGGGGACATTATAGTCCTCCCTTCCCAAAGATTGCTTGTCCTCAAGCAATGCCAATACAACCCCACAATCAATAGACTGAACCAAACTGAAACCAAGAATGATCCTAAGTTCCCAAGTCAACCTAGGAGATATGTAGTACCATCCTCTCAAGGCACTGTCATGTAGGGTACCAACACAAGAGATCTCCAGATACCCACCTGTGCAAAGATCAATCAAATGCTACCTAAAATTGATCAACTACTCAGAGAATTTCTCTTCAAAAGAACCAAACCGATGCACCACTCTAATCGTAACTATTTGACCATTGTGCCCAAATTGTGTTCTCCTTTCCTAGAATTCCAAAAAGCAATCATCATCAAAACTTAAGCTGAAATACTTGAAAGGGTTGAATCCACTACTGTGAATCATATCCTGCCAAGGCATCTTAGTGAAGTTGATATCTGCACTACTAGACTCGATCCTGGGCATTAGGAAAGAAAATCTACTCAACCATAAAGAATAAGTGTTAGCATATCCCCTCATGACATCCCAAAAATGAAATAGACCAATCTCTATCACAACTCTAAAATTTTCCAACCAAGGAATGCCTTTGTTATTGCCAACTAAAAACATGTCATCGACACTTAATCTCCAAGTGTCAATGGAATAGTTCTGAACACACCAACACACCCAACCCCTTGAAATCAAGAAGGCACCATATGAAGATATGCATACCATCTCCATGAAAAATCTGCAGTGACTATCACTCACTAGAGTAGAAGCAATAATTAAATGAACTACGTCTAAGAAAACTCTAACAAATAGCTACCCTAAATCCTTCCAAATCTCAAAATCAATATTCTCATAAAATTATGTCACCATAACCAATGTGGAAATATGAGGCTAGCAATGATCAATCTGAAATCCCAATAAAAACATAGGCAAGACGTGTATTGAAGTAGTTGAAGAATCATCTCCTATGGTCAAATCACCTCTACCAACCAACCTCAACCATAAAGTACTCAATTGCTAGTCTAAAGAAGCCATCCAACTCATCTGCGGGCCAAGAATGAGAGTCATGTATAGGCTGATAAAAAAGTGGACAGTAGTACTAAGACTAAGATTTTTCCCACAACTCCAATCCTAAGGCAACACCTCACAACTAGGAACCACAGCTGGATCCCAAATCCTATGATTGAATCCAATTTCATCACTAGAATCAAAAATATTTCCATCATCCAACTCAAATAGTGGATTATCATAAGTCACCTCAAACAAAGGGTTATCAACAAACTGAAAATTATCCTTAACTCCAAAATCAGACCAATCCTGCTGCCAATCTAAACTCCTAATTTTAGATTTTTTGGGACAATGTACAAGTTCAAACTCCTCATGAATGCAATCAACTACAATCATCAATGCAACATCTGAAAATATGAAGATTAGAAACATGAAATGATCACAACAACCATTAATCACCAATGTGGAAGTTAGAAACAACTGAACCATGAATGAAAACTCTCCCATAATTCATTGCATACTATTGAAACTTTGCCAATCTTGTGAAGGAAATAATTGTTCATCTGCTAGTAATGAATGGAGAGTAGAAAATTGGGAATTGGAAACCATGAATTCCTCATTCAACATCCTCCTCAAGAGAGTGACCAATACAAACCACACATTATTATAATGAAGTATCCTCCCAAAAGGTAATCTCATGGTTTTTATAATCATCTATCTATTGCAAACTCAAAAATTTTCTAGATTCATAATATCAAATTCTCTACATACCTTGTGCCCGACCATTGAGATAACAAGTAGAGATATCTTCATAATGAATGGTAGGACTATCATGGAATGTCATATCTTGTATGTAGCTTGGTTCCACAAATACCATCTCTTGCTTAACTATGAAATCTTGCATATCAACAAGGTAATGACTCCTACAAATGGAATCCTCATATAACTCATCAATCACTGTATGAAAGGTGCTCATTACCTATAAGTACTCAAAATAAATTAGCGCATGAGTTGACTTAATCAAAACTAACAACACGAAACTAGGGAAAAAACTACAATAATGAATTATTCTTACTGTAGACATGCAAAATTAACATTATGCATTCGATCGGATTCAGTCAAATTAGATGTCGCATTAGGACCATTCATCAAATAATCAGGTGCACTTTCATCCATTCATTAAATAATCTCATTTCCTAAGGTCATTCATCAAATAAACATTATCATCAACCTTTTAATAAATCAAAAATCCATTTAAATCAAATCCTAAATCATATTCCATCATTTTCTGATTTAAACAAATCAATTATCAAAGTCTTAAAAGTCAACTCACCTAATCAACATTAAATCAGCATAATCATCATTTATTTAATCTAACCCTGATTAAATAATAATCTCACCCACTTGCATTCTCTAGATATCTCCACTTGCACAAATAAATCAATTTTATTGATTTATTAAATCCAAGATTTTCCATCAACATGGCATTTATGGGGAATATTCCCTCAATTTTGAATTCAAAGGCAAGTTGATTTGTCCCTCCAACATTGCATTTATTACTCATTTTCTTGTCCCCCACTTAGCATTTACTTTCAAATTTGAATTCAAATTTTCCCTCTCATGGGCACTCTTCCCAAATCTTGCACAACCATTGACCACTCACCACTTGACAAGTGTCCTTCTTTCATTGGTCCAATCTTAGTCCCACATTGGTCTCTCTTCAACACTTAGCATTTTGAAAATCCTTAAATAGAAGCTTCAACATTGAGCAAATCCTCCACAATCTCTTGCAAGGTCACTCTCTTCATTTGAGATTTTATCTTGTCCATTTCACTTCATCATATCCATCATCTACACAACTTGATGCAAGGTCATTCTCTTTGAGATTTGATCTTGTCCATTTAGCATCTCCATATCCATAGCAATTCAATCATTAGCTTATCAATCAAGGATTGGGAAAGGGTCACTAGCACATGTGACACCAATCCACTATGGGATAGGTTTAATGTCATATTTTTATATGCTTTTATTTGGTTTCCCTTGTTTCATTTATGGCATGATTAACATGGCTTATTATTCCATAGGGATGTTGAAATGTTGCTTTATTTTAAACTAACCATTTGCATATTTCAACAACCACAAAATGGCGCTAGAAGGAGGGCTTTATTTGAATTCTTGGCAGTTATTTGAAGTATTTCTCATTTCGTTTGTTTAAATGCTTCAAATTTGAAATGTTTGAAACAATAATTATGGACTAGTTTGCTTTACTCCCTGACCTTCATAATTTCTGTTAAAAACTTTTAATTTCTCAAGGAGTCATGTTAATAGGTTAAATCTGGCACGGATTGACTGTTATTCTCATTATCTGGTTTTCAGCATTTTGCACACAACATTTTCAACTATAACATCTGAGAGAAATCCTCTAAGACTTTCTGAATGTTTACTTGATTAAGGTTTCATCATAATCACGTGTTGTCCCTTACATTACTATCAAGAATTTGCAGTCTCCTCATATTTCACTTTAGAAGCTAACCATGAGTAGAGTTAATATGACTTTATGTTTAGAGGCACCCTGTCAGACATGTCATTATTTTATTTTTCTGTCAGAAAAATCTTGAATGATAAATGCTGTTATGCTGAATTTCTAGTCAATAATTCAGTTTTACGCCTGCCATTCACATTAGTTTGAAAGCTTTTTCTAATTTGCATTGGGGCACGGATTTACACAGGACAAAGGCATTTACTTGAAAGCTTTTTTTTTAACATTTATTCACTATCTCCTTTGTTCGCTTACCTTATGCATTTTGCTTGAAATATTTTTAACAAATAGTCATTTGATGTTTCTTTTTCATGTGTCGGCTAAAAGCATTCGTTTGGAAACTTTTTAAATTCTGTTAAATCCACAAATAGCGCCAAAACTGCAGTCATTTCACTTCAGGCGACCAAATTTTCGTGAAGCATTCTGTCGAGTATTTCATCACACTACCCACCAATGCGCATGGTTGTTCTTTTCTTTCTTAAAGAAATCTGCATTATTCCCCGCATGCATTTGAAGAGACCACATTTCCACAAGGCAATTTATCAAAAAAAGATCACGTGCCTTCCCTGTGCTTGCACGTTTTATAAACAGTTCAGCGCGCCTTGTCTATGCTTCCATATTTCTGTCAGGAAGAGACATGTGCCTTCTCTATGCTTTCATTGTCATATAGGTTGGAGGATGCTGCTCAAAGGCTGAGGAATTCGCTTTCACATTTGCCAGCTACGTTGAAAGTTGCTAAATCTTTTTTTCCTGCGCGCATATTCTAAAATCATTTATGGTTCAAAAATAAAAAGCTGGAGGCTGTTGATTTCTTTCATCAATTTTAAAGATCTGCTCATCTGCTCTGGTAGTTCCTTTCCCTTAAAGTGATGGAGCAAATTGCTATATCTTCCTAATCTCAAGTTTTGAAGTCTGACAAAACTCTAAATGCCACCTTCAATCCTCTGACATGCCTTACTAAAATAATGACATTCATTGTTGAGCCATTCTATCAATAGATCACGCGCCTTGATATGCTGCAACATCTTCTTTATTGATCACAGATTTGAAAAAGGCATTGGGTCTTGTCCAAGTATGCTGGGTTGTTGAAACTTTAATGCTGGAAACTCAAACTAGTTGATGATTTAAAATTTGGGGGGAACTAGATCTCTCAAGTGCAAAGGGCTTAAAATCAATACGGTACAAATGAAGGAAAAGCGAAGGCAAAAAGGTACAAAGCGAAGGAGAAGGCTAGCAAACGAAAACGAAAGGAGGAGAATTTTTTTGAAAACTCAAAAGTGTTTTTAAACGCTTTAAGTATTTGATCAACACTACTTCACGAAGTTGTTTATCTTTTCGTTTTAGAACACTAATTTTCATTTGGGTCTAAAACGAACAATTTGATTTTTCATTGCAAAGGGCTTAAAATGAATCTCAGGACAAACTCACTAGATTTTGTTTGAGATTAAGAATCGAACAATCAAAACTAACACTTCATTTTGGTGCTTAAAACGAACTCACAATTTCTTTGAAGGCTATAAAACGAACAAGTGCTTGAATTGTGTGATTTTGTTTTTTGAGTGCGTATCCTCTCTCCTTGCTCTTTGTGCGATCTAGGGTGCAAGAGAAACACTCAAAATGCATTTTATTGCTTTGAAACACTTCGATTTGGGTTTAAAATTGAATATCTTGTGCAAGTGTGAGTAGGGGCATTTTCGCGTACATTCTCTTTCTTTGTGCCATCAAAGATCAATCGAGTTACGGATTGTGTCTTTGCTTGCTTTTGTTTATCTTAGAGGGCTTGCCTTCGGGAAAAAGTACTCACCCAAGGGAACGACTCAACCGGTAACACTCTAAAGCCAAGAGTATTTCCAACTGGGAGATAAATGTGGGTATTGGTTAAACGCCATTATCACGCGGTTGGCTCCGACAAGATGGATCCCGAAAGGGAATCTTGCCGTATGGGTCAATCTCCACGAACGGAAAGTCCTTACTAGAATCCATGTGCTAGAATTTTCCAAAATCCTTAATCTATTTGTTGGTGCAAGAATGGTCATTCTGAAGCCGCCCCACACTTTTACGATCTTTAGTAGAAATGGAAAACATGCCATGGGAGTTTCATGGGTGTTGATGCTTGGCTGCCCTGTATAAGTGAGTGTCGTGGAGGGGAGCCAGTGGGGTCAAGCATCTAACCATTCACTAAAGATAGGCGTAGCTGGACTTGTCCAAGTGGGGATTCAACAAATATTGTCTTACACATCCATAGGGCTTGTACTTGTCTTGGTTTGAAAACACAGTGTTGTATTCGAAAACATTTGCAAAACAAACATTCAACATGATTCTCAAAATTTTCAAACCTCTTGAAGACAAATATCATTGACTCAATCCATATGCTATTTCTTTCCCTTGGGATTCACATCCTTAGAGGTTCCTAAGCATTGGATTATATCTCAATTTGTCTTTTTGAGTAAACAATAGGAAAACCCTTGCCTTAAGTTCATTTAATTTCCACATAAAATATCTTGTGGGGTTTAAAGAAATTAAGACATTGGACATCTTAGTTTGAAACTTTAATCAAAGAGAGTGTTTTTGGTAAAATAAAGCCATTAAACAAAGATAAGCAAAATGAACTTTCATGTGTGTTGAAGACTCCAAATCCCAAAGCAAAAATCATTGAAAATCCAAAAATGAAAGTTCAAATGTTCAAATCATTTCTTGGTTACAAAGGTCATTAGGAAGCATATGCATGATCTTCAATACCTAGGTCTAGGAAAACACAAAGTGGTCTTTTTAGGTTCATCTAGGGATCAAAACATATCAAAACTTTTCATCCATCCTCCAAAACAACATCATCTCATAAATCATCTTTTGAAAAACCTTGAAATCATCCTTGAAGTGCTAGGCTTTATGAAAAAATCAAGCAAACACCAAAATCATTGAGACCAAGTCCTTGAAAACATTTATCAAAACACCTTTGGCTAGGAATGTGTAGAAGTATTATTTGCATATCCTTAGTCAAAATCATCAATCATCTGTCACAACTTGAGTGTATATAGATGAATCCTTCTCCATATACTTAGTGAAACAAATCATTTTGTTTGGGTAGGTGTAGGTAGATGCATCCTTCTCCTCACACATATCCAAATCATCATCCTTTGAACAAAACTATCCTTTAGATCATTATCAAACATCTTAGGGTCTTTTTGGTTCAAAATCAAAATCAAAATCCAAATCAAGATCAAGGACAAAATCTCAAAATCCAAAAATCAAACCAATCAAAAATCCAAAGTCCTATCATTTCATTCAAAGATTTATCAAAGAAGCCAAAACATTCATAACATCCATCCTTAAACATCACCATCATATCATCATCACATTTGATCCTAAAAGCATCCTAGAAACTTTCACTTTGGGACATAAAATAGAGATTAATCCAAAGAATCAAGAGATTCATCTCCCATATTCTTGAAGATTGATCCTTGTTTTATGGTTCAAACGAGATCTCAATACAAGAAGAGAATGGAAGCCCACAAAGAAACTCCCGCTTCAAGTGACCTTAGCCAAACAAACGCAGAAATGAATCTTGCAGAATCAAGCAATCCATTGATCCCCTCATCATCACAAAACCCACAAGAAGAAAATCAAGGGGAGGACCCTACCTTTGGAATGTCTCATGAAGAAATAGCTGAAATGCTCCAAAATCCGGATAATCATCGAATCATCAACATCATGATGAGACTCAACCCTTCGTTATACATGCTTGAATTGGAAAAACAAGGGGCCAAGTTTCCTTCAGATTTTGATGTGAGTACCATAGTGGAGACATCATTTTCATCAATATCATCCACCCCTATCACACTCGTCATCGCATCCAACATGATTCCAAATCCGCCACCACTACCACCAAAACCAAACTTAGCGAGACAATATGACATTGCACTAAAGGCTCACCAAGCCTACCAAAAGGCTATCCGACAATATCTAGCCACACAACAAGCAAGAAAAACTCAACAAGCCTCTCAAGCTGCCCAAGCCTCTCGAGCTACCCAACAAACAACAACTGTTGAGAACAAAGATCAAGATCACTCCATCATTGAACACCTTGAAGTTGTGTCTACTCCATCCAATGATCAAATGAATATATGTCAAGAGTCACTTCTCAATCATGATCAAAATACACCAACAATACCCAACAATGATCCAAGTCAACAAATGTCAACATCATTTGACCATATGGTTGAAGACCTTAGAAACCTCTCTACTGCAATTGTTGAAAACAATGTTCAAAATCTATCCATCAATAAAGATATTTTCACTTCATCCGATGAGGCATCGACCAATGATCATGTTGAAAATGTATCTACATCACCTAATGAGGTAGAGGGCATATCTCAAGAATTTATTCTAAAGTATGATCAATGTCTTTCACCAAATTATAGCAATGGCCCTTTCCAAGACATATTGACATCCTTCAACCTCATGATTGCCGATATTGAAGGAATCTTCAACTCGACACCTGATCCAAGTCCACTCAAAGATCATGAAGATATTAAGCCAGTTCCCATGCATAATGAAGATATCCAAGAGCTATTTGTAAGCAGTCCATCCTTTGAAACTGATGCATGTCAAGAACTTGATCCAAAGCATGTTGAAAGCAACTCCGAAATCATTCAAGATCAAGAATTTGTATCTTCAAGATACTACAATCATCTAATGGACACTCTCCTATCTATGAAAGATGATAATATCCATACTCCTCCATCTACCCATGAGATGCTTTCTATGGATAGACACGTAGATGATCTTCATCTAGAACAAGATTGTGTTACACAAAAAGAGCAGATTATCAATTCCTACGGTCAAAAAGAGTTGTCCAAAACAGTATCGGATATATCCCAAATTCAGATTGAGGACATCATGAATAAAGATATCCATCATTATCCGCTCAACAAAACAAGTCAAATAGAACATCCAAAGTTAGCGGAGTAGCAAATTGAAAGAACATCAACTACGGTGGTCATTTGTTAGAGCATGTTTACTGAACAAGACATTTTAGAACATGAAGAGTCAAAGAATGAAGGTACTACTACCACCATACTGGGGGCAACTTCATCTCAAGCAAACGTCAACATAGGGAGCATGAAGAGTCCTTATGATGAAGCTAGTGTCAATACTACAACCAACCACGTCACGAATCTTCATCCACCCATCACCCCATCCATGAATTGGGACCAACGTCAAAGGAAATATCTGAATCAAAGTATGAAGAACGTTATCAAATCAAAAGAAGCTGAGAAGCATAATGAACAAATCAAATACAAATGGATACCGAAGAATACAAAGAAAGATCATCCCTATCAAACTCCATCAGTCAAAGAAACTGTGGGGCAAACTAAAAGAGGGAAAGGTATCCATCAAAGATGTCCACAAAATCAAAGCGTGCTTTTCAAAGCATACAAAGTATATCAGCGGTTGGTCCTAATTCCACGCACACTTCCGTATCCACCCATCATTGCTCATCTTCCCAAGTTTGGAGAGTCAAAGGTTCCAAACTATCAACCAATCCATCTCTTATCCCGCACTCCATCCACGCCTCCACGATGATCCAATTCTCATATTGACCATGTATTGCAAGCGACCCTTCATCATAAGGGAGAAGGCACGTATGCATGTGGCACAGAGATAAGTTAACCTTGGTATCGACTTTAGAAATCAAGAATCCCAAAAGTTGCATTTGCACGTATCTTAGCAAAGCAGCTCCTTTAGGAAGGATATCAATGGCACATTATGACAGAGGCATCTACGTCAACACCACCTTGCGATTGACATGAGCTTAAAATCTTTCGAAAAAATCAAAAAAAAAATCAAAAAGCAAAAAATCCAAAAAAATCAAAAAGGATTGAAAACAGTAAAGAGAAAAATCGTCCTCTAGTGAAAACCGCATAGGTGGCGCTTTGGGCAAGACCATGATGAAAACCTGGAAAACAGGCATCATGTGTAGAATCAAGCATCTACGTGCGCTAGTCTAGTTGAAAGCATCTCATCCCATCCATAATAAATTGAGCATTCCATCCATCTTATCCATAATAAATCCATCCATCCATAAGCCATTTATCCAATCCATCTTTATCCATCTACGTCCATCATGCAAGTTATCTTGATCTTGATAATTTTTTTGGGGCACACCTTACGCTTGCTTACGATAAACATCTTGACATGGGTCATTTTCATTGATCCTATCCTATGCAGCATTATCTGAGCCATGAAGTAGTATCCTAATGAGCATTCATTATTCGAGCGCCTTATCCTATCGCAAGATAATCCTTGGCATCCTTTGCGTGCTTATCATATCCATCCATCCATTCACCTATCTGAGCATCCATCCATTGCATTCCATACATTGCTAGAGATTGGGGGCAGATATGTACATCTTGCTTCGAGAATAAATCTTGATCTATATCCTCCAACTTATGTGGTGATCCGAACATTGGCAAACATGAAACCAAATTGGCCGAAGCATCTGCAATCCAAAATCCAAATCACTAGCCCATGGCATATTTTGACGAAAACATGTCCTTATCAAATTTCATCTTCAATCGAACATCAAACCAAACAATCGATATCAGTCGTATCTAAGTTACCCGTCAAACATCACATCAAATCATCCAAACATCTTTTGTTCCAAACCAAGCTTCAATAATCATGATCAATCAAATCCAATCAAGAAATCATCAGGATATCCTTGTGTTGCTTAACACTATCCTTGCATTGTTGTGCGTCCTCAACAATGTTATCATCATCAATCCCATCAACATCCCAATCCTTGTGTTGCATAACACTATCATTGCATTGTTGTGTATCCTCAACAATGTTATTATCATCATCAATCCATTAATCTGATCAATCAACCTTAGCTTGGTCTTCAACAAAAATCATAAACAGAGCATTGATATTGTCACAGATGTCCATACCAAATCGTCAAAATCATGCGAAAATCCAAAAACATTAAAAATCAAAAAATAAAAAAACATCAGAAAATCAAAAATCCAAAAACATCCAAAACATCAAAAAAAAAATCCAAAAACAAGTCAAAATAGAAAAAATCAAAAAACATTAGAATCGAACTACGTCGTCTCTCGAAGGTTTAAAACAGGCAAGGCTAATCCATTACAGACATCAAATCCAAAAACATTCAAAACATCAAAATCCAAAAACATTCAAAAAACAAAAATCCAAAAAAATCACAAAATTCAAAAATCAAAACATCGCAAAATCCAAAAAAATACCAAAAACAGCCTCAAACATTTTAAAACATCAAAAGCATCCAAATATTTGAAAAAAATCCACTTCTATCACTCCCTTTTACAATAATCAATCATCCATAATAAAACGGAATTCAGCCTTCATCCTTTGGCAAAACAAATAGAAACAATCACAACAATTGGCAAAAGCAAACTTCAATCGTAAAATCAAAATTGAAGCAAAAATCTTTAAAACAAAATCAAAATCTTGATCATTCGCAAACATGTCAGTCGACCTTATATCAACAGCCTATCAATCAACTTATCAACCATCATCATCCTCCACAATGCATGTCCTAGGATATATCGTTCCGACAATGGGCATCATTTTGGATATCACCTTGGATTCTTATCCTATCAAAACACATCCCTTTAGCTGAAGGTATGAAGAACATTGGCTTGTTTGTGTACTTGATCTTTTCTTTTGATTTATCTTATTGCACTCATTCCAAGGACTCTCGATGATATCCGAATGAAGGATTTAGAGATAGGAATGGGGCAATGATCATTATCTTTTGTCTGCTGTGCTTGTTGGATGCTCTTGTAATATAACTTGGCGAATACTTGCTTTGTTAGGTACGCCCTAGCAAGGTTTCCGTATGTCAAGTGTGAACAAGAATACTCCTATCTGCTTGTTGAGTCAAAGTCCATCACACTAGGTACAACACCATCCTGGTTCTTGATACCTTGATGCATCGTACCTATGTGTGTTATCAAACATAAAGTAATTGACCCTTTGAAAGTCCCAATCCTTGATAAGCAAATCATCATCATTTATCATCATCATCATCTGTCATCATCATCTCTAATAAAGTCTCGACCAATCATGGACTTTTTGGATCCTCTTGTCATCATCTCATTTCCGTGCTAACATAACATCGCCAATGCATCCACCATGCATCCATCATACATCCATCCATCCTGCATCCATCATGCATCCATCTTACATCCAGAAAACTATCAGCATACCACATATCATCCATATCATACATCATAGGAAACATCGATCATTTCACATGCATTGCATAATCATCATCATAATATAGATCTGTTATCATAAATCATCCATTGCTTAATCATAGCATATCACATCATCCATCTCATCATCTCACATCATATCATCATTTAAGTTGTTTAGGATAATATAGATTTGTTATTCTAAGCATCTTAAAATCATCTCATTTGCATCACCGTCCATAACCATCCATTTTGAACCTCTTTATCATGAGATCGACCCTCAAATTGAATCTTTTCGCTCGATCTCTCGAGGGGGCAATGTACCAGTGTACTTTCCGTTGGGGCATCCGAAAAATCAGAAAATTTTTAAATTTCGATCACGGAAAGTTTATTCTTTGAACCAACGCAACAAGTACATTGCTTCAAAGAGGGGCAAAATGTAGACATGCAAAATTAACATTATGCATTCGATCGGATTTAGTCAAATTATATGTCGCATTAGGACCATTCATCAAATAATCAGGTGCACTTTCATCCATTCATTAAATAATCTCATTTCCTAAGGTCATTCATCAAATAAACATTATCATCAACCTTTTAATAAATCAAAAATCCATTTAAATCAAATCCTAAATCATATTCCATCATTTTCTGATTTAAACAAATCAAATATCAAGTCTTAAAAGTCAACTCACCTAATCAGCATTAAATTAGCATAATCATCATTTATTTAATCTAACCCTGATTAAATAATAATCTCACCCACTTGCATTCTCTAGATATCTCCACTTGCACAAATAAATCAATTTTATTGATTTATTAAATCCAAGATTTTCCATCAACATGGCATTTATGGGGAATATTCCCTCAATTTTGAATTCAAAGGCAAGTTGATTTGTCCCTCCAACATTGCATTTATTACTCATTTTCTTGTCCCCCACTTAGCATTTACTTTCAAATTTGAATTCAAATTTTCCCTCTCATGGGCACTCTTCCCAAATATTGCACAACCATTGACCACTCACCACTTGACAAGTGTCCTTCTTTCATTGGTCCAATCTTAGTCCCACATTGGTCTCTCTTCAACACTTAGCATTTTGAAAATCCTTAAATAGAAGCTTCAACATTGAGCAAATCCTCCACAATCTCTTGCAAGGTCACTCTCTTCATTTGAGATTTCATCTTGTCCATTTCACTTCATCATATCCATCATCTACACAACTTGATGCAAGGTCATTATCTTTGAGATTTGATCTTGTCCATTTAGCATCTCCATATCCATAGCAATTTCATCATTAGCTTATCAATCAAGGATTGGGAAAGGGTCACTAGCACATGTGACACCAATCCACTATGGGATAGGTTTAATGTCATGTTTTTATATGCTTTTATTTGGTTTCCCTTGTTTCATTTATGGCATGATTAACATGGCTTATTATTCCATAGGGATGTTGAAATGTTGCTTTATTTTAAACTAACCATTTGCATATTTCAACAACCACAAAATGTGGTTGCTACAATCTGCAAAATGGCTAAAATGTCAACACACAATATTAGAAACACAACAAATTTTCACATCCATATGAAATATTGAATCATGCTTCATAATGCAATCCAAACAACAAAATATCAACTAAACTAAGTGAAAGCACAAAGAAGCAAGAATCCAACTCTATCTCATATTGGATTGGTGTCACATGTGCTAGTGACCCTTTCCCAATCCTTGATTGATAAGCTTAGATGATGATGATGCCATGGAAATGATGAGCAAAATTAGTTCTCAAGGAGAGTAACTTTGCATATGCTTTTTGGATGAAATTGTGGAGGTTGTGAAGGATTTGATAAGAGATGAAGCCTCTATTTTATAGATTTTCAAAATGCTAAGTGTTGAAAATGGACCAATGTGGGACAAAGATCAAGCCAATAAGATAAAACCACTTGTCAAGTGGTGAGTGGTCAATGGTTGTGCAAGATTTGGGAAGAGTGCCCATGAGAGGGAAAATTTGAATTCAAATTTGAAAGTAAATGCTAAGTGGGGGACAAGAAAATGAGTAATAAATGCAATGTTGGAGGGACAAATCAACTTGCCTTTGAATTCAAAATTGAGGGAATATTCCCCATAAATGCCATGTTGATGGAAAATATTGGATTTAATAAATCAATAAAATTGATTTATTTGTGCAAGTGGAGATATCTAGAGAATGCAAGTGGGTGAGATTATTATTTAATCAGGGTTAGATTAAATAAATGATGATTATGCTGATTTAATGTTGATTAGGTGAGTTGACTTTTAAGACTTTGATATTTGATTTGTTTAAATCAGAAAATGATGGAATATGATTTAGGATTTGATTTAAATGGATTTTTGATTTATTAAAAGGTTGATGATAATGTTTATTTGATGAATGACCTTAGAAAATGAGATTATTTAATGAATGGATGAAAGTGCACCTGATTATTTGATGAATGGTCCTAATGCGACATCTAATTTGACTGAATCTAATCGAATGCATAATGTTAATTTTTCATGTCTACATTTTGCCCCTCTTTGAAGCAATGTACTTGTTGCATTGGTTCAAAGAATAAACTTGCCGCGATCAAAATTTAAAATTTTTCTGATTTTTTGGATACCCCAGCGGAAAGAAGTACACTGGTACACTTACATGCATAGGAGGTGTGAGCATTAGAATGATTGAAAACACTCCTTCAAATATTATAATTTTTTCTTCACTAAAATCCAACCAATAAATACTCCATTCCTTGACTGAAAATTCTTGCCAATCCACCCATTTGTAAGCAACTAAAATTATGTGAAGGCTAATTGAAATGATGAGAGCTGAACCAAATCTGAAATTTTGTCTCATGAGTCTCGAAACAACAAATAAGATGTTAGAGATATCATCATCTTCATCCAAAATTAATGACATGATGGTGTGTATGGAGGTTATAATATTCTCGATATGATCATCATTAATGGCGCTTGAGAGTTTTGAAACATGACAAATATCATTTCCTCACAAGCAATATCTAGCATAATGTAACCAAACTGGAACTTTGCAAAAATCTCAAGTATAGTTACCCTCTTAACAAATAATAAACTGTTGAAATGATCCAAACCTAGAAAATTATCCACAATCAATTGAAAAACTTCCTTCATGATCTCATTGCTATAAGGCTTCTTTGGAGCTATTATTCTATTGATTTCACTTATACAAGATTTAACAACAAACGTCATACAAGGCTGACCCAAAGTGAACTCAATGCCATGGAAAGTTAAGAGAACTACTACTATCATAACTTGCAAACTGTGATTCTTGTATGAAGGAAAAACCTTTATTCTTGATACCCAGTATCTTAATGTAGCCCCCATATCCCATACTCTTATGTGTAGGCATGCATGGATTCCTTCACCTTTCTTATGATGCTTCCTTTGATAAAAAAAACTTTGTAATGACAAAGTACAAAGCATCAATCCTATACTCTCATGATTAACTTCATGCATTGGGTTATGATCCAAAAGAAAATAAAATTGCTTACCTTTAGTTATTGATTTGAGAATTGCAACAAAGTCAAACCAAACATTTTTCTCAAGTGCATAATCTTCAACAATTTTTTTTTTCTGTAAATCAAACCTATATGTTTCCTGAATTGAAACACTCTACTCATAGACTACATTAACATCATCAAGATGATCAAAAATCTTATTAGTAGTTGGTGATTTGGAATTTTCAACATGCTCCAAACCATCATTCAAATCAAGTGGGGCATCTTTCTCATGCACATTCTGGAACTCCACCTTGTAAAGTGGGCTATCATAAGGTATCTTTGGTTCCATCTCAAAAAGTGGATTATCAAAAAATTGAAAGTTACTTTCAGCATTTTGTTTATGCCAATTATCACCATGGTCTAACTCTCCTTCATAAGGACGCTCTATGTTATCTTCTTTAGAAGGACTCAAGTACCCTTCCTCTACAATTGCTTTTGAAATTTAAATTTCATTTTCATTTGTTTTCGGTTCTAGCATCTTCTTTCTTGTCTCTTCCTTTGTGCTAGTTTCTTTATTTATTGTAGTTGAAGACACCTAAATTTGGACACTTATATTTGTCCAAAATTTCCCTCTTCGTCTAAATACCCTCTCATTAGCATTAATTAAGTAATACCCTTAAACCATCTAAACCCCTAAGGCATTCAGTTAATAATTAAATACCTTACCCCTTTCATCAAATGAATTAAATAAATATGATATTTATTTAATTCTTCACATGCCACATTATTTTCCTTAATCCTAATTATTCTCCTAATCTCATCATTAGAGATGTGCACATGTCTAATCCTTGATTAGGATGTGTCACATCCTCCAACTTTTGCAAGTTGGCCTCTAATCCTCATTAACTATTAATCATCTTCTAATCACTGATTAGTTAAGCCTAATCAATACCTTGGTCAACTCTCCCCATCCCCCAAGGAATTTTTAATTCTTTTTTATTCATCCAAGGAATCTTCTCTTCCCCATGGAAGTTCTAAAACCTTTGACACATCACTCACATGTGTCCATGTATTCTAGAGTCTTTGACTTGTCACATCAAGTCTTATGTGGGTAAGTACTTACCTTTTTGGGCACCTTGTCTTATCCAAGGTACTTTCCACCTCTCCCTTTGGAACCTTGTATTATCCACAAGATTCTCCAATCATGTGAATTCTAAATTCACTTTTATTCACCCAAGATTCTCCTCTTCCCCATGTGATCATTGAGAGGTCACATCAAGTCACATGTCAATGTACTTGTCCTTCCTCCACATCATGTACCCTCCTTCCACCTCACTTACACATCACATCCTTAACCACTTCATATTCCACATGTCAAGATGTGAGGGCTTGCAAGTCCTCAACTCACCATAGCCCTTCATCTTGGCCTTGTTGGATAAATTTCAACCATTGAATTCTTTAGAGTATTCAAATTTCCTCTATAAATACCTCCTCTTTTCTCTCATCTAGGGGGTTCATGATTTTGCTACCAAACTCTTTCCAATTTGACATTTGAGCCATACTTAGCCAATTTTCACACTTTTCCTTCACCATAGCACTTGCATCCCATACTCATCTACTTTCAACCATCTTTGCATCCCATCTCACATCTTTTTCCATCAAGAGGAGCATACACAACATCAAAGATCAAAGGGCCAACCAAATGAGCAACTTAGCAAGGTATAATCGTTTTATCTATGTTTGTTAAGTTAACATTTTTCCCAATCTTGAGGTGTTAGGTGTTTGTTTTTGTTTTTTTGTTGCATATTTATTGTTGTTACACGTTTTAGGATGAAGATTTTCACCTGGTCACATTTCTGGCATGCTCAGTGGGACCCATAGATGGGTCTTTTGCTTTCATGTTTTCTATTTTTTTTACTATTTGTAGGTGTAGGTTGCAGAGGGGCAGACCCACCCTAGCAGAGAGGCAGGCCTACCCATCTAAGGGCATATCTACCCTAGCAGAGAGGCAGACCTGCCCATCCAGGGGTGGACCCGCCCACTAGGGGCGGACCTAACCTAGTAGAGGGGTAGACCTACCCTCCACAGAGCCCGAAAACAACAAATTTTTAGATTTTTTCTCAGAGGGGTGGACTCACCCAAAACCAAGGGCGGACCCACCCAAAACTAGGGGTGGACCCGTCCTTTAGGGGTGAACCCGAGCAAAACCAGGGGTGGACCTGCCCAAAAACAACTTTTTCCATAAGGTAAAAACTAAAGTTTAAGCACTGTTTTTAGCTGTTTTGAGTATTTATAACCCCCTAATGTGTGTTGTTTGTGTCTCTACAAGGATTGGACTAGCATTTGGTGAAAAAATGGGAAAAAAATTCTAACAAATTTCTTGTAGGTCCATCCATTTCAAAACATTTATTAGCTGCTTGTTATTGTTTTTCATTAACTTAGGCACATAAATTAACTAGGGGGTGTCAGTATAATTTGTGTGTCATGCTTGTGGTAAGCTATTGACATATCCAATCCCCTTGCACCATTTGACGATCCTGGGTGATGAGAAATCGTAGCTTACCAAGTCCTTTTGAGTCACCTGTTTTTATTTTTCTTAGGGGACCTGCTTGGGGATTTCATCACCCCAAGGGATGATCCCAACCACACATATCGGCGAGGTATACAAAGGGGGGAGATCCAAAGTTGTACCCCAATCAAACCACGTTGTTATTGGCAAAGCATCGGGATAATGTGAAGAGTTGGTCTGAGCCTTTTAGTACCTCGCTAAGGTTCCCGACTCACGCTTGTGATGGGCTGGTGTTCACGGTTTGGCCTCATGTATCGGGTGTATATTGAGGAATCCCTAGCAACCATGTTTATCCTAGAATAGAGGACTTTGTTGGCCATACCCATTCTACTAATCTTAGGATCATACTTCTTGAACTTTTTTCTTTGTGCAAAACTAGTATTTTTTTGTTCAGTCAAGTCAACCTTGCCCTCTGATTGTTGTTTACTATGTTTTGGGTCCTTTGCCTTAGTAATTTTTGTGAAAACCCAGTTTAGACTTGTCTAGGGGTGGACCCGCCCTCCAAATCCATACCTGCCCTTTTAGGGGCAGAACCTCCCTCCAGGGCCATACCCACCCTCCAGAGCCATACCTGCCCTTCCAGAGCCATACCCGCCCTCTAGAGCCATACCTGCCCTTCCAAGGGCGGACCCACCCTTTAAACAACTTTTTTCGTCCTCCGTTTGGTCGTTCCAACTACCCGTTCCTTCGTTCTGATCACTCGTCTCCCCGTTCTAAACATTCATGCACCCATTTCGATCATCTTTTCACTCGTTTTGAGAGTCGTTCATGTATTCTTAGAAGTAGTTTACTTGTTTCGAGTATTTGTTCGTCCCTCTCGATCATCCGTTTACTTGTTCTAAGTAATCTTTCATCTCTTCCAAACCTCCTACTCTCGTTTCGAGCCGTTGTTCGTCCATTTCTATCATTCATTTCCCCAATTAGATCATCATTTTCCCCATCCAAATCTATTGAACTTTGTTTTTGGTTATTATCCAAATTGACCTAAGTATCTGAATTGATCGTCATCATCAACATCTACTTAGGATTGTCATCCATCCTAATTTAATTATCATTTTTGGCCCAATCAATCCACTTTTAATCTCAAGGTGGATTCGGTGTCGCAATCATCCATTTATCCTTTAATCTGATCAATCAGTATCCTAAGTCACCTAGGACAATCTTTGAACGGGGTTTAGAATCCCTTTCATCATCCTATTTGATCCATTATTTGATCTTATCAATCATCTCATCGATCGATCCTATCCAATTTAATCCAATCACATCCCTATCCAATCACCTTCGACCCAATCAATCTGCTTCCATCTTGAGGTAGATTCGATGTCATAGTCATCCTTTGATAATCAAATCAGAATCAATCCCATCGCATCATCCAATCATCCTAATTTGATCTTTAATCCAATCCTGATATGAGCTTGACCTAAATCCCAACTTGAGCTTTAGTCCATTTCCATTTGAAATCTTTGATCCATCCTCTTCATCCTTTCATCATCATGAATCCTTATCCTCCATCAATAGTAGTCAAGGGAAACCCTAATTATGTGGATGACAATAACGAGAGTCTCGAATTATACGACATAGATCCCCTTGACATTATTGTCGCTAGTAAGCTTTCTCCACCCGCTTTCCACAATCCAATCACCCCTTCAAGCTATCTCGTTATGTCTTCATCCATGCCTAATCGTGCTCCTTATGCTACCTTTGACAAGTGATATCCATTACCTTCCCCATCTGCATATTCATCATATTCTTCATCTACATCATCCTCTTGTCCAACACCCACAGCCTCTTATCCCAATCTGTCATCCTAGTATCCCTATCACAATCCCCCATCCATGTCCCCTTATCATAATTCTCCTTACCAATCAACCTATCCTAATCCAACATCCACATCTTCTTATCCTAATCTATCATCCACGTCTCCCTATCTCAATCTACCATCTCAATCTTCCCATCCTAATCCTCCATACCAATACCCTTACTACAATCCACTAGTCATATCCTCTTGTCCTAATCCATAGTCCATATCCCCCTATCCTTATTCACCACTCCAATATCTCTACCTAAACCCTCCATCCAATCCTAATACTTCACCTACTCCTAGTCATGTATCCAATCCCATTCCTCCATCTAGTCCTAGTCCACCACTCCATAATCCCAATCCTTCACCAATCCCCAATCCTTCATCCACTCCTACCTCGCCATCTAAACCTAGAATATGCAAGTTTCTCACTCCAAAAGTTCTCCAAGGACTTATCACAAAGAATACATCCCCAACTCCACCACTTGAAATCGTGGAACCATGCCATCCCAATTCATCATCTATGGTAACTAATGATGAGACCCTTGTCCATACCACACCTATCATTGATGTTACCACCCCTAGCACCACTTAAACATTTGAAATCCTCACATCCACTGAATCCGATGAACCCCCATATCCTACTCTGAGAGTCATCAAACCCATTGAAGACACCCAAATCCAATCCACTTCTCCCACTCCTAGTATCATTGAAATCCATTCCCATGAACTTCACGAATCCTCCAACCTTTTGTCTCCCCAACTTGAGGAGTCCCTCCAACATTCCATCACCATGCCACCCACACAAGAGGAGTCATGCCAAGAGCCTGATCCAAAGCATGCCAATTTATCCCCTTTTCCACATCAAGATCTCGTTGACCCACCTAATCCTACTCAAGATCACAGTCCTCCATCCACTCCATCTCATGACTCCCTTGACATTGAAAATTCCACCGCTCCATCTCATGAGCCTATTCTCCATCTCCATCACATGATCCCTTATCACCTACTGTCACAAATCCAGATCCTATCATATCACATAATCCCTCTCTTGATACCACCCATCAAGATGCTGCTAAACCTACTATTCCCTCACCACTTGTATATCCCCTTGGTACTCTCACATTCTTCCATGGTAGTCTCCTTGCAAAAGAAAAACAAAGCATATGCACCACCCATCCCCCCCACCTAATAATGAACTCACATCATTCTTCCAGAATAACATAAATCCTATCATGGATCGAATGCTCAAGAACATGAACTATCAAGGAAAAGGTTTAGGCCTTCATGAGCAAGGTATTTTAGAGCCCATCCAGGTCAAAGAACAAATCTGTATACAAAGTCTTGGACATATTTCTCAAGACTCAAAATCTAAAGATATTCGTACAACCTCTAGATGTCCTCAACGAGCCTCTTCCAAAAGAAATATAGGCTCTTCCCATCGCTCCACGATATCATATGTTTCCATCCCTCCTCCTCCATTGTATCCCTCAAAACAACCGTCCATATTCCTCCTTCATCTCTTCCATCCATTTTTGGTCCTTATGTCCCTGCACCCACCATCACACATCTCCCGAATACTACATCTATTTTGGGCCCTTATATCCCAAAATCACCCCCTCCTTCTCGTCCTATTCATCCTTTCATCCAACCAACACCTATCCATGTCACTCATCATAAACATCCTACTCTCATGTCCCCTAATCAGGATCAACAAAGGCACATACCTACACATCCTCCATCTACACATAATCCTACCTCCATCACTCCACATCATCCATCTCCTCGTACCCATCCCATTGCTATTAAAATCACTTTGGATGCTAAAGAAAAAATGCATGAATCTCAACATCCACATGAATCAAAAGCTCCTCATGTCCCCTCTAAAAGACATGTTGACAAAAAGAAAAATCCAATCCAAAATCCAAATCAAATCTACAGGCTACAAAGGCCCACCAAAGCAAAAATCAAAACCATATGGATCCCAAAGAAAAAAGATGCAATGCCTTCAAATGAAGAATCCATAAAAACATTCAAAGTTGCTAATCCGAAAGCTAATCATTCACCTCCACCATCTCCTAAATCTGTTTTGGGTCCTTATGTCCCAAAATTCACTATCCCATCTCCTCCATTATCCCCACATTCTCCATCCATTAATCCTCCTATCTTTTCACATACACCACCACATGTGCCAATGTTGGTCTTGAACTCACTACCCCATCACACACCTACCCCGTCATTCTATCCATACCCTTTCCAGCATCCCATCCATTATTCCACATATTTTCCCCATCAAATCCCTCTAATTCATCCTCTTGCATAATCCATTTATCCTAATAAGGTTGTACCAACATCCGATAGTCATCTCAAACATGGGCTCTTAATACCTTTTCTAGAACTTGATGCTTGAGTCTGTCATCCTTATCCCTATTGCATGTCTTCTAAATCCACTTATTCACATCTCTATCCTAGTCCATCTCCATCCACCTTCTATCCAAAAAGAAAAAAGTAAAGAGAAATAATTTTTCCAATGGTGAAAAATTGGCAAACAAGCGCCTCAGATAAATACCATGATGAAAACCTAGCAAACATGCATCATGCATAAATCCCCATCAGTCCTTTTCCACACTTGGGGGCAGCTTCCTGATATGCACTCCCTCCATCCACTATGCTTCCTTCTATGCTTCCATCTATACACCCATCTTCCTGCTTTCATCCCCTCCATCCCACCTATCTTCTGCATCCTACCATCATATCCCATTTATCTCCCATCCCTCCATCCTTCTTGTGATCTTGATCAAAATAGGGGCACCTATCTATGCATGCTTTGGACACCTCTTGGTATAATTTCCTTCATCCATGCTCTATCGTATTCCTTAGTTATCTCCTTTATCTCCTCTAGTTATCTCCTTTATCTTCCCATCCACTTGTCTTGCATCCCTCCTGCCTCATGAAACACGACATATTTAGAATAAGGGCACTTATCTCCCTTTGTGATATAGTCCTTGGAGACATCATCCATCATAAAAATCTCTTCCATCTACCCACCATTATCTTCCTATCCACTCAAACAACCCCTTCCATCTCCCAAGCCTTATCTTCCTATCCATCTATCATGATATCTCTATCATCCCCCCATCCTTATCGGCCTATCCATCATATAAATTATTTCCATCTCCTCATCCTTATCCCTCTATTCAACCATCATATCAATCTCTTCCATATACCCATCATTATCTTCGTATCCATCCAAACAATCCCTTCCATCCAAATAATCCCTCCCATCCCCCATCTTTATCTCTCTATCCATCCCTTTATCTTTATCCTCATTCCATCTCATAATCCCTTTTTTCATTGGTATCTAGCTATAGGCTACTCCCCATGCAACCCAATTCCATCTATCTCATCATCATCATTCCCATACATTTCGCACATATGTTTAATCTCCTACCCTTTCTCATCATTCATCCATACATCATATCATCCTCCCAATTCATCTTTTGATGCTTTGAATAACTATCCCATCCCTGAGCTTCGTGTGATCATCATCATCCTATCCAATCCACCATATCTATCATGTCTCATCATATCGGTCCCATCATTTTATCCCCCTCTGAGGGTTGTCTTATCATCATCCTATATCATTTGTCTTTGGCCTTTTGTCGAACTACGTTGTCCCTGCGTTTTCACGTAGGCAAGGTCGATCATTTGATCTGCCCCCGGGGCTCTTTTATCGTCTATCATCAATATTTTCTTTTTTTCATCTGGTCCTTGTCATCAATCATCGATATTCATCGTCCTCTTTCCACTTTTATCCATGGTCAATCGTCGGACTTTTATCAAACTACGAGGGCTCTGTGCTTTCACATAGACAAGGATAATCTTTGATTGGCCCCTGAGCCCCTAAGTCCTTAGGGTGTGTCAATCTCCTATCTTGTGTCATGTCTCTTGTGTTGTGTCATCAAGCTATGCCCTTATCTAGTTGGTTCTTAACAAACGAGATCCACTTGTATCATGAGATCCAATCAGTTTTGAGTATCCTATGTTATATCGATCTTTTAGTTCAGTATCCATCATCGGTCTCACTAGGATGCATCCTTCCTAACAAAACTCATCAATCCCATCCACCCCTTTGATCCTCTAGAAAAGGACATTTGAAATTGATTGCGATCTTTTGATGCTTTCGACTTTTATTTATCATTTGAGCTCCCTATCATCACTTGTCATGGTTGCCTTGATCCATCATATCGTGGTGTGCTTTGACTAGTAAAAATAGGGACATATCTCGATCTTTCATTTTTTCTTCTCGGTTGTCCCTACTCTTCATCTTCACCCCCATCATTTTTCCTTCCTAATCACTCCTTTGAATGATTGGGGCATATTTTCCGATCTAACCATCTTCTTCTGGGTTCTATGTTTTAATCTTCTTTGAAATGATGCTATTTCCTAACACCAACTCAAGGAGGGGCAAAATATAGACACCTAAATTTGGACAATTATATTTGTCCAAATTTTTCCTTTTCATCTAAATACCCTCTCATTAGCATTAATTAAGTAATATTGTTATTATTTAATTAATACCCTTAAATCATCTAAACCCCGAAGGTATTCAGTTAATAATTAAATACCTTACCCCTTTCATCAAATGAATTAAATAAATATGACATTTATTTAATTCCTCACATGTCACATTCTTTTCCTTAATCCTAACTATTCTCCTAATCTCATAATTAGAAATGTGCACATGCCTAATTCTTGATTAGGATGTGTCACATACTCCAACTTTTGCAGGTTGGCCTCTAATCCTCATTAACTATTAATCATATTCTAATAACTAATTAGTTAAGCCTAATCAGTACCTTGGTCAACTCTCCCCATCCCCCAAGGAATTTTTAATTCTTTTTTATTCATCCAAGGAATCTTCTCTTCCCCATGCAAGTTCTAGAACCTTTGACTTGTCACATCACTCACATGTGTCCATGTCTTCTAGAGTCTTTGACTTCTCACATCAAGTCAAATGTGGGTAAGTACTTACCTTTTTGGGCACCTTGCCTTATTCAAGGTACTTTCCACCTCTCCCTTTGGAACCTTGTCTTATCCACAAGATTCTCCAATCATGTGAATTCTAAATTCACTTTTATTCACCCAAGATTCTCCTCTTCCCCATGTGATCATTGAGAGGTCACATCAAGTCACATGTCAAGGTACTTGTCCTTCCTCCACATCATGTACCCTCCTTCCACCTCACTTACACATCACATCCTTAATCACTTCACATTCCATGTGTCAAGATGTGAGGGCTTGTGAGTCCTCAACTCACCATAGCCCTTCATCTTGGCCTTGTTGGATAAATCTCAACCATTGAATTATCTAGAGAATTCAAATTCCTCTATAAATACCCCCTCTTTTTTTTCATCTATGGGGTTCATGATTTTGCTACCAAACTCTTTCCAATTTGACATTTGAGTCATACTTAGCCAATTTTCACACTTTCCTTCACCATAGCACTTGCATCCCATACTCATCTACTTTCAACCATCTTTGCATCCCATCTCACATATTTTTCCATCAAGAGGAGCATACACAACATCAAAGATCAAATGGCCAACCAAAGGAGCAACTTAGCAAGATATAATTGTTTCATCTATGTTTGTTAAGTTAACGTTTTGCTTAATCTTGAAGTGTTAGGTGTTTTTTTTTTTTTTTTTTCATATTTGTTGTTGCTGCACATTTTAGGATGAAGATTTTCACCTAGTCACAGTAGTTTTAGGATCCACCTAAGTTCTTTGATGTGGAGTCTTTTTCTCATCTTATTTCACTCTTTGTTTCATATGTTTGGGTTTTGCAACTACATTTAGAAATTCCATTTTAATGTTTGGGTCCTTCATTAGATTAGAAAATTCTTGCATCAACTCACATATAGACTTATCAACTGTAGGCATCTTTTCAACTTTGTTCTAGCAACTATCAAAAAGTGGTACTGAAATGCAACCACTAAAACTCTATCATGTAATTGAAGAACTCAACAGATGTTAGCTTAACCAACAGGTTGGTAAGATCACCAACTCTGATACCATTTTAATGACACCCCTTATTTTTTATTTTACTTTTTTGGCAATAAGTGTGCTCAACATAAACAATTACACAAGATCAACCCTTTTCAAAAATGCTATTCAATTAGACATGTTATAATATATCAAAGGAGTACCTCGATTTAAGGAGTTGGGACAATCATATTAAGTCAAAAATCATGGCATTAGCTATAGGTTGAAATGTGATAGGTTTGAGAATGATTGATAAAGTAGTTACAAATAATCAACGATCGAAAACCTTAAGGAAATACCTCCCAAGATACCTAGAATACCTTCCAGAGTTGTTCAACAACTTCACACACACTCAACTTAACCAAACAATCTTCAATGGCAAGGAAGTATCAACTTCCAGGTTTGGTATGACTATGCAAGTGGTAGTAGGTCTGTTGCTCAAAGGGTGTAGGTCAAACAACAATGGAGAGGCCTTCAAACACCCTCCAATCACACTTAGAACACCTCCAAGGATTACCAATTAATATTACAATTACCCAACAACATTCAAACACATGAAATGCAAGGAAATGATTAGCTACCTGTTTGATTTACACCTTCTAGTTGTACTCAACACCAACCAAACACATCCCAATCCCTTGTAATGATGAAGGTAACTCTAGAATAGGTCTGCAATGCCAAAATGGCACATTATAACAACCTTAAGAATGAGATTAAATGAGTGTTACAAGTCTAAAAAAGTATGAAGGATGATTACATGTCTCATGTCCATAAATTGCAGTTCTAAAGGAGTAGAAAATATTCTGTTACAAATAAATCAACAAAGATAACTTTTTTAACAAGCTTCCTAATGCACAACTAACACATTCCAAAGGGTCGGAAAATATAAGAATACCAATTCAATCAACAAACAGACCAAAAACCCACCTTAATAGAGTTTCCCTATTATGAGAATCACCATATGAACAACTTCAAATTATTTTAGAACTTGTTAACAACCTTCCCAAGAAGATATGAGTTGTACAACCTAGCAAGGAAACCATTCCAAACCTCAAACTGTATGGCCAACTAATATCAATCTATAGATATCACAAATATTCACTGAAACTCAAAAAATATTAGCAAAAATTGTTCAAAAATCTGCACCTCAAAATACTTTGAATATCTTCATTTCTTGAAACCCCAAACTATGAAAACTTTGAAACCCAAGGCGATTCCTATGTGAAATCACTCCAACCAGCTAGGGATCATCTCTCAAATTCGAAACTAGTGATTTGATGAGGGTTTTTGTCCTCGATCAATCCTTGGAAGAATTTCTTTATTCACTCCAACAACATCATGTTATGTGTGCAAACTTGAATAATGCAAATGAGAGCCCCACACCTCCTTATATAGCTTTTTTGCTACTTTTTTTGAAAAAGCATTTTTTTTTTTTGTTTTTTTTCTTTTCTTTTTGAAAATGCACTTTTTTGCTTTTTGTTGCTTTTTTGAAAAAGATTTTTTTTTGTTTTTCCTAAAAAGTGTTATTTTAAATAACTTTAAGTCCCCTTTTTCGAGCTAGGCATCCAATGTGGGGAATATCCTTTTCACTTTGTTATATTTAACACTAAGTTAATATTAAAACATCACTTTATAAATTTATTGTAAATATTAAAATAATTCCAATCATTTTACAAAAAGCATTGATGAGACATCTAAAACAGAAATTAATTGCACCAAGAAGCTACTGATGACAAGGGAAGATGTCTAGTGCCAAAGCAAGCACTTACTAAAAATAGTCATGTTCTCCAAGAAATATGGAGAACAACCTAGATGACCAAAAATGCAAAAAAGGACATCACCACCATCATGAACACCAACAGAATGCCAACACATCATTGGACGCTGAGAAAAGCTACCACTGAGCTCTCCACAAACCTTGGAGCCCAAACTAGAAGTAAAAAATAACATATGAAAGCATCATATGAATTTTCTAAACCTCCTAAGGTCATCAGTAACATCAATTTACCCCTCTAAACATGCTGACACAAACCTAGAAAGTCAGTGCCAATGACAAAGTAAGAGAACCCAAAAAAGGGGACATTACCTAGATTTTTTGGTATTGTCAAATTATTTATTTCTTAGTTTATTTTCTCTCCATAAAAAATATATTTAGACTCTTATGGGAGGGTCATGGTTCCTTAGCAATTCATATCTCTTTCTTAAGAAATAAAATCTAGGCTTTAATATAGAGAATTAATACATTAATAGAGTCCCAATTTTGATTAATCTCCTTGGATTACCATTGGAGTACTTGAATGAGGATGTGTGGTTGGGTATTGCTTTCTCTTGTGGCATACTCATTATAGTTGATGAGGTGACTAGATCCAACAAATATTTTGAATTTTCCATATTTTATGTTAATATCTTTGTTGATAAGGTGCTCCCATCTTTGGTCACCTTATCTTCAAAACTAGGTGATTGGGTGCTTTGGTGAAATCAATTTTTTAGGGGTCCTTGGCGGTGTTTCTCAATTACCATTGTCTAGATCATCCTATAGTTGGGTGTGGGCTCACAAGAAAAATACTTAATTACAAGAAGAAAAAGGATCAACAAAATTCTTCTCTTTAGGGCATGGTTGAGGACCCATGAGGGTAAAGGAGAGATGGTATGTCCTCTTGTGGAAAATTATAGTTCAAAGGATCATAATCTTGTCTCTAAGTTGAAGTCTCATCC
>VDFB02086081.1:315464400-315481109 GCA_007258455.2 Sequoia sempervirens
ACTTAATAATTTTATAGGTGTTTCAACCTCTATAAAGACTTGGGGATCATAAGAATCATAGTTAGGAAGGAATAATATAAAATATTAGGTCTAAATGAATTTTTTCAAATTCTAAATATTAATTAAATAATATATTTATTCTTAGTTGTGATATATATTTGGAAGTATCATTCTCAAAAGGAAAGCTCTACTTTGGTATTGCAATGTGTTCATTTTTCTAAAGACTTCAATTTGTTAATTTTATACTTAAATATTGGAATCAATTTATCTTTGGTAAAAAACATCAAATGAAATACATGTATACAAGATTGAATGATATTACTCTTCATATTAGATAATATTGAATCAATAAGGAAGGATTTTTGGATAATTCCTCTCTTTCTAAATAGCTTCATGAATGAGAACTTCAACAATAGGTTTCTAAGAAGTAGAAATCATGAATTAATAGGATTTAGGAAGGGGTTGAAAATACCTCCTTTCTCCATAATTTAGCTAAAGAAAAAATATTTTTTGATGCTATCTTGTCTATTACTTTGTCTCATGTAATTCAACTATCTTTATATCAAGAGATAAATAAAGATTTTTTAAGAATTTTTTTATTTTAGAAAAGTGTCCATACAATGATGGAGGAGAAAAGGGTTATATTATATTGCAAACCTTATTTGGTTACTAAGTAAATGAATCATGTTGAAGAATAGGAAAAACATTTTATTTCAAATAAAGAATGTTGTCTTCTAGCTATACTGGCTTCCCTATTGATTTATGTAATGAATTATGGCAAATAATTAAGTATGATATTATATAATTTATGTGAAAATATTAGGATAATAAGAAGAATCTTAAAGTAATTAATTCTATATTATTGGCTTTGATTCCAAATAAATTAAATAAAAACCGTTTCATATTTGTTTTCCCTATTTCTTTTTGTAATGTATCTTACAAGATTTTTATCAAACTTATTACTAATTATCTAAATTAAATTTTGGATTAGTTGATTTCATCTAAGAAATATTTTTTTTAAAGAGCATCAAATTATTAATGGTATTGTAATTTATTTAAAAGTGATTTTTTATATGAGTTGGTTAAAGGATAAAACTATGTTTATCAAGTTAGAAAATTCCAAGGCTTATGATAGGCTTAAATTGTCATTCCTCAATAATATCTTATCTAATTTTGGTTTTATTTAGGATGGCTTTAATGGGGCACAAATTGTGTTCAATCATCTTCCTTATTATTTTTTATTAATATAGTCACATTTTCTATTTTTGTTGCTTATAGAGGTTTGATATAAGGTGATCCCCTCTACCCTTATTTTTTTTATTCTTATGGATAATGGTTTAAAAAGATTTATTAATCAATAGAGAGTTATTGTGAGTATTTAGGGACTAAAAGTGACTAAATATCTTCAATATCATTCTCATCTTTAATTCATGCATAATATTGTCCTTGTGAGTGTTGGTAAAATATAGAATGTTATAAATTGTTAAATTTATTCAGATATATTTTTGTTATCTTTTAATGAAGATACTAGTGAATATAAGTCTAACATTTATTTCAATTTTCTATAATACTCTTATCCATCTAAAAGAATTTTTTCTTATCTTGTAAATAAAAATTAGTAAGCTTCCCTTATATTAACTTGGTATCCCTTGTAAATTAGTAATCCCAATAATATTAGTGATGGAGGATTCTTGAAAGATTCAAAATTTTAGTTCTGCACCTTTCATTGATAATATTTTTCTAAATATCTTAACCTTTTAAAATTAGTGATGTATGCTCATCATATTTATAGATTTTTGGTGCTTTCTTCTCCAAAACTTTTTTATAAGGGATTTTTATTCTCTTTCTAAATTAAATTTATTTTCATGGGAATTTTTTCCTCTAAATATTCTCTTACTATCTAGGACATGATTTGTAAGACTAATAAAAATGGTCTTGGTCTTAGGATTTTTTATTTGAATACTCAAGCTTTGGCTACTAGATGAAAATAAGTACTAGGATACATTATGGGAAAAAAATATAATCTATAACTATTTACATGGTGTTTCTATTGATAAGGTTCTAAGAATGGGTTTGGCTAGAAAAAGGATCTATGATCAAGAATATTATCAAGAAGGGTACTCCACTTGTTTAAAACAAAATTTTATATATATTATTAATATGGGTCATAGTTCTCTTCTCTGGACACATTTGTGGGATTTCCATCCCTAAATTCTCACTTCATTTGCCTATCTTATCCTCTAAATAAATTACTTTTTGATGTTGAATGATCTAAAGTTTCAAACATTAAAGCTTCTAACTTAGTGGTGAAACACATTTTTATTATTGGAAGGATCTTAGTCACTAGCTATTCATAAAATATCATAATTCTTGAGTGGTTTTATTATATATTTCAATAGATTGATCATTTTATTTTATGAAGGAAATTGATGCTCTTTCATGGGGTTATAATGGTGATTAGGTTTATCCAGCTTCTTGTGGGTAATACATCTTAGAATATGAAATCTTTGGATGTAGTGATTTTCCCTAATCAAAAAAGACCTTGAATATGTTTTTTTGGCCTAATTATTATTTCATTCTCTACCTAATTTTAAAAAAAAAATAACTTAGTTTGGATAACTTAAGAAAGATATAATTCCAAGGCCCTTATGAGTTCATTCTCTACAGGGTTAATGAGGAGTGTGTGTTATGTATGTGGTTAATGATGAGTGTGTGGTTCATCTTTTCTTTTAGTTATATTTTAATAGAGGCTAATATAGTGTAGTGCAACAAAATGTGTACCCTTGCATTTTCACACTTTTTTGGGCCTGTCTTGCTTTATTTATCCCTATTTATGTCTTAATTGGTCCTATTTTGCATCCACAAGCCCTATGAATTATATCTTTTATGGCTAATCCTGACATACATCAAAAGATAAATGATCATTTAATGATTCTATTTGTGTGTCCCTGATTTGTGGACTAGGAACAAACACCACCTAGGGTATCTTTGTCCTCCATGGGTCTTGGGACCTTGATTTTGAATGTACCTAAAAAAGGTCTCTTTTTGGAGTGTATGCCCTGAGATTTTATCCTTGGGACTAAGACACCACCTAGGGCATCTTAGTCCTCCTTGGCTTATTTTTGGGATTGAATTTCAGATCTTGGTGGGATTTAGCCTCCTCTACTTAATGATTTCCTATGTCAGCTTGTGGTGTAATTTCAAGATATTAAGCATGAATAAGTATAAATACAAGGTTCCTCCACTCATTTTCATAACAAGCATTCAAGTATTCATTCCTAAGGAAATTTTATGCATTCAAGAGAAAGTGATCAAACATTAGAAGCCATCATCAAAATTATAGCATCATGTCAAGGGTTTACTACATCCATTCATATTGTTGAGCCAAGATTGTGGATGTAGCATTTAAGATCTATTTGCAACCATTGTTCACATCATATCCAAGGATCCAAGATCTACATTCTTCATGGCCACTACATGGTAGATTGCAAATTCCTTCACAAGAGATCATTCAAGGTGATATCATTTACATATTTCATGTTTGATGCTTCATTTCATTTAGTTGATCATTTGGTTTAATTACCTACAATTGGTTTGACTAAGCAAACCCCCATTCACTAACAATCAACAAGTTTTTCCCCTCTTGTATGTTTGTATTTGCAGATATAGGTTGAAGACTTGAAGATCACTTGAAGTGCAAAGTTGTAAAAGTTGCAAAGTTCCATTACAAAGTTGTCATCTTCATGGAAACTCACCTACAAGTCAAATCTAGAAATTTCAGGACCTTATATCGAAGAAGAAGCAAATGCAGACCTTGGAGCTCAAGACCACATTCAAAGTTTTTCAGAAATTAGAGCAGGACTAATACACCGCCATGGGCATCTCATTCCTCTAGAGCATATTTTTTAGATGTTCGTTCAAATCTAGTTCTGACATCTGAAGACTCTACATCTGCCCCAAAAAATAGCAGTAGAACTAATACGCCATACTGGGCATCTTAGTCCTCCATAACACTTTTTGATAGAATTTTTACATTTCCAGAATCCTCACAACATCTCTAGACTTCCTAGGTACACACATCCTATCTCCCTATTGAATAATTTCATCAATTGCATCTCCCATTTATCATGCATAACTAGGTTTTGTAGGTTGAATGTTCATTTTTCTTTTCCAAGCATTTTCTCATGGTGAACCCCTTTAAAGCTAAAAGAACCCCCTCCTAGGTCCTCCTCATTTTGAATTGACTCACCTTGTGAGGTTTTTAGTCAATCCAATTGGGAATCCTAGGACATTATTGAGTGATTTTTTGGAGAAAGCGAGATATTCATATATCCATTTTCCACCAATCATTTTGGTGAACCCGATGTCTTGAGCATTCATTTTCTGACTTGGAGTCCATTAAATTCCTATATCTAGGTTGCATTCATTCTTGCATTGCATCTTGCATTATTGAAAGTGCATCTAGGGTTTCTCATACTTAGTGAAAGTGCGTCTAGGGTTTCTCATATTTGCATTAGTGAAAGTGCATATGGGTTGCATTTTTTTTGCTTTCTTGCATCATTTTGTCTCATTGAAATTTTGAAAAATGCATTGTTAATCATCCTAATTACATTTACGAACATTTTTACTACATTCAAAATTGAAAAAAATTGCATTCAACTTTGCACAAAATTGCTTGTTGTTAGTAACATTTTCTTGTATTCATTTGCACAAATTTGTGTTTCCAAACATCAAGTCCCTGGGTAGGCAATCTAGGAACATTGTTAACAACTATCAATTTTTTGTTTTTCTAAGAAAACCTCCAATATGATAAAAACTCCCTTACTAACTTCTTAGTCCCTCTCTAGGTTTTTTCCTTAGAATACTGCATGAGTTGATTGTATTCTATTCCAGTTTCTAAAACCTTCAAATTCCTTCAGTAGGACTAAAACGCCCTTATTGGCGTCTTAGTCCCAATTGAGTTTGAAGCTATAATTTTTAGGGTTTAAATCTGATTTTTTGTGCTTCCTAAGTATCCTGCTAACATATACTATAAGTCTGGAAAGTTTCGAGAACATCTATTTTATGCATCTAGGTCAAAAACATGAATTTAGGGCACTCATTTTTTAAATCATTTCAATTACAAGCATCATTAGATATGAAAATGTTGATATTTATAAAACTTTGCATAATATGGATAAAAGTACTTTTCACTTTTGCATATACAATATACATTCATAAAACTTTGCATAAGTTTGATAAAAATGCCTTTCATTTTTAGATATATATTGTTTGTATTCTCAAATTTTTGCATATATTGGATAAAAGTGTCTTGCATCTTTGGATACACATTGTTTCCATTATTAAAGCATTACATGAGATGGTTAAAAGTGATTTTCATTTTTGGTCAAACAATGTTAGTACCTTACCTTTCTAGGAATGCTAAGAAAAAGTTCATATCCCCTCCCTATGAAAGTGTTTTACTGAAAGAGAATACAACCTTGGACAATCCTAATGATCATATTTGTTCTTCTCCTAATATCTCTCCTATTGGTGAAGAAGATATTTTGATGTTAGAAGAACTAATCAATGATATTTTTGAGAATCCTAGTTTTTTCTCTCCTCCTACCTCTCTTAGTGAACACAACATTGACGAACAAGAAGAAACAACCATAAATGATCATGAAAATCACATTTTTTCTTCTCCTATTATATGTCCTAGTTGTGAAGATGATACTTTGGTGTTAGAAGATCTAGTCGATGAAAGTCATGGGAATCTTGATTTCCTCTATTCCCCTAGAGAAAACATCCTTGAACAAGACAAAAAAATCCTTGATGAACAAGATAATTCAACCATTGATAACTCCCTGGCGTGTGATGAATTCATCATAGAAGAACCAATCCTTGAATGCCAAGAACATTTGGTTTGTAGTTCTCCTAAAAACTCTCCTACTAGGGAAGATATAACAGTGGAAGAAAGTAAGAATATTGACAATAGGAATCCATTAGATGAAGATGATGAAGTAACATTAGACTCCTCTTCACTAAGAGATCATGAAAATAATGGTAAGTTTTATGAGGTTATGCACATTAGATACCCCTTGAATTACTTTCTCGAGCCTAAACTTATCATCCACCCACCCTCTCAAAAAACACAAGTTCAAAACCAACCCATCCTTATCATCGAACCACCTAACAATAATGTTTCACAACAACCAAATTACAATACGATTACTCATACATACAACACTAGGAACAATCCACAACCAAGACAAATTCCTTCAACATCCCTCCCATTGCCTAATCCTATTTTTCCTAGTGCTCCTCATTTAACTTTGCATAGTGGGAAGGAGTTATGATCTTGTTAAACAACTTAAGAATACTCCTGCTAAGATATCCCTATGGTACTTAATTTGAAATTCACCTAATTATCACACTATGCTTCAAATAGCCTTGCAATAAGTTGTGGTTCCCTGTAGTGCAAACCTGAATGACATAACAGCCATGATTCAAGGATTAAATGCTGACATTTTTTTCCACCAAAGTGAACTCCCCTCTTTGAAAGTGAAAAAATAAAATGATTCTTTACCTACTAAAGCTAGAAAGGCCACATTACAAACCCTGATCCATACATTATGCCTAATAATCTTTCATATAACCTTCTTTTAGGTAGATTGTAGATTCATGCACTGAATGGGGTGCCTTCCACTCTTCATTGTAAAATGAAATACATCTACAACAACAAAGTGCATAGACTTTACGTTGATCATGAGCCTTATAGTGTCTTACAACTTGAAAAAAAAAAAGAGAACTCCTTGAAAACATTAACACCTAGCACCTGTGCAACAAAAAGACAAAGAAAAACACATTGAAAAAGTCATGAAGCTATTAGAAGATGATTGGTGTTCCTTAGATTTCACACATACATTCATGAGAGAATACAAGATCACAACAAAGGACTCTAAAAAGGGAAAGGAAAAAGTAGATCCTTTGAAAGAATCCATCTCAACCACTTTAGAAGAAAGGACAACATACACAACAAACTTTGATGAAATTGGCTATCAACAACCTCTGAATCCTAAAGAAATGAAAAATCTTTATGGAAAAGGTTATGAGCTTATGAAACAGCTTGGATATAGTGGAAAAGGATGTGGTGCTAGAGAAGAAGGTATATGTGTCCCTATCAAACCTAACACATGAGAAACAACTAATGGTCTTGGTTATTATCCTTTTATAGAAATAAAAAAGCCTTCACTTAATAGTAACACTAATGGTCTTTATTGTTATCATTTGCAAGACACAAATAAATCTTTGCTTAATGTCAATGTCATCACACAAAACACTACTGATTTGAATTCATTAGATTTTACACCCTCCTATAAAGGAGAGAACAAAATATTGCAATCTAAAGAGTCTTGTGTAAGTATGACATCTTATACTAAGCGAGAGATATCTTTGTTGCAAAATAAAGAAACATTTTCTATTGATCAGGAGAGTATCTTAGCGAGACTAATCCAAGATTTTCTGATATCTCTCCCTCCAAAAACTAGAAATAAATTTTATTACAAGACTTCATTTTGTGCATATCATAGAATTCATGGTCATTCTACTAATGAATATAAGGCTTTAAGTAAAAAAAATCAATATCTTAAGGATTATGGTGCTCTCCCTTGTGTTGAAGCACCTTATTCATCTAACTGGTACTCATTTCCATCCTATTCAGCTCACCCTTTTCCTACACTAAGTGAGTGCAAGGGGTTAGGTAGTCTTGTCCTCATATGTCACCTGTCGTTGCCTCTTTTGGCTATTTGATCACCTTTCATGAATATATAAGAGTAAGCTTACAATGTGGACATCATGCCTTAAGTTCACTCACATGTGACGTAATGAGCTTTATATTTTGGTGGAAACCCTCCTTTCCTTTTCATTTTGTCTACATCAAAGTAATTGCTCATAGTATGGTGCTAGAAATTCCTTTAAAGTGGGGGAATACATTGGCATTATTTTGGCATGATTTCATTTGCATTTTTTTTCATGTTCCTTGTGTGATTTTCTTTCTTCTTGTGATGTGTCCTTTTCTTGGTGGTGTCATTAGGTTTGATTTCCTTCGAGAGAATGATATTTCTTTGACTTGTCCTCTCTTGGAGATGTTAAAAAAAATGTTCCCTAAGATGAGAACTTGCACGAACTAAGTAAAATCCCTTTGAACATCCCTCTTTCATGTTGCATTTTCTTTTTGTCCTTATCATAGTCATGGGGGTATGACTTTGATATGGACTTCCTAGGGCTCACCTAGTGAACAACTAACTTCACTACACCTTGTGAGTGTGCATTTTTGTACCTTATTAAAGTCATGGAGGTATGGCTTTGATATGGTCCCCTGGGGCTCACCTAGTGAACAACTAGATTCACTAGCACTTGTGAGCATGCATTTTGTTTTTCATAGTATACAACACGTTCCACTTGTAAACCTATTTTCAGATAAGACCCATTCCACTGCATTGGATGGCTAGTTGAAGCTTGATCCATGGCATTTTTTTGTTTTCCTTTTTATTTTCCTTTTTCTATCCTTGATGGTGTATGTTGGCAATCAAGTTATGGCTTCATATATAATCCACAAGTGTGTTCCTTTGTACCTATGTTGGTTTTTCATAAGATCTTGACCTTGGGGACTTTATCGTCACTCTTGATCATTATCATCCTATCTTACTACAATTCATATATGGGAACCCCTCTTGATTGTGTGGTTGGCTACTTTATTGTGAGTTTGAAGAAAGTTCATCCTCTCACTAAAGTGGGGGCTAAATGTAGTGTAGCAAAATACACACCCTTGCATTTTCACACTTGTTTGGGCCCTCCTTGCTTTATTTATCCCTATTTATGTCTTAATTGGTTCTATTTTGTATCCAAAATCCCTATGAATTATATCTTTTTATGGCTAATCCCAACATACATCAAAAGATAAATGATCATTTAATAATTTTTTATGTGTCCCTGATTCGTGGACTAGGACCAAAACACCACCTAGGGCATCTTTGTCCTCCATGGGTCTTAGGACCCTAATTTTGAATGTACCTGAAAAGGTCCCTTTTTGGATTTTTTACCCTAAGATTTGAGCCTTCATACTAAGACGCCACCTAGGGCATCTTAGTCCTCCTTGGCTCATTTTCAGGTTTCAATTTCAAATCTTGGCAGGATTTAGTCTCCTTTCTTTAATGAATTCCTATGTCATCTTGTTGTGGTGTAATTTTGGGATATTAAGCATGAATAAGTATAAATACAAGGTTCCTCCACTCATTTTCATAACAATCATTCAAGTATTCATTCATAAGGAAAGTTTATGCATTCAAGGACAAGTCATCAAGCATTAGAAGCCATCGTCAAGATTCAGGGATCATGTCAAGGGTTTAGTGCATCCATTCATTTTGTTGAGCTAAGATTGTGGATGTAGCATTGAAGATCTATTTGCAACCATTGTTCACATCATATCCAAGGATCCAAGATCTACATTATTCATGGCAAATACATGGTAGATTGTAGATTTTCTTCACAAGACATCATCCAAGTTGATATCATTTACATATTTCATATTTCATGCTTCATTTCATCATTTGCTTTAATTACCTACAAGGGGTTTGACTAAGGAAAACCCCCATTCCTACAAGTTTTTCCTCTCTTTTGTTTTTGTATTTGCAAATCTAAGTTGAATACTTGAAGATCACTTGAAGTGCAAAGCTGTAAAAGTTGCAAAGTTACATTACAAAGTTATCATCTTCACGGAAACTCACCTATAGGTCAAATATGGAAGTTTCAGGACATCAGATCGAAGAAGAAGCAAGTACAGACCTTGGAGCTCAGGACCACATTTAGAGTTTTCAAAAATTCAGAGTGGGACTAATACACCACCTTGGGCATCTTAGTCCTCCCAAGAATATTTTTTAGAAGTTCCTTCAGATCCAATTCTGACATCCAAAGACTCCACATCTAGCCCAAAAAATAGCGGTGGGACTAATATGCCATCTTGGGTGTGTTAGTCCTCCATAACACTTTTTGATAGCATCTTTACATTTCCAAAATCCTCACAACATTTTTAGACTTCCCAGGTACACACAACCTATCTCCCTGTTGCATAATTTCATCATTTGCATCTCTCGTTTAGCTTGCATAGCTAGGTTTTGTAGGTTGAATGTTCATTTGTCTTTTCCAGGCATTTTCTTGTTGGTGAACCCCTTTAAAGCTAAAAGAACACCCTCCTAGGTCCTCCTCATTGTGAATTGACTCTCATTATGAGGTTGTTAGTCAATCCAATTGGGACTCCTAGGACATTATTGAGTGATTTGTTGGAGAAAGAGAGATATTCATATATCCATTTTTCCACCAATCATATAGTAGGTAAATGGTCCCATCCTCAATTGGGTTTTTTTTATAATTAACATAAGTGGTTCTTCCCATGGTGATCTGAGTGTATAGGGCATTGGTGGAGTTGTTTGGTATAATACTAGTTTGGTTAACATATTGTTCTCTTCTTCTATGGGGTTTAGAACTAATGACTAGATGGAAGGTCAATCTATCCTTTTGGTGATAAAGAAGGCATGTGAGCTAGGATGAACTTAGAGGATATTTTATGAAATAATGTCTATTATTTTTTGTCCCTATTCTATTTAATGGGATATTTTATAACTCTTAATAGAGATTTACTTATTTTGTTAAATAGATACTTTTCCTTTCACAAAAAAATTATTACACATTTTTTATTCATTTTCCTAGAGAACTAAATGTTGTCATGGGTTGTTTTTCCAAATGGGTGTCTAATGCCAATTGTATTTGGAATTTTAGGGATTAGGACTACTTGTGTTTTGAGGCATCTTCTTAGCTTCTTATAGTCCTTCACAATGATTTGGTTTGATCATTCAACTAATTTTTACTAGGATTTTATTTGGTTGGTTTCATGGATTCCTTTCATTCCTGGAGGAAGCAGGTTTCTAGTAAACCTCCTCATATTTTTATCCTTTGAATTTAGGGATAGATTTACTATTTAAAAATATTTTTACAATTTTCTCAGATTCTTAATTAATATATTTATCCTCTTTTGAAAAGAAAATTGTGATATAATCTATTTAATAGAATATAGAATAGAAAGATGGTACAAAAGAATATTCTCAAACAAAATATTATTATTGATCACGTATATTAAAAAATAAATTATTCTATCAACATGTTCTAACCTAGATGCTTGTGTTTTTATGCTATCTTTGAAGAGGTTTTATTAAATAGTTTAAATAATAGGCAAAGATGACTACCCATATTAATTAACATAAAAATACCAAGTTTATTATACAAATAGAACCACTTTACATATTCATTACATACCATTGTACATTAGAAAGGTCTTCTCTATCCTCTACATACAACACCATGTTATTAAATGCAAGCAAAATTAGAAAGATGGTCTATTTCAAAAACCCACCATCTACAATATTATTGAAACTATAAATATAAAAGAACCTTGAAGAAGAAAATAAAAACCTTAAGTTTATATTTGAATAAAAGTAAGAGACAAATAAAAATAGAAAACAACTTGTATTTATTATGTTAAAAGACAGTTTACAATGGCATCAAGACTACTCAACTATTTTAAACTTTTTATACTTGTAATCTACTTTGATGTCATCAGAATTGAATTCGTGATAAGTTCTTATAGGGCTACCCAAACTTTTAGAAAGGTTATAATGCTTTTATCAGACGGAAGAGGGAAAAAAATGCAATTGAAAAACGTTTTAAACTCTTACCAGGAGTGTCTACGACATTTATAGTTCGGCCATCCTTCCACTCGGATTGCCCCATCTGGCACGATGTAGTACTGCTTCCAGACGTAAACTCATCGCGTCCAAGGATGGAATTAGCCGTTGAACTCTTGCCGTTTCCAGTGCGCCCAATTAAAACCAGAGTTGTGGCCTCCATTATTAATTTCACCCAACTTAACTGCGAATCAACATTAAACGTCGTCAGTTTATATTAATTTATCCCGCAACAAACTCAAAATTATTAAGAAACAAATTAAAAAAAATTCAAACAGATGTTTCTCTCAATCACCACCTCAGCAATTTCCAGCTAATCCTAGAGAAAACAAGAGCTGTAATTTCTTCTGTGTGTAGTGAATTTAAAGAGGAGAAGCAATGGTTGCGTAGGAAATAAGGCATGTTGGAGTCCAGGGAATAAACCAGAGAGGACGTAAAGATTATGTTTGAGAAGAGAATATATTCGGATATAGGATAGAAAAAAGAACGTAAAGATTATGTTCGAAAATATGGCATTCTGAAACGATGCAGACAGGAGCGATCAAATGATAAATGGCCACATTAAAATTGTGGTATCAACGAGAATATCAAGGTTTTAAAAGGAAACAAAATTCGAAAGTCAGATTCCAACGCCACTCATAAATGGAGAACAAATTATTTCCTTGCTTTTTCCGAGGAACAAAAGCCAGATGCTGTTTTAGCCCTATCATCATATGCTCTCACAAAGATGATAGAAAGAGCATATGGTACCACTGTCCACATCGAATTTTGGAACTCAATTCTTAGTTGTCAACATATTTGTGATGATTTAGAAACGAAAAAAAAAAAAAAAGCTATGTATACAATAAAATGTATTAGATTTAACTCATATTTGATAAGGATAGTACATGGCTTAGCTTCAAATTTTGTTTTAACAGTGAAAATATATATTTCTTTATTAATTTTATGTTTAATATTTGGTGATGTTTTAAAAGTATTTATACAGTTATAAATGGTCTATTTTTTATAGTTCGGGTTTGTATATTAAGTCTTATGTATGTTGTTTATCTTTATGTTTGTATATACACAATTCAAATTCAATTGATCTATATCTTTTATTCAAATTACTAATTCAATTCATAATAGTCTAATCATATAAGACGTAGATCTGACTTTATTGTTTGACCAAGTAATGCCTATTGGTGCAATCTGTCCTTGAAATCAAAATTTTGATATTTATAATTGCAAAATCAAAATCAAACATTTATCCAATTGCCCTATTAACCACTTTGGTCCTTGACTAACTTTGTACAAGTTTTTTGTAAATTTGTGTTATGTTTTTATTAAGGAACAAATAGGTTTTAGAGGGATCCCAAACCCCAAGAAGATAGCGTAAGATAAAACATTAACAAAGCACACACAAAACACAATATAAGACTTTGGTCCTTGACTAACTTTGTACAAGCTTTTGTAAATTTGTGTTATGTTTGTATATAAGATTGTACTTCTTTTCACAATTATTACATTGTTGATTATCATCCAAAGATCACAAACCATTCCTTTTCATCCAAAATCAAATCAACCAGTGGAATCTAGCATACTTGATTTCACTAATCCTTGTCCATATGAATCACATAGTAATCATTCTAGCATTTAAATGTTTTAAACTTGTTGTCCATCAATTTAATTCTAAAATACATTAGCCTAATATAAAAACATTGAGAGTGTGATATATAATATCACTAGTAGTCACATGCATAGGCATGCAACAATCCGCTAATAGGGGTGCATCACAAGAGGCTATCTAGTGGGGAAGAAGAAAGAATTTTTTTGTGGAAAGGGAAGAGAAATACAAAAAATCTATAATATTTACAATTTTTTGATTGAGTCAAAAAATGGAGAGCTTGTTAATTAGTCAGTAGGAAGTAACATGACGTTAGTTCATATCTCATTGACAAGGGGTTGGACAATACATACCTTTTACACGAAGAGGAGAAATTGATCTATGCATCTCCACATAAAAAACTACTAGTTAAAAATTGATTAATGAAAATGTAAAATAAAACTGTAGGCCATGTTGAATGAATCTAATTAGTTACAACGTATCCATTAATTTTAATATTAAACAAGTATTTATCAATAATTTTTATTTTATTAATATGTAATATTTAATAATTTTAGTTACAATAGTTAAAGTTTTATTGCAATATAAATACAAGCATTGAAGTCTCGAACGATTTTAAATGAGTAAAAAACATCAGGACTTTTGAGACAAACCTTGTTTGTAAACATGGTACCAATTTTAATCCTTTCCTCTTCGCCAGCTCGACTTCGTACAAGTTGATTTTGAAAAGCATGTAGTCCTCCTCCCAAGTCTTTTTCCAACAAAAAATTGATTTTACTTAATAATGTTAGGAATATAGTAAATTAATTGTCAACAAATACAATTTTTTAATAAATTTATACTTTAAAAATGATAACTAAAAAATATAAATTAAATTAAAAATTTTAAGTAATTTTTTTCTAACAACAATAGTTTCACGCCAAAATTTAAGATATGAGATAATTTTATCTCTATTTTAGTTTTATATTTATTAGCCCTATATGCACATGTATATTTTAGCTTTTTGTCTAGGTTATTCAATCAATTAATTAATTATTATTTAATTATGTTAAGATACATATGCATAGAAATACAAGGTAGACTTTTTAAAGAGTTATTACCCATGCCTTTAATTACTAATATTACATTTAAAAGTATTGTTTAACAAAGGTAGTCGATAACTTTGGGTATCGCATATTTTTGAAGAAAGAAAGATGTTTAACATTGGATACTTTTTATAATTACTATTTAGTACATAATTTTGTAAATTAAAGTTTTAGTATGCATGTGTTTTTTAGGTTATTAGTAGTCAAATAAAATGGGGACAAGTATAAAGGATTGAAAAGTAGTCAATTACAAGGAAACTTGGAATAAAAATATCAATTTTTAATGAATTACTTCATAGTGCAATTGAAGACTCAATGACACCATTTTTTATCAGAAGCAAATAAATAGACCTCATGAAGAGAAGAGTGTGATGACACAATACAATTTTTTTTGGATTCTTAGAATAAATGAATAAAAGATATGCTTTGCTTTGTCATGACATGACGAAAGTCTCAAGTGGTTCCCTACCACTTGCTATGACATAAGAAACATGTTGTTATAAACAATGTTTTTGAAGCCAAGTGTATGTAAGAATCTGTGTACACATGTATCTATGTAAGAACAAATACATGGTGTTAAAACACAAAATCCACGCTCATTATCCACCCTACCATATTGGCATCATGGAGCCTTGGCGACTCTAGCCAAACCCCAAGAAATAAAAGTATGAAGCATCCACAGAAAATTTTGTGGAGTTCCATTATACATCACACAATATCAAAGTTGAGAAAAATATAGTGTTTTCATATATGATCTGTCATATTGAAGTGTTTTTTTTATTGCAGTAACTTTGTAAAAAATAAGCATCCTGATTTTGGCATGCTTTTGTATTCTTTAGCCTAGTACCTGCAAATAGAAGAGAGGGGTATGTTAGTGGATGGGCAAGCAAGATTAGGAATGAACCATAAAAAATTAGTAAGTATATGGGTAAAATTAATATAAACAATCTAAAACTAGAAATAATCAATAATATTTACAATTGGTTCGCCAAATTTATTTATTGATAATGGAAAAATTTTGTACTTACATGTATTGTAGATAGTGTTTAACAAGCGCGAGTAGAATTGGACTGAGTTGTTGGAGCATTAAACAATTTGAAATAGACAATTTAGAGCGCACTATTTTTTTTGGATGCCTATTGTATCTGTGCAACATTATAAAGGAAATCCTATAGATCTATACAATAAAAGAGGTTATACATAAACATATACATATCCATATACATACATATACATATACATATACATATACATATTGTGCCATAGAAAAATGACCCTTTGCTTGACATGATGATTAATTTGACTTAATGAGGCCTTAATCTAGTGTCAGTGAGGACATTTTATGCATCCACACTAGGTCTTCGACCCTTGAAAACTAAATAAAATGTTTTTAATGTTGTCTTGTAAAGTGTTGTAAGATGCTTTCAAGCTTTCCTAGAGTTAATTAACCTATTTCTCCTTAATTCAACATTATAAAATGTGTTTAATAACATTATTACATCAATCTATAAGGTTTATAAAATAAAATTAATGTTAAACTAGTGTTGTAATGTGTCTTGCACATTCACATTGGTTTTTGTGCCCTCATAGGCTATGTGGACCTCATTTTAGTGTTGTAAAGTGTATTTAATAACACTTTCACATTGAATTTTGTGTCACAATCCCTATTTTACATTTGCATCATCACTAATAGGCCCCTATTAATCCATATTGTGCATCTCGAGGCATAATTTGATCAAATAACCGACATAGTCACCATATAAGCCTAATTTTCTTACTTCTCGGCATTCTAGCTAGAAAAAATGGCTCCTATGGGACCCATTCACCATTAGTGGTGAATCACTCCCATTGGTGGGACCCATTCACCATTAGTGGTGAGTGAGTCCCATTTGGGCCATTTTCATGGTTTTCATCGGGAAAAACTAGGATTTAAGTTTAATTTTCTCCATGTCGACCTTAGGCATCCAATTAATGGGAAAATAAGGTGAATTGCCTAAAATAGCACCTCTCTAAACTAATTTTTACATTCATTAACTTAATTCACATATTTATCCACCAATCTTCCATCTCAAGTCAAGCAACTTAGGGTTTTGTCATTGCAAGTCATTAAGAAAGCTTCTAAGGACATTCAAGGGTTGGATCTTCCTCCATGTTTCTACAAAAATATAAGATCAACATCATGGAAAGGTAATCTATGCCATTATTGCATGCTTCATTCTACTCTTTCATCATTTTGGTTTAATT
>VDFB02086081.1:315481209-315621365 GCA_007258455.2 Sequoia sempervirens
TTGCTCTTGCCTTGGATGTCAACAATGACAATGAAGAGCTTGTATTCAATAGGTACGGTATACTTGACAATTTTTCAGTAGGCCAATTAAAAAGTGTTAGAACCTTAAAATTTTGCATCAATATTTCCTTTGACTTAATATGCCTGTTTTTGCAGCAAACAGTCGAAAGATTTGAGAATCAAAAATCAGAACATGAAAAGATAAGAGATTTTTCGTGGCAATATAGAACTGGCATAAGTAAATTTGCCTGGTAAATGTTTTTTTTTTTCTTTCTTAATGGTTGTTAAAAAACTTACATGATGTGATTGCTCAGGAGATTTTGATGGCATGGTTATGGAAGAGGAAGAGGAAGACTCATGAGAACTTGGATTTGAACAAGATTTTGATGATCCAGTCTGACGAGTTTGACCCTGAGTTCTTCGTGCATGCTCCCAATCTCTAAAATTCCTTGCATGAAAATGATCATTCTCTTTCCCTCCTTTATTTGTATCTCCATTATAACTACGAAGCGTTTCTGAAGCAACATGCTCTCTGTGTTCTTTTTCATTAGTTAAAATCTGATGTTTATCTGCAGGTAAACACTTTTCCTCCTGTGTTTTTGAAGGTGACCTCACATTTCGTGCTATCCATCTTCTTGCCTCATACCTGGAAAAGGTTTTGACCACAACATGAAACGAAGTTTAGAATCAATCAGTAAGATATTTGCAAGTAGCATGGATAGCTATTGGACAGATTGCATACTACCAACATTTATATTATTACATCACATTATGATGGCAATTATTATGAGGACCATAACCAATTATTGTGAATCTCGGTGATTGAAAAATTGAATCAAATAGTTTAACACTTGAATTCTAGCAAGAAATAGAATGCAAATCATGGAATCTCACTTTGCACGAATAAAATGTTCAAGACCAGCTCGATCATTTTCTGAAGGTCTCTTGAAACTTGGCAGAAGCTCAGCTTCCCAGTAAGCATTTGCCTTGGCATTGCCCATGCCTGCAACAAAATCATGTGATACAATGCATCAAATACCTTTAAGCTACTAGTTTTAAAGCAAGAAAGCTGCTGAACTACATAAAAACACAAGCAAGGCATAATTTTCAAAGAATCACTTCATGAGAGGACCATGGATGAATGCTTTTCTATAGGTCTTACTCTGGATGAAGCTAACTTGCTCTGGAAGCCATGTGTCTAAGGTAGCAGAACGAACCTACAAATCAAAAATACAAGGTCAGAGCAAACAAGACAAAAATAAATTAAACAATAGTCCAAGCAGTTTACAAAATTAGAACTAGGATGCATTCTGATCAATACTATTTTACAACTAAAGGATCTAATTAACTCATCTTAAAAGAATTACGATGAAATTTACTTCACATTACATGCCTCTTGAGCAGTGATAATCGCTCTTAACTCTGATGCATAAATTATTCAGAGAAACACACTGTTGTTTGGTGAAAGATCCTAAAGGACTGTTTCAGCAGAATACAAATTTGTAGTGACAGTAGAAAATATCCAATCAAATGAAATAGTTCCAGAAATACTATTTGTTTTTGTCAATTGTCAATCAAAGTTGAACTCCTCTGGTTTAACAAGATTCCAATTTGCATCCTTTGCAAGAAACTTGTAAGCAAGAAAAGATTGCAATTGATCATCTAAAAGGCTTTCAAGGAAATCATTGTTGGCATAATCAGAGAGCTTTTGCTCAACAAGGCCTATCAAGGGTGGCAAGCTAGAGGTCTACCTCTTGCTGCAACCATGACACAGACAGATCTCAGCATCATGTAACAATTGCACCAATGACCAGAGTTAGGGATAAGTCTCCAGATTCCTGGCAGCAAAAATAGAAAGCAATACCTTACGCAACTCTTCCAGATCAAGCAAACAAAGAAAATCAATTGATCACATTACATGCTGGGAACATAAACACTAGTAAACATCTTCAAACTGAACCTTGACGGTGTCCATCATCTGTCAATTGGTCTCATGCATAATGGAAAAATCAGAATTAATGTTTGACAATGCTGCCACAAGTGTTAATTGTCATACTTAAGATTACATATGATTCTATAATTTAATCTGCATCCATTCTATAGCTTTAATAAAACACAAAAGTAACATCTGTACTTTTAGCTGAAGAGTTACAAATCTGATTACAGATACAACTTGAAACAATGGCAAATAAGAAAATTTAAAATGAAAAGAAAAGTGAATCAAAAAAGATATAGTAAGCCACAGTTTTCCCTCCCTAGAAAGATGGAAAAAAGTATATCGGAGAAAAGCATAGAACCACAAAACCTTCAAAGTCTAATACTGCAAAAGAAAAGAAAAAATGTGGGACTTAAAAATTTGCAATCTCATTAATCTTTGCAACTGCTCCTTTGCCTTATAAATACATCTAGAACATTATCTTGTGAAATTTTCAGATTCTTACTTCCTATATTGAAATATAATCTTTTAGATATTAACAATGTTCTCAAACTCATGCCCTGCAGGTAAGACAATATGACAGCGATTTCAAGCTCAGCCTCTTAGACATAGAAAGTAGTGTAGGAATTCTTAGACAGACTGATCATGTGCTTGGATTTTGGGTTAGAATCTTCATCTACCAAGCCACCTGATGGATAGATACTTTAAAGAGTCTCTTCTGTAGATATAATGGTACCTTGGGCAAACAGCATAGTTACTAGATCAATTTCGTTCAAATCCAGCCAGACCTGAATTCTTTGGAGCAGATAGGTTTGTCCAATTTGATCAAGACTTTTCAATTTTAATATAATTTTACTGAAATGTTTTGACCTCCCAAACAAATCAATTTTTTGAACCTGGCAACTATACAGGGAGGTAAGACTCGATTAGACAAAGCAACGTCAATTAGATCCAAACCTAACTATGGTCACATGTAAGCCTGAGATATATATACATTATAGGTTCTAAAACCCTAGGAACAGGGTCATGATCACTGCACTTAAGTATTCAATATTTGTCATCTGGAACAAATATATCAGCTTTTTATACAATTGATTCATTGAACATGTCAGTGGCTTTTAGTTTTATACCATCCTGATTTTAGATTTGTATAAGATATACTGATATCTTCTATTTAATTAATCACTTTCCAACAAAAATATGGAAAGTAAATTACATAAAATGCAGAAGGAAATAAGGGTAATGCAGTGCTAAAGAAGGTAGAAGAATTAGACCTTTGAAATGTGCACACCGAGGCTTCTGTGTATTCCTGAACATTGAATGCACACGAAGATACCCAGGTTCACACTTGCCCACCTTGGGCCTCTGCATTCAGATAAATACATTTACATTAAAATTTAAAAATACAACCTAAGATAATATAATAAAATATTAAAAGGCCATTTGGAAGCTTGCTAGTGAGCAGTAATGAAGCTTTATGAAGCTCCAAGAGGAAACACTTACAGTTCAAATATCCTTAGCTGACTCAAAAAAATAAAACTATAATCTCTAATGGATCAACATCTTCATATTGTATTGACTAAAATGAATGAGGCCACAGTCTTCAGGCAAAATAATAATAATTGTCTAAATAAGATATTTATTTTTAATTAATATTACATTTAACAGGTTCAGAGGCAACACTGCCTATTTGGACGGACCCTCCAACATACATTGGATCCTTCACAAAACAACAAATTTAATAACAGAATCTTATGTAAAAAGGAAATCAAACGACTTAAGCATACTTGCAACATCACAAAGCTCCCATATCACATACAAAGGCTTACACACTCATAATAATTATAGATGGCTATCAGATAACAAGAATAGTAGCAATTTGTTATTGACAAATAAACCTGACTTTCATCTTGGGCATTTGCTTCAGTCACTGTAAGCCAAGAAGCACTTGCTGAGAGATAGGTTAACACAGGCATTCCTCTAAGCGAGATCACACAAGGCAGAAATAAAGTGAAATAACTGTAAAAAATGTGAGCCCAAATGAACATTCCTATGCAAAGAGCAAGGAAGCATCCACATGTCAAGAGAGCCTCATTAATATGGCTCAAAATATGATTACTCCTCTCCACCAAATAAGCCATCATCCAAAGCCAGCTGACCACAGTTGTCTTCATTTTTGGAAGTCATCTCCAGCTCAAGTGACATGTCAACACCTTAACAGGACACACAAATACAGCCTAAATTTCAAAGCATTTTGGAAATCTAAAGTTTCTTCATCAAAACCTGCATATTGAAAAATCTGAAATGGAATGTACCATAAGAAGCCTTTAGATTGAATAATCTTAATTAGCCATGGAACCTTCTTGGGCTCTACAAAACACTTTTAATTTCAATTGAAGCTCTTTGATTTGAGACAGACAGTCCTGTATTAGATCAAATCATCAAACCATTGAGGATCAGAGTCATAAGTTCTTGTTGAAGTTGAACAACCCTTGCTTCGTTTGGCTTGTTCAGAGCTCTTTAAGCTTTTTGCAAGCCTTGTTTGGAGACATTTCCACAGGAATATGGAATCTCAGCTCGTTGAAAAATCTTGAACTGATAATTTGCATACCTCGTCCAAGTGATTGTAAAACTTGGGCAAACCACCCTCATTGCTTGGTTAATTCTTAGATCAAATAATGATTAGCAATAAACCCTTTTGGTTCAGCAAACCCTCCATATCCTGTTCCCAAAGGCTATAATTTATCCCCATTGAACTTGGTAATGCTAGAGATGCTATACATCAAAGCTTTCAATGGAAAATAAGATGTAGTTTAGAAACTCCACCACCAATACATATAACTTGATGAGACAGCCTTTTAAAGCTTTGAGTAAAAGCAAAAAAGAAGTCAACATACCCAATTTATGGTCTCTGAAAGAACAAATGCCCAAAGCTATTTTTCCCTCCAAAAACAATATGAATATTCAGAAAATAAGTTTAGGAAATAGAATGCAACTATATGTGCCAAATGGCATTCCCTGGTTTGCTTAAATCTGCTCAATAAGAATGTACCATTTAATCTTTTCACAATCTCTTGCTCTACCCTACTGACTAGGAAGATGACTTGGCATTTATTAATTACTACTTGAATCATTATTCTGACCTATCAGACACTATCTCATGTAGCTCATACAAACAACTAGATAAATGAATGCCAACTCATAATACACCACATGGACCATTAATAATTTGCCATGTCATTTTTGTGACCAATAATTGATGTTTCCATAAGTGCTCATCATGGAGACAGCAATGGGCTTTAACCATCTGGAGAGGAAGGCAATTTCAAAACCAGTCTAACCCTAATTCCACATGAGGTGGGATCAGTGCATAGCAAGCTGAAGGAAAAGCACAGACTTTATCAAAAAAGGAAGAACTTGATAATAGCTGTCTTAGGCTTTGGTGTTTTGGGAAGCAATGCTAGCTGAATTTCCTAGTTTTTACTTCAGTTGCTCATAGAACAGTCTAAGCAAGAAATTTTGGTTTTGTTCAGTTTTTAAGTTTTTGAGTAAATGGAAGGTGCAGCATTTTAATGAAGGTATTAAATATATTAAATAATATAATGGTCATCTTAGTTAGGTTAGATAGTTTCTATTTTTGTCTTTTGTTTACGTTTGTTTCTTTTAGAAACATCGTCTTGTAATTTCTTTATAAGGAGCCTTCGTCTCCTTTTGTAAATCAAGCAATGATGAATATCGAATATTCTACCATCTCATTTTGTAATATGGTATCAGAGCTGGTCTGAGCTTGTCTCCCTCACGGGAGGGCTCAAGATTCTAGGAGGGGTATTAGAGCAGGAAAAAATAAATTTTTTTCTGGGCTCTTTGTATTTTTGAAAATATTCGTCTCTCTCTAAAAAAAAAAATCACGGATTGGCCGTCGTGTCTTCTAGAGTTCATTTTTTGTGAATCGCGTGTCTACAAATCGCGTCATTCTTCGTGCGTCTTCTGCTAAGTGCTGGTCACGATTTTCAGCAGTTTCTAGGCGCAATTTCCAATCGTTTTCTGGGCATTTTTTCTCCTATTCTTGGGCGCGGATTTTCATGCATTTGTGGGCGACCTCTTGAGCACGATTAACACCCTTTTCTAGGTGTATTTTGCTTCTACTTGCGCGCGACTTCTAGGTGCAATTTGTTGTGCATTTTTTCTGATTTCATGACGCCATTTTGGGCGGTTTTCCTCTGTTCTGGGTGTTTATAAAGATGCAACCTACATTTTTGACACGGGTCTTTGTTTGAAGTTGGTTTTTTGTAGATCAAAAGATTGTGACAATGACAGATTTTGTGGGTTTCGTTGGACGCATTTTTGCAGACAATCACGATTTGCTGTTACATCCCACCCTAGTGGCTTATAAACATTTTTATTTTCTTGTTTTTGAATTATGAATGATGCAAACGTTGAGTTAATTATGCATGAAATGATGGAAAATTTTGATTGTGTTCTGAAAACGCAATGGAAATATGTACCATGTTTTATTCTGAATGTTCATGCTGTGATGAAGCCTTGAAAGAAAGTTCAAAATTTTACTATAATTGAATAGATTGAAATATGTTTTGATCATTATCAAGATGAAAGACTAATCCTCCTTCGTTTGTTGGAGTTGGATGCAGGATAGCCGTTTCGCGATCTTCGGGAGGGGGGGAAGTATCATCTGAGTAGAGAGGTAATGTTGTAAGAACCCTGGAGTCGCCATCTAAGTTAGGGTTGGTCTAGGGATCTCGAAACCCTAGGAGTGAGTAATGGGTGCCCTGTTGTCGTAGGTCTTCGAGTGAATCTTTGAGGTGGTTTTGCCATCAGTGGTATTAGGGTTTTGTAAACCGGTTCTTTAGTCTTTATTGGTCATTGAATTTTACCTAACTTGGGTACATGGATTCGTTGTTGAATTGTCGTCACCTGCAAAGTGTGAATCATGTCCGATGATGTGTATATTTTAATGCATATTTATATATATCTAAATTAATACGCGGATATATAATACAACGTTAATTATTTATTTACTATTCTAATATTTTCCTTAAGAGTATATTGGGGACATTATAATGTTTTGAGATATTTTTAAACATAATACATATATTCTTGGTGAGCATTAAAATAAAGTTTTATATATATATATATTTAATCTCTTACCTTATTCCGAAATTAAGTGAACATATTTTGGAAACATTGGAATTAATTGATTCTAATATTTATGATCCTCTCTTTTGCTGAAGTGGAAGAATTTGAAATCGAGCAAATAATCCTCTAAGCCTTAATTAACTTCATAAAACTCTCGAGCACTTGGGTTGGACACGTTTTTCTCAGTCGAGGGCCCTAAATCTCCGGGTATGGAGGCCAAAGTAGAAGGGCGTGGTCGAGCTAGAGGAGTGGATGAACTTCTTCGAGACGTGATCTGGTGGAGACCAAGAATGCTTCGAATGGATTCTAGGCCGTTGGCGTATGAAAATGGAGAGGATTTTGTGGTAAAGAGGATAACGAATTGGGGAATAACTGCCGGGGAGAAAAGGAGAAAGAAGGGGGACTTTCGGGAACCAAGAAAGGAAAAAGGAGTGGAGGAAAAACGAAGAGAGAAGGAAGAAACTCAGGTTGCCATTGAAGGGAAAAATTCGCAGATTGGGGAACCGGCTAAGTATAGAGCCGTCTGGGAAGCTGTGCTCTCATTATAAGGTGAAGAGAAGGACGTCTCCAGTGCAAGCTGAACCGAGCTGGGGAGTTTTCTCAGTATTCTTTCATCAATCTTCAGCGGAGATAATTCTTGCTCCTGGTTCTTCAACAGGCACGTAACTTACTTATGTTTCCTTTTTCTTTTGAAAAGATGAGGACATTTTTGTATGAATCCCAACCTTTGAGATCTCTGTATGCATAGAGTTGAGTAGGGCTGTGTGTTGTTCTCCTTTCGTCTGTGCGTTCTTATTTGGAAAAACCTAAAGTGATAATCCCAGATTTCTCTTTTAAATACTGGGTTGTGTAGCTTTCAATTGCTATGTTGAGTTGCACAATAATTGCTATCAACTCTGTTATAGGAAAAGATTGTAGCTTCTTGGGAAGGTTTTGTGGAACACTTACATTGTTTTCAAGATAAAAGAATATCTAATAAACAATACGGTGTTCTGGAAACTCAGTGTAGCCATTGTTTTCAAGTAAAGAAAAAAGAATACCAGTTAGACAATTACATTGCTCTGAAAACTGTTATAAGCCCTGGTGGGCAGAAAACAAGTTCTTCCAGATACACATTAATACATGTTCTGTTACTAATCAAGTGGGACACGAATGCACCCAAGTGATCTGAAACTTTGGAAACTAGCTGGAAGAAAGGTTCTTGAACCATTAAAATAAATTGGGAACAATGTGAGATTCCAATTACAACAATATATATGAACTAAGTTTCGTTTTTTCATGATTTTATGTTGTTCTGTGAAGAATGATAGAACATTACTAACAATCTGAAAGTATAATGAAGACCATAGGCATATGAGTTTCCTGATTTAACTAGAAACATTGCAGGCTATGTGCAATGCAGTTCTAACACAAAACTTAAAACAAGAATCAGTTTCCTCATGACCGTGCATGCTAGGATGGCAACAGGTAGAAAGTTAATACTGAAAAACCCTAAACTAGTCTAAAAATTATTATCAAGGTTTTGTATACCCACTTGGGGTCTGAGGTTGTATTAATACTCTTATAAGAGTACTACTTATATTAAGCCCTAGCATTATGTATACGGGTAAGGCAGGTAGCCATGGTGCATGTTCTTAAACTGTTGAAAGAAACCCTAGTTCTGGAAATATCGGACACACTCGGCAGGAAGCCAAGATGAGTGTGAAGGGTACTTATGAACCTATAGTAGGTCAACTATATTGCCCTAGGACAGGTGTCCAGACCAGAGTAAGTGACGAAGAGATTGTCTCCCAGAAGCTCTAGTTATGAAAAGCTTTTTCCAAGTCGAGCAGGGTGGGTTAGTACGGTAGTACAACCTATGGCCATAGTAGGTGCAGGTGCCACTGACTGCACCTAATACTCACACGCAACCTAGATATCTAACTAGCCAAAATTGTCGGCTTAGTAGGAGGGATTCCTTAGTAGTGAGGCAGAGCCAGTTAGATAGGGTTCCACCACCAAAGCTCAGATGGCTATTAGAGGGTTCTTCCAACATCACCTTTCGCAAGAAGGGCAAGGCCCCCTTCCAGTAGGAAGGTGTGCGCGGGGGACTAAACAAGTCCGTGGATGGTGGTAAAGCACTCAAATGATGCTTTCCCTCATTTTTCAGCTGGCAAGCCGAGTCTTGGAAGACGCCAATCAAATGAGGACTTTTTAACCCTTACTCTTGTACTTTCCTTTGTACTTTATTAAAATGTAATTAACTCATTCATGTTATGATAAAGGAATGTAACTTCATGATTATGGCTATAAATGAGATTATTATTTCTTGTAATGTCGTATGTTATAAAAAATAAAATAAAATAAAAAAATTGCTCTTGTTGATGCAAAATTGCTTATTTGTTTATTGTGTTATGAAATGTGTTCTAACATTTTTCGAGATTCGTATTTGTGGGTTTTTAATATTTTTTTCTTGAAAAATAAATTCCAAGGGTTTTTAATATTTTTTTCCTAAAAAAAATTCTTGAGGGTTTTTAATATTTTTCCTAAAAATTCTAGAAAGGTTTTTTAATATTTATTTCCTAAAAATTCTGGTGGGTTTTCATAATTTTGCCCTTAAAAAATTCTATTTGGTTTTTTTATTTTTTGCCTGAAAAAATCATGGGAGGGTTTATAAATTTTTTCCTCAAAAATTAAGGGTTTGCTCCTGTATGCCCTAGTCAGGGTTTTCGCAGTTCAGGAGGGCTCTCTAGTTCCTAGAAAGGTTTTACCGTTTTCTCCTTAAAAACCATGTTTTGTATGCTGATCCGTGTCTCGGATTTTGTGCTTGCTACTTGTTTGGTTTTTTTCAATTTTATCCTCAAAAATCGTTACTAGGTTCTATAATTTGCAAAGTTGTGTGGGATTCATTTGAGGGATTTTACCTTTTCCCCAAAAAAACAATGCTTTGTAAACTTTAGTTTCGAGGTTTTGCGATTTTTTCCTCAAAAATCATGGGTTGTTGTAGTCTGATTTGGTCGCACCTAGAGTTGCTAGGGCGAACATCTGCACAACTGGCTTCTTGCAGTCTGTTCTGGAGCATCGTGCCCATCTGCAAAAGTTTGGAGGGTTTGCCAATTTTTTCCTCAAAATCATGGCAGTTGTTCTCGGTGAGCCTCTGGTTACAGGGACAGTTTTGTTACCCAACATCAGGTTGGATGTTTTGTGATCAGTTTTGGTCTTTTCCAAAAGTTATGCAGTTTTTGGAAGGGTTGGTGGCAGACTCATCTCAAGTGGTAGAGTCAATGGCAGGCTCTTGTCTTTTGTTGCAAAAGCATTCTGAAGAGAAGGGGGCAGCCTTCTTTGTTTCTGTGGGTAGTTAGAACGATGACCATTAAGGTAGGGTATTAAATATATTAAATAATATAATGGTCATCTTAGTTAGGTTAGATAGTTTCTATTTTCGTCTTTTGTTTACGTTTGTTTCTTTTAGAAACATCGTCTTGTAATTTCTTTATAAGGAGCCTTCATCTCCTTTTGTAAATCAAGCAATCATGAATATCAAATATTTTACCATCTCATTTTGTAATAGAAGGTAGCTAAAGTATATGGATTTTCAAAAAAAAAATGATACATTAGCCTAATGCAAATTTGGGCCACATCTTTTAGACTTTGAGATTTGGTTTCTACTTTTTAGCAGTTGGAAGACCGTGATAATAGCTTCATTCACCAATCAACAAAAATACACATCGTTATTCATAAATGATGAGTGAGTTTTGGTATTATAATTGCTTAATTTGTCTAAATTATTTATATATTCATAAAAATCCATTATTTATCATAATTTATAAAGAGACAATTTTTCTATATATAACTAATATTTGCTAAAAACTTAAATATTTATCGATCTGAACTTCAGGGGATCACACTTACTTTAAAATAGATTTTGAAAGCCTTAGCTTTGAATGAATGCTAGAATTTTCTAGCATGATACAATATTGTGAACGAATATCCTAAGTGTAAACCTGATTGGGAAGGATTAATCCCTATTGATCTTATGGTTGGATCATTCAGTGTTGGACATGCTAGGTCAAGCATCGTCATGCTATTCATAGGGTCTTGGAATCTGTAAAGCAATTTAGTGTTTAGGCAATCAGTTCACTTGGTTTGACCCTAAATGTCAAGGATTAAGGTCAATGTGGAGGAATTTGCCATTTAATAATAACTCAATAAGCCTCTTGCCAATATGAGATGTTGCTTGATTAGGTACTAATATGATAAAGAAATCAAATCATTTACAGACATTTTTGGTGATGGGAAATGGATAAAATGGGTTAAACCAAAAAGAATGTACATACTACCTGGTACTCAACATAAATCTTATTCTATGCTGATTAAATCCTTGAAACCTTTAACTACGAGCCTTACAATTCATTTTGACACTTAAAATTGGGAAACTATACATCAGATCAAGGTCCCTCCTTTCTAAAACTAAAAATTATAAAAAGTAAAATATATATTAAAATTTATAGATAATAAACATTGAAATTTTAAATAGATTTCGAAGTTCAAGGAGAACTTAAACCTATAACTAATTTATTGAATTGGAACCTTTAATGTTTAAAATAAAAATAAAAACAAGTACAAAAATTATACGAAGAATGGCATACTGGAAGGGGGCACATAAAACAAGGCATTGCTTAAATCTCCAGACATGCAAGGCATTAACAAGAAATTTTAGCCAATAATGTTTTATAATTTTATTTTTGTTTTTGTTTCATGCAAAAAGTAAAACCTAAACATAGTTTTTTAATATTTGAATTTTATAACTTCAAATTTTTAATATTTGAAGTAAAAGCTAAGCCCCTCAACATATGCAGAAAGCAAGTCGTCCACAATGTTTTCAACTTTTTAATATTTAAAATTTTAAACTTAAATGCAGGATCACACAGGAGGCAGCTTATTCCTGCACACCAAACCTATTCATGGGAAGATACAGACTATTCACAGTAGGCTCAAAAAAATACACAATTGGTGGTTGCAATTCAGGTGTCTTTTGGACTGAAACAATGGCAGTAGACAAATTTACAAGATTTTTTAGGTATTTCTTTTTTTATTTTCTTACTTTGGGATTTGTTGGGGGAAACTGAGAGTAATATGCTCAATTGATTGTGTTTATTTGAAGTACAGAGGCATATTTATACAATGGAGAAACATGGAGATACAGTTATCACAGTTAATGAAACTGCTGACTGCATACCTACAACCACCTTAAACAATGTAAAAAAAACAAATCTACGCTAACATTCCTCCCCTTATTACGTTGTTCTTGAAAATGTACCCCTGAAAACGCGGCAAGTACTCGCACGTCTACAGAACAAGCAAGCCACTTGCATAAAAACTCGGTGCCATGCAAAACTAAAAATCATGGCAATTTTTGACCCAAAACTCACCAAAAAATCATGGGTTTTCCATTAAAATGTTCTAAAACTTGGTGTCCAACTATATAACATGCAAAAAAGGTTGGATTTGTTTTTTTTAATGCCGCTTATATAACATGCAAAAAAGGTCAGATTTGTTCTTTTTAATGCCACTTCCTCCTTTATCGCAACGCAACAGGTTTTTTCTGTGATGTGAATAAGTTTTCAGTTTTCTGCAAATCTCTCACAGCTTCGACAGCTGGAACACGAACTGGTACTTTTAATAACCTTTGACTTTGTAAATAAGAATTCAAAGTGCTTCCTAGATAAGAAGCATCTCTCTAATATACATGGAATATTCAACCTAAGAAAACCTTTGAGCATATTATGTAGGGAAATTATAGTGTAAAGTTTAAACTATAAAGGACCTTCGGGCATATTATGTAGGGAAATTATAGTGTACACTGTAAAGTTTAAACTATAAAGGACCTTCGAGCATATGACTTTAGCAGAGATCATAAATCTCTACTTAAAAAAATGGAAGAACATAATTAAGCCCAACAAGAATGCAAAGGAGGGTAACATGTACAACTACAAACTACAGTTTTCAAAAGAAAAATTGTAAATTTTTAATTTATTATAAATCATGTGATGATTTTTTGAGATTTAACTGTGTAGGTTCAAATCAATTTTCATCATCCTATATTTCAGAATATGATCTAATGTTCCACGGGGACGCGTTCCCACACCCCCTCCCAAAAACCCCACGTTTCCTAGATGGGGATGTCTCAGAGACTTGGGGGGGGACATCCCCCACCAGCACCACCATCCCACCACCAGTGTCACTGTCTCCAAGACACCGCTAGGACTTCGAGGACGCTGGGGTGTCCTCAAGATGTCTAGGGGGCTCCCAGTTGTCTAAACGCGTCCCCTACAGTACCCCCGTCCCCGAAACCCCGTGGAACACTGAGAATATCTTATCAGTCATCACCATTAATGTTCTAAATTCCAATTATACACATTACATAGAGGTAAAGCTCAAATTAGTGAACCACTAAACTTCAGTAAGGTTATCCATCTGAATACTATTGCGGCACTGCCAATGCAACTTTGACTCAAGTGCATTAACTGTAGAATCTTCCCCCATTTGCATATAACCATTTCCAGATCTGTGCTTTTTAACTATACTTCAACATGCTTGAGTGACAATATAAAAGAACAAAATAAAATAATATAAACATAGCTAAAAGACATTGATTGAGAAAAGAGTTTTATAGCTAAAAGGGATTGGCTGAGAAAAGAGTAGTGATAAAAATACTGAATGGACAAAATAATTTACAGCATGTAGAGAAGGGCACAGAAAATGACCTCATCCCCTGCACAAAGCACAAAAGCAATTAACAAATTCTACTTCAATGCCATGATAATAAAAATTCAAATACCTCAATCTCAGAATCACATAAAGAAAGTAGAACATCCACCAAATTCATAGCCATCGTAAATCTTAGAGATTGAAATATCATGACAAAGTACTGACAGCAAGCCCCATGGGTTATAATTGCTGACTTCTTATATAGGACCACTATTATTATCCACAGTGGCTGATTAGTATGGATGCCTGAATGCTTTGAAACAAATAAAGGTAGATACAAAAGTTACAGAGATACTGAACGTTACAGCCTTCTTATTGTCTTTCCATGAAAATCACATGCTAAAGGTTTATATGGCACTAGTTGTTAGTTAGTTGGGGCTTTGGGCCATCTTAATTAAAGGAATTTAAATGGATGACCTTGATATTAATTTCCAATGTTGTCTCCATTGTGCTAGATTTCATTCGTATTTTGCTAAAAGAACATGGCTTTTGTAAGTAAAAGAACTACGGCAAACCAAGGGATCCTTGCTTGAAACATGGGCCACCAGGTACAGTGCAAGGAGAGGTTATTTGTATTCATTGCACTAAGTCAATGAATAGTGGCATAAATCGACTCAAATACCACCTTGCACGAATCCCTTGCTGAGATGTTAGGCCATGTGAAAAAAGCTACTGAAGAAGTTGAGAGGGAGGCAAAAGCACTCCTTGCAGCATTTGAGCTAAGGACGGTAGATAAAAAGAGAACAGCAAAAGCAATGGCAGCCCCAATCCCAGATTTCAATTCTACAAGGTCATAGGGAGATATGGAGGGCTCTTCTTCTATTGGGCCATAGATACAAGGATCAGGAAGTGTGGACAGCCATAGTTCTAGTTTTTTTGTTCCTCGTAATACTCCTGGTGCACAATCTTCATTGGAAGGTACTGCATGGAATAGAGAGCTGCAACATGAGGCGAAGTTGGCATGTGTGAGATTTTGGTATTACAATAACATTTCGTTCAATGTTGCTTTTAGTCCCTATTGGGAATTGTTGGTCAATGCATTGCCCATGGCAGGTAACGGGTTCAAGGCCCCAAGTCCTCATGAGTTGAGTGGGTCATTATTGCAAAATGAGGTCCAAAACACATGCTAACTAGTAGATGAACAAAGGAGAATTTGGGAAAAGAAAGGTTGCACCATTTTATTTGATGGGTGTATGAATGGTAGAAATAAGAGACTCATCAACTTTTTAGTGGCTTCAGAGCTACAACTGGTATTTCTAAAATCAGTTAATGCCTCAAATGAAATTAAAAATGCAGAGACCTTGTGCAACATGTTGGATGAGGTGGTGATGGAAATGGGAGTTCAAATGTCATTGAAATTGTGACCAGCAATGCAGCTGCATATGTGGCAGCCGGTAAACTTCTAGAGGCGAGGCATTCGACATTATTTTGGAGCCCTTGCGCTGCCAATTGTCTTGACTTGCTCCTTGAGGGCATAGGGAAACTAAGTTGGGTGAAGAGTGTGGTTGAAGATGGAAGAAATATAACAAAGTACATCTACAACCACACATGGGTACTGATGGTAAGGATCTCGTGTGGTCAAGAGTCTCACACTTTGCTACTAATTTCCTCACCTTGCAGAGTATTTTAGCTACATTGCCCAGCCTTAAGTGCATGTTTGTGAGTGAAAGATGATTGGAGAGTCCTTATTGTAGGAAGGTTGAAGCAGAGGTCGTGAAGACCATTTTTTATGATAGATTTGCCAAAGTAATGGAGGAGATCATCAATATAAGTTTTCAAACTTCGATTGATGATTTATTTTTTATTTTCTAATATTACAACTTGCTGTTTTTGTTAATTTTTTTATATTTTAGGTGTCAAAACCGTTGGTTAGAGTTCTACAATTGGTAGATGGGGATCAAAACCCCATGGGGTATCTATATGAGGCCATGAATATGGCCAAAGAGGCAATTCAGCATTTGTATGGGTCAAACAAGACCAAATATGAACCTATAAGGTGCATAATTGATCGGAGGTGGAACCAACAACTCCACCAACATATTCATGCTGCTGCCTACTATTTGAACCCCAATTTTTATTCCTCTCCTACTTTCAAAGCAGATGCAAAGGTTCTTGTTGGCCTCAACACATGTATTGAAAGATTGGTTGTTGATGATAACCTTCAAGATCTCATACTTGATGAGCTATAGAGTATAAGAAGGCCGAAGGGACATTGTTCTTTTCCAATTTTTGCATTCACAAGAGAGACACTCTACAGCCAAGTAAGAAATTCATGTATTTAATATTATTTTACGATTACCATTTATTTTAATTTTTAAGTTTATTCAAATCCTTACTAAGTTATTGTTGGTATAAATAAAGTCTTGTACCTAGTTAATTCATTACAAGGGGACTTATTTACACATGTTAAGTTTACTTAGGTCATAGGAAGGAATCTTTCTAGAAGGTGTTAGTTGTCATTAGTTGTTATCTTATCGTTTAACAACTACTACATGTGAACCTAGGTAAGTGTGATTAGTTGTCTCATGTAATAAGATTAAGACACTTGTCATAATCCTATGACATCTTGCATATCACCTCGGCTATATAACCAAGGGGTCTCTCATTGTAAAAACAATTATCTCATATCATTGACATTGAATACAGTTCATTCTTGTCATATTCTATTCATCTCTCTCTTGTGCTTTCCATATGGTCTCAAGATCTTGGCATCCATAGCCAATTCTAACATGGTATCAGAGTTATATCTCAGTTCTAACATGGTATCAGATAAGAAACAGAAGAAAGCAAAGAATAATCAACATTCAGATCAAGCAAAGGATAATCCACATTCAGATCAATCAAAGAAAAAATCCTCTTCCAAAGGGGAAACATCTAAGGAGAAGCCTTTTTGTGCATATTGCAAGAAGGATGGACATGAAGAACACTATTGTTACAAGAAGGATATTGATGAGTTGAAAAATATTCTCAAAAATAATCACATTGATTTGCCTTCTAGAATGTCTGAATCTTCTTCTCCTTCTACTTCAAAACAGTCTAAAAAGGACAAAGGTCAAGCATCTACATCAGGAAATAAAGGACAGGCTCTTTGTGCTCTTTCAGGTCTAGGATCAAGGAGATGGCTTCTAGATTCAAGAGCATCTCATCATATGGCATCTTCACAGTCTATCTTCTCTTCATTTCAGCCTTGTACTATGTCTCCTATCTTGATGGGAAACAATACATACATGAGTGTAATAGGGAAGGGATCTATTAGTTTTGGGGACAACACCTTTCAAGATGTCTTGTGTGTTCCTCAATTGATGAATAATCTTCTTTCTACCAGATTACACATGGTGGAGATGGGAGAACTGTGGAGTTCACACCTGATTCAGTCATCATTCGAGACTTGGAGACTAAAGAGATCATTGCTACTGGGGTGGTTGATAATTCATCTCGGTTGTATACCTTTGCACAGTTTGTTTCTGATGATGACATTGTCCCTTCGACTGTTGATCATATGAACCATGATTCAAAGGAGAATTTTGGCTTCTTGAACTTGGGAGTTCTCACATCAAATCCAGTTCTTGAGTCATGCATTTCATCTCCTCCATCTATTGTTGTACTTGATGATGCTTGTGATTCAATAGTTTTGGCTCCTTGTGATTCAATACAGCAGGACATACATTGTCTTTCAGATTTGAATACTTGTGATGGCTTCTTGACAGGTATTTCAAACTTGTTTGTGGAGTCTCATCTTGCAGATTTGGAGGACACCATCGATAGCATTCATCTTCTCTTTGATGAAGATGCTCCTTCTTCAGTTGTTGTGAGGGAACACTCTGACCCTCTTGTTCATTCTCTACATGATCATTCTTTGCAGTTTGACGTGAGTGTGGATACTTTTGGACAACATTTGGAGGAGGCTTCTTTGTCTTCAGAGGGGATATCTTTCTCTTTGGATCATGTTCTACATCCGTCTCTACTAGATGTTGGATTGTCCTCTTTAGCAATGTGGCCTAGAACGCATGTTTGGAGTATGACAACTTTCGGCATCGACATGGAGACACTTGAGCATGCTTCAGAGACATCATCAGACACCATCCATATTCTTGATATCCTGCATACATCCATGGTTTTGTTTCTTCCTAAGGGGAGGAATGTTGTTTGGCGCTTTTGGATCATCTTCAGCATTCAATGTCGAGCTTCTACCATCATTGCAGGAGACTCAACATTGAGGGGGGGCTTCCTTGTCTCTCTTCTACTTCTCTCTTATGGGGGGGTCTTTTTCCTCACATGGGGTTTTTACCTTCTCATTCATCATTGAGAGCATTTCTTTTTTGTATTTCATCTCTCTTTTGGGGAGGAGTTTTGTCCCACTGGGTTTTCTCCTTTTCTCCATTTATGAGAGATTTCATTGTCATTTCATTTGCATTGTATGTACATGGGTACCTAACATGGCCTAGTAGTCACCTAACATGGCCTAGTAGTTGGGACCCATTCTTGCATCTTTGTGTCATTTGCATAATAATCTGCTACTCCCTAAGTTGCACTTAAAGGGGGGTGTTGGTGTAAATAAAGTCTTGTACCTAGTTAATTCATTACTAGGGGACTTATTTACACATGTTAAGTTTACTTAGGTCATAGGAAGGAATCTTTTCAGAAGGTGTTAGTTGTCATTAGTTGTTATCTTATCCTTTAACAACTACTACATGTGAACCTAGGTAAGTGTGATTAGTTGTCTCATGTCATATGATTAAGACACTTGACATAATCCTATGACATCTTGCATATCACCTTGGCTATATAACCAAGGGGTCTCTCATTGTAAAAACAATTATCTCATATCATTGACATTGAATACTGTTTATTCTTGTCATATTCTATTCATCTCTCTCTTGTGCTTTCCATATGGTCTCAAGATCTTGGCATCCATAGCCAATTCAAACATGGTATCAGAGCTATATCTCAGTTCTAACAGTTATAAAAGGCAATTGTTATCCTTGTAGATTTGTGGTGGGAAGATTATGGTGCCACAATGCCTAATCTTCAAAAGCTTGCCATTAGCATTTTATCTCAGCCTTGTAGTGCTTCTGGTTGTGAGCGCAACTAGAGTGTCTTTGAGGCCATTCACACAAAGAAGCACAATAGGTTGACTCAAAAGCGCTTGAATGACCTTGTCTATGTGCGGTACAACCTTCGTTGCATGAGAAGAAGGTACAAGGGCAAGATTCACATGAAGCACTTGGGCTTGATGACATTAATCCATACTCAGATTGGACTACTAAGCCTGATGAGGTCGTTGTCGACCCATGGTTAAGTGACGATAAGTAAGCTGATTTGGAGCGGCAGGTAGCTGAATGGGAAGCGGAAGTAGTAGTATATGAGGTAGAAGGCGAGGTTGGTCAGCCAGCAGAGGCAACTTCCTCACATACACAGCTTGATCCTATCACTATGGATGAGGCACCTTTTGAGGCACTTGTTGAGGCTCCTATTGACGATATTGCACCTATACCATCTACTTCAACAACACCCACACAGAGGCAACAAAAGCTTTTAGGTTTTAGTCATAGAAGAAATTTATGATATACAATTTTCATTGATACCAAAACTTGAAGTTGATATGAATTCAGAAGTTAAACTTGCTTTTTGGTCTATGATATGTATTAAACTCAAATTTTGATTTATATATGATGGAAATCAGTAATATGTTCTGCAAATTCAATATATATGTGTGTTTTTGAAGAATATTTCAAAAAATTATGTATTTTCAAATGTTTGATAAATTTTCCGAGTTATTGCCGAGTCTCGAGTTTTTAAAATTTTTGGGTCTGCCAAGTCCGAGGTTTTCAACTATGCAAAGCACCATCTCAAAGTGAGAAGTTGACTTGAGATGATGGAAATTCCTCCATCCTCTAGCGCCACCAACCTCCAATAACATTCAAGGAACTAATCACCGATTTTCCTTCGCAACATGCTCAATCTCATCTTTCTTCTCTATTGCATAACTATTCATAAACTCGTCTACAAGATACTCAGCAATTGTTTTAATGTTTTGGAATGCACTTTCCCTGGCGTCGATAATAAGAATATAGATTACATGATTGGCACATCTCAAGGAAGATATATCAACTACTTGACATCTTACAATATTCATAAAACTAATTTGAATTGCATCTTCTCTTGCAAAGCAACTTACCTTCAATTCACCACTAATAGGAGATGCATGCACATGACTATTTAGTCATTTATGAGTCCTCAAATGTTGCAAGTGAATGATTGTCCCACTCTTGATTATATCATCTAGTGGGTCCTCATCCTCTTGGCCTCCAGATTTATTCCTCCACTCAACATATTGTGCTTTCCCTAAATTTCTTAGAGGCATTTTATAAAACAATTCAAACCTAGTTAATGCATTATGTTGAACAAAATTTGCAAATCGAGATGGCAGACTTATCCATGATTTGTTAATGTCCTCACAACAACAAACAAACTAATGGTGATTTTGTTATCATAACCAATGGCACCTGTCGGGGCCACTTCTCCTCTGCCTAATCTCCATGCCTTTCTTCTCCTTTTTCACCTATGCCCTCTTCAGATGGGTCTCTATCTTACACACGTGCCTATCAAAATTGATTCTGATGAATGATGCACTATCTAAAGTACAGTTGTCTTACTAGGTACCCTCATGCCTGGCTTGTCTCCTCAGAATAGATGAAGGCAATGATTTGAAATAAGAGTGCTTTCCATTCATTTATATCACTGGTGATTCACAGGCACATAAATAGTTATGCTCAGTGGCATAGATCTTCAACACCAGGATAGACAAAGCCGCCTCTTTCCAATTTGGATGCCTCACAAAAATCAAATGGCATTAACAATATATATTGCACTTGCCTTTTATGCCTAAAGCAATGATTGATAGCTTGACACCTTTGCCTTTTGGTAAAGATACTGAAGACTCTATTCCCTTTCCAATGGTAAACACATTACTCTATTGCGTTGCAAATTCTTGCCAAGAAGAATCTTGAATAAATTCAAAACTTCCCTTATGCTTCTCCCTATCCTTAACCACTCCAACACATCCTCCATTACAATTTCCAGTGACCACGATGACACTACCAACATCAAACTTGAAAAAATCCTTGATCTTGCTCGTTTCCAAATCAATTTTGATGATATTGTTGGCCTTGATCAATGGATCTTGAACTGTATGTCAGGGCTTTTGGATCTCCAAAAGGACATTGTGATCAACCACTACAATACTACCAGATATTGTGTCTCCTTCATACTCCACCTTTTCATAGACACAACTGTGAGGGCTTAACTTTGGATCTGATAGCCGGATCTTCTATCACAAGTCCCTCACATAGTGGACACCCTTCACCATCCACATCCTCTACATTCTCCTTCGCCTCAATTGCGCACAGGTATAGAGATCTTATTGCTCTGATACCAATATGAGAGAAATATGCTTAATTGATTGTGTTTATTCGAAGTACAGAGGCATATTTATACAGTGGAGAAACATGGAGATACAGTTATCACAGTTAATGAAACTGCTACATGCATACCTGCAACCACCTTAAACAATGTAATAAAACAAATATACGCTAACAGAAACACTCTAAAATTAGAGTTGTTCAGAAAATGAGATGCCTGGAGACGCCACTGGGACATCTCCTGTAGTGAAGACGCATCCCTGAGGATGGGAGGCGCATCTCCCTGCCACACCGATTAGATCTATATGTACTGGAGCCTAAAACTTGTAGTATTTATAATTCTGTAAATTATATGATTCTTGAGTTTATTGTCCTTGCCAGTGCTAGGCAAGGACCTTTCTCTCAGTACACTAGTATTTATCCCATTTTTTTGGTCATAAATATTTTATAGAACAGAATTGAATTACATATTGAAATTCTTTGAGTTCAGAGACATGCAAATTCTAATTCAATGTGTTCTATTTTTTCTAGAAAAAATTTCTTTTAAAAGCTGGCATGGATGGTACCAGGGTTTCCAGTGAAATGTGTATCTGTAATTGGAATAAGGTTTGTTGTCAATTTTTTCATAATTTTTAATACGCCAGTGCATTACCATGTAATTTTTCATGGCAAAGAAAACATTATATTGTTCTTATCTTTTTCATTCCTTAGATCTTCCATAAATACTGGGCATACCTTACACTTAAAGTTGACTCTCAAAACTGATTATTCGCACAATTTTTAATTACAAAATCACAAGTATCTATAACTGGATCCTTGTAAATAAACAATGCAAATCTTTCACTTACAAACACATGATGAAAACTTAAAATCTAATGAAAACGAAATTGAACATTGTTATAGATAAGATAAGCTTTTAGAGCACAGAGAAGTTGAAATTATAAACATGCAACAAGGTATTATATTCACATATAAGAACTAACATCCACAGATGTATTGATAGAATTGATTAGATAAATGTTTTTTTCTAAATACCTTGTGCAAATGTGTACAGAGTGTTAAAGATGACTCTAACAGCCTGCTTCACATGATAAAAAATAGTATCTCACACAAGAATGAGAGTACAAAAGATAAATGTGCAGCAAACCACAAAATCCATCAGTTAATCTAAACAAAAAATGCAATGCACTTTTCTACTCCTTTTCCCATGGCTCCATTAATCTTAAAAAGCTGGGTTTCAACGAAATTGTGTAGCAATCGTAGCTCATCATCCTCTGGATTTTATTATTCTCAAGTCTATAGGTTCTCAAATGATAAATGAAACATAGATTACTTGTATGCAGCTCATGTGAAGTAAAAAGAAAAATGTATGTAGTTTGCTGAATACATACTTGCTTTTGCAATCAGCACACTCCCTATTGTCTGGCAGCCTTAGAAGACTTTCCAATATCTGCATGAAGGACATTTTCATTTGCAATTTGAGACATGGTGAAGAAAAACACATGTTGATTTGTAAATATAAAAATGATATGAGAGAAAGCTGAAAACGTTTATTATTTCTAGTAGATCAAATTAAAAGCATACCATAAAAATCTCTCATTTACATATATTTGTAAACATCATGCTATCCGTTTTATTGAGTTAAACTTGCATAAAAATTAAATTTATCTGGTGGCTCATTTTAGCAACAGGAAATTTGATGTACATTTTATTACATGGACACGACAAAATTGAAGATTTAAAAAATTGAGCAAAGACCATTACAATATGGATGGTGGGTCATAATGAAAAACCAAAACAGGAAGGGATTAGCTTTATTATGTCAGAATCTAAATTTTTATGGGATTTGCACTGTGTGTTTTTCTGTCATTGCACTATGACCTCTATGAATAGACATTCACAATAACACCATTTTTCCTTATGTATTTTGGTAATAATTACAAGGTAAGGGAACCTACTTACAGACAAGCACCTCTAACCATTTGTTAGTAGGAGGGAAGAACGGTGAATGCAATCTACCTTTTCAGAATTTCCACCCTCCAACCTCTTTCTTCTTTGGCAAAGATTTTGGAGCATATAATGCTTTATAATTCACTCTTGTCTCACAATTCTAGCCAATATGAAATTAACCTAAGTACAAACCAGTCATCTATATTGTGTTAAGTTTTAAAGTCTTTCTCAGGCATTTTTTATTAGAATTTCATTTTTTATTGTTATTATGTTGCTTTGTGGGAACTTTGTAGTTACGCTTTGACAATGTATTTACAACAGCTGGATATTCAAGAATGGTATAAGGATGGCAGGGCAGACCAGCTTGATTATTAAGTATTCAACATTTGCTTCCAACCTTTTGCTAGTGTGTGTTAGACCCACTACAGTTCATCACAAATTATGGCATATATTCATATTTGAGCAAATAGGGTATCCCCTGGGCTCTTATCTTATGGCATGCAGTCTCATGGAAATCTGGTCAATCAGTGCTATGACTGATGGATTAAACATTTAGAGCAACAGTTAAAAACAAAAATCTAGCTTACAAATGTGGATTTCATTTCAACTACAGGCATTCAGGACATTCTTCTCCAAAAAAACAAGAGAACACAAATCCCATTGAATTCTAAATAGAAAGCTCATTAAGGGATGGAAAAGGATGGAAACATAATAGACAAGGAAGCCAACATCATTCTTGATAGCAAGCAGACAATTACAAAGGACATCAAGGAGACAGCTAAGCGTACATTAAAAATGTCCAAGCACCGCACTCAGACTTGTATACCTGGAGTTCATTTTAGACGATAGACTAAAAGGATTTAGGCTTAGATGACGGATCAGAGTCAAATGTCTGAAATCCCTTTCAGAAACTAAAGTTGATGCCCTTCTGATTGTACCGGAAAGGAATAGGTTGCCAAACACCACTTTCCAAATCTTCGCGAAGAGGAGAGCCAAAAAAGGACAATAAATCTAAAGATCATTTACCTCCTCAACCAGAGGCAAGCAAAGCGTCCATGGGAGAACAAATTCGTGACAATTAAAAACCATCCCATTCAAAGTGAGGAACCTTTGAGTGTTTAATAGATTCCAATTCAGGGAAACTCTTCCGGAAACCAACGGGAGAATACCAATGGCTGTTCCTTGCAAGAAGCATGGTCAAAATCCAATGACCCTGATTACAGAAATTCATGGTCATACCTTAAGTTGTCATATGTAGCTGTCTTTTGACATTTGCCCCATTTCTATGATAAGAACGTTTGGAGCCCTAAACTTTTCCTCATAGCTTGTTCTATCTGTCAAATTTCTATAGAATAAAAGGAAAATTCCTTTTATTTGGTTATTAATGCACCAAAAATGAAAGCATTGAAACAATTAACAATATGTTCAACAATCATTTTCTGGCTTTGGCGCATCGATTACTATTGGTTTCGATTCATCTGAATGTGCAAACGCTGTCCCAAGATTGAAGTCGGTGACTTATCGAATAATTAATTGAATTGAGATTAATTGGAAGCGAACAATTCAAACAGTCCTAAATCCATAATGATAAAATAACTCGACGGAATTTTTTCTAAAACAATTTTTACAACAAACTATGCGCTACCACAAAACCTAAATCGCTATACATACAAATCGAATAGAATTCACAAATCGGGCGAGTGAGAAGCCCAAAAAGTACATGATTTAAAGAGAAATAAAGGGGCAATTAGGCTCATTTAAGTTACCCGTCGGTGCCTGTCATTAAGCTCTTTCGTTACAGCGGCCTTATCGTTGGAAACCATGCTCATTGGCTGCAACAAATTGGTTCTTGAATAGACAAATCAAAATACTTCGATAGACCGACCAGAAGTTTATTCAGAAAATTTCTGAATGACCAAAAATGCAGTGCCTGCACGATCAAGATCGAATCCAAATTAGGTTTTTTTAATTTATTCCGGTTTTGGATTTTGGGTTTGTATTATTTTGGCAATGCCGCGTCATTGTTCGGTTGGAGAGTCGTGGGCAAGAGAAATCATTCCGTATAATGATTAAGATGGAATTGGTGGAGTATATCTCCATCACACGCTTTGACCTTCAAAAGTAGGCCTAGGGCAATGTCCATCCAGCGCATTTGACTGTATATAATTAATTAAAATTGGAAATCAGTAGACGAAAAAGCAGAGGGACCGCGGCAGCCTTAGCCTCTAGTTTTGGAGGTATGGAATTTGCCTCGGGTTGAGATATGTATAATTTAGTAATTGCACTTAAAATGTTTAATAGGTATGTTAGATAAAAATTTAAAATTAAAATTTAATAATTGTGTGTAAGGGACTAGTCTCGCCTCGTAAAGGGAACACTTGGGCTGAGATGCGGGGACACCCCTGGGTTATAAAAAAAATTAAAATTAAAATTAGAAATTTTATACTCTTCAAATATAATTTAATTTTAAAAATTGTGAGAAATTTTTTTTTTTTAATATAATTGGTTAAGGAGAAGTTTGGAATGTTATGGGTCAATTTGTAGAAAAAAAGATAAACACTTTTTTTACATTTTTTTAAATATGTTTTTTGATTAACTCATTTCATTAAATCTTTTTAAAATAAATAAATGTTTTTGTTTATGGAACAAATAGGTTTTGAAGGGATCCCGAAACCCTTAACAGTAAGATAGCAAAAGAATTAACAGAGTCCAAACAAAAAACAAAACGTTGCCCACTAAGAAGAAAATAGTGGAAACCAAGGCAGTACAACAAAAAACTAACAAAAAACCACAAAACAACCAGCCACTAGGCCAGATTCCTGGATGTTCACTAAAGCCTGGTCTCCCTTCCTTTTAAAATAAATAAATATTACTTATAATCTTTTATTAAAGAAAATCTCACAAAAATCAATTAGCTATAAACAAGATAAATTATTTTTTTACTAAGAATGATTTTCATTAAGTCATTTCATTAAAACTTTCTAAATTAAATGTTACTTATAATTTTTTTTAAATAAATAAATAAATGTATTTTAAATAATTTAATAGGATATATATAATATTTTTTATTTTTTTAATGTATGTAATTTTTATTTTTTATTAAAAAAATCTCACAAAAATCAATTAATTATTTTATAGAGATTTGGATTCACATTATTAAAATAATAATAAAATAAAACTTAAATTAAAGCACATCCATAAATTGACATATAAAGAATCTTGTTAACATTTGATTTTACACAATTAAAATATTAATTCCTTTATGGGAGCAACTTTTCAATAGTGATTAAATGTTTTACTTTCAACCAATCAATTTATTTTTTTGATATATTATATTTTAATTTTTTTGATACATTATTTTTATCTCAGTTTATCAAGATATTTTCCAAGGCATTTTTCTCCACAAAGACCATAATTAAAAAAATAAGTTAATTTTTTATAACATATTATATCAAAAATATTTACATAATTTTTTAAGGGATTTTTTGAACTCTTCAAAGTTGTTTTCCTACTCTCACACAAATTACTTATTATTCTATCTTTTTTTACATAAGTCAGAAAAGGATATTTCTTCATTTTAAACATTTATTTACTTGTAATATCTTAAAATATAATTAAAAATTTATTATCTAATGAAAAATAATCTAAAAATAACAAATTAAAATATATATAATATATAATATATAACATCTAAGATATAATTTGGAAAGGGAAAAGAGGGTGTTGGAACGTTGTTCGCAGTCTCGTGACCTGTGAAAGGTCGCGATCTCCATTTTTGTGGGGGCCTTTTTACATGCATTCAGGGTGATCAAATCGGGGGTTGTGCAAAGTTCCAAGTATGGGGAGTGTTCTTTAAGCTAAAGGGATCAGGTTGGGGGTTTTTCCTTTATCGCAAGGGTGGGGTGTTGGTTTCTCTGGGAGGTGGGGTTTCTTATTACCCTTATTTTTCGTACTTGTTTCTTCAGTTGTGATTCTTTATTCTCTTAGCTTCTTCAATATAGCATTGGTTGCTTGGGTGTAAGTTTCCATTTTCTTGGGGATGGCAATGCTTGCATGTCTTGGCAGGTCAAATTTTGTGTCATCTTCGCCTGGTGAAAGATCTTTTCCTTCAAACTTGGCTAACCCTGGTGAGGGTCCATCAAGGAATGGTGGTTTTCATCTGCAAAAGGTGAATGGGTGTTTGGAAAGGTCGTAAGAATGTCTGGTGTTGGTTATACAACCTAAATCTATAGCTGAAGATGTGGAATATTACAACAATCATGTGTTGATTTGCAAGTCTATGGGGATGCGAGTATCACTTCCATTTCTTGATTCATGGGTTCACAAGACTTGGAACCCTAAAGATGACTTCAATATAATGCTAGCAGCCAACAATTTATTTTTGGTGGATTTCTCTTATGTGGCTGATAAGAATCAAGCTTTTGAAGGTGGGCCCTATTTCTATAATTAGGTGGGCCTATTCATCAAACCTTGGCATGTGGGCTTCAACTCTATGGAGGAGCTCCCTTCTAGGGTTTCGTTTGGGTGTGTCTTCCTCAATTGCCTCTAGAATGTTGGTGAAGCGATATATTACAAATGATTGCTCTTTTGCTTAGTAAGCCTATTGGTCCTTCTCAACAGACCCTAACTAAAAGAGTGCTTTCCTTTGCTTGAGTGTGTGTTGAAATTGATTTGAATAACCCACTACTGGATTCAGTTGAAATGAGCATTGGTGTTGCTTCTTGGACCCAAATGTTGGATTATGAAGCATTGCCTTTTTTATGTCGCTTATGTCGTGAATATGGGCACCTTCAACGGAAGTGTGCCAAAGTTGTTAATGCAAAGGGTTTTGGTAGGGCTCCTTCTCAGTCTTCTTTGAAGGTGGACAAAGTTAAGGCTCCCATGCAGGGGGTTGTGGTGGATAAGGAAGGTTTTGAGCCAGTTAAGCCTCACAACAGAAGTAGAGGTCAAAAGAGGACCCTTAAAGATAGACAGGAAAAGGAAATTTTTAACGGGTTTGATGCCTTGGAGCACTCAATTCAAGAGGAAGTTGTCCCCATTAACATGCAGGTGGTTGATGGCTCTACAGCTAAAAAGCACATTGGGAATCAACCAATTGATATCTCCATCCTGACTCCGACAGGGGGGTCAATCGGCTCAGATGGACATGGATCTCCCTCCCCCATCTTATGTGTCTGGGGAAATGAGTACAATGCCATAGGTTATTATGGAATATGTTGTCCCTAGTTTTGGACTCTTAATTAAGAAAGGTGTTGAGGATTCAGGTAAAAGCAAGTCATCTTCTCCTTTTTTGGGCTTGCAACAAAACCCCCTAAGAAGGGGGCACTGGAGAAGCCTCTTAAAGCAGGTAGAAAGAAGCATCAGGAAAAGGTAAAGTTAATTGGTGAGACATTGGTGGAGTCTAGTTTTGTGAGGACTATTGATTCTCACTTCTCCCAACCTCAGTGATGACTGTGTTTTCTTGGAATGTTAGGGGTATGAATAGCATCCCTAGACAAAAGGCTATTTGTGAGTTGATTCGTGTTCACTCTCCTAATATGGTTTTTCTCCAAGAGACTAAGTTGTTTGTTGAAAGTATGTTGAATTTTGCTTCTAAGATATGGGGTAGAGGTCAATGTCAGTGTGTGGGGGCACAGGGCAGCTCTAGGGGTCTTGCTTGTTTATGGGATCCACGTAGAGTTTTGCCTATTTGGTGGCTCTCCTACAGGTATTCCATTTCTCTTGTTGCTTTGAGTCTAGGGTCAAATGAGAGAATCCTTCTCTCTAACATATATGCTCCTATTGATTTCGTTAGCAAGATGTATTTGTGGTCTCATGTTAGATACTTACGTTCTTTGGATCCTTTCCTTCCATGGATTATGGCAGGTGATTTTAATGCTATATCCTCATTGGAGGAGAAAAGGGGTGGTACGACCCGTCTGGACCCATCCTCAGATCTCCTTAGGGACAATGTGGCCTTGTTGAACTTGGCAGATATCAAACCCCTAAATGGGATGTTCACCTGGAATAATAGGAGGACTAGTGATGCTACCATTTCGAAAAGGTTGGATAGGTTCTTGGTGTCCAACTTTTGGGTTGGTGACAGATGGATGACTAACTCTAAGATTTTGGATTGGTGGGACTTTGATCATTGGCCGATCAAACTCTCTGCTTGTTTGTCTAGACACTCTAAAAAGTAGTCATTTAGATTTCAACTCATGTGGCTTCGGGATGCATCTCTTCATGATCTTGTTCTTGTTGGTGGAGTTCTAGGAAGTCGGCTTTTGGCACCACTATGTATTTCTTTACCAAGAGGTTAAACTATATTAAGTATATGTTGAAACGTTGGAATAGACACCATTTTGGAAATGTTTTATAGGCTAAAAGGGTAGCTTAGGAGCACTTGGATTCCATTACTTAGTAAATCCAGGCTCAAGAGCTTTTTGAGGAATTGAGTATATTAGAAGTTGTGATGGTGAAGAATGTGGAAGAATGGGAGCTTCGTGAGGAAATTTTTTATAAGAAAAAGTCTTGCATTGATTGGCTTCAGGAAGGAGATAGGAATACTTCATTTTTTTCACAATTCGATTAAGGACAAAAGGCAGGGTAATACCATCTCTTCTCTTAAGTCCTTGGAGGGGGGTCAACTTTATTCCTCTATTGAGATCTCAAAGGAGTTTGTCTAATTTTTTTCTACTCGTTTACCGAAGATTCCCCCATTGCCAGTGTGGATGAGGCTTCAATCCTTGCTTGCATCCCTCCTTTGGTGACTATGAAATGAATGATTCTCTTCTCAAACCAATCTCCTTGACGGAGCTAGAAGATATTATGTTTCAGATGAAGAAAGGAAAAGCTCCTAATCTTGATGGGTTTTTTATTGAGTTTTTCAAGGAGTTTTTGGAGGTTATTAAGCTTGACCTACTCGAGTTTGTCCAAGAATCACAACAGAATAAACAAATGCTAAGAGCCATGAATGCCACTTTTTTGGCTCTTATCCCTAAGCAAGAGGGTGCCAATTCTTTGGATCTCTTTAGACCTATTTCCCTTTGTAATGTGGTGTATAAAGTAATTACTAAGTTGATTGTGGAATGCCTGAAGCCATGGCTAGATAGGTTGATTTATGAGGATTAGGGGGGTTTGTGGTTGGCTGGCAAATTCTTGATGGTGTTGTTATTGTGGCTAAGACTGTGAATTCCATGTCCTCCTCTAGAGAGAAGGCTATGTTTATTAAGCTGTGCATGGCCAAAGCTTATGATCGCATTAAATGGGATTTTTTATCCAAGATTCTAAGGGCTTTTGGATTTGGTAGTGCTTGGATTGAGTGGGTTATGAGTTGTGTCACTTCCTCCTCCTTCTTTGTGCTTGTCAATGGTGAGCTTCTGAGTTGTTTGGGGCATCCAAGGGTCTTCGACAAGGAGATCCTTATCCCCATATTTATTTATTTTGATGGCTAAGGGGCTTGGGAGATTTATTAAATCTCATGTGGAGATTGGTCTTATTCAAGGTTGGTGTTGAGGCAATAAATTACCCCCCCCAATCCCATCTTCAGTTTGTGGATGATACTGCTTTTTTGGGTTTGGCCAGGGTGGACAAAGCGGTCAATTTAAGGAAGGTCCTGAACTGTTATTTAGCTGCTTTGGGTCAGAGCATCAATGAAGGAAAGTTTTTATTTATTTTTTTAACACTCTTAAGCTTATTCAATAGATAATTGCTAGGATTCTCAAGTTTCTGATTGGTTTGCTTCCCTTTGTCTATCTTGACATTCCCCTTGTTTTTCATACTCTTCCAAGGTTGTTTTGGTAGGATTTTATTGAAAATTTTCATAAAAAGGTCGGTCACTGGACTTGCAAATGGCTTTCTACTGCTGGTAGAGTGACTCTTTTGAAGTTTGTGGTTCAGGCTCTCCCAATGTACAAGTGATTTGTGTTATTTGCTCCTGCTTGTTTTATCAAAGACTTTGAAAGTGTTTGTCATCAAATTCTCCAGTCTAGTAGTCTCCTCTTTAGAAAGTGGAGCCTAGTTAAGTGGGAAGATGTGTGCTTGTCAAAGCAAGAAGGTGGACTTGGGCTACATCGGAATTACTTGAATGGACAAGCTTTGGTGGCTAAACTTTATTGGTGTTGGTGCTCTCAACAGTAGTAGACTTGGGCTAAGATCCTCACTTCAAAATATCTTGGGGGTGTGGAAAGTGAGGATGTGTCTAGATACAACCTTATGGGTAAAGGTTCTATGATTTGGGGTACCCTCAAAAGGGTAGCTAAGCTAATTAAGCAAGGGTTGTTTTGGATTTGCAACAAAGGCTCGAATGCTCTCTTTTGGTTTGATTCTTGGGATGAGCACCCTCCTATTATGTCATCACACCCTCACTTGCAGGAATTATATAAGACTTTTCTGGAGTTTGGATGGAGTTGTGTGGTGGATTTCAAAACCCCTCATGTTCTAGCTTAGACTACTATGTATAGGTGGAAGGCCCCACATGAGTGGCCTCCCAGGGGATTGATGGAGGATCGTCAAGAATTGGCCTACATATTGGTTGGTAGGGTTTGTAATTCCCTTCTAGAGAAGGATGTTCTCGCCTAGGGTCTTGATGAGAAAGGAAAATTCTCAATTGCTTCAAGTTATCAAGTGCTGGATAAACAAACTTTTGAGCACATACGGTGGTTCCTTGGTGGAAGTAGATTTGGAAAAAATTCTCTTGGCCCAAAAGTAATTTCTTCTTTTAGCTAGCGATTTATAATAGATGCCTAACCTAGGAGAATCTTTGGAAGTGTGGTTTTCAGGGCCATTCTATGTGCGTCTTGTTCTCTAATAGTGATGAGAACACTTATCATCTCTTTTTCTAGTGCTCTTTTTTAGGGTGATTTGGCATTTCTGGTGAACAATCTGGTATCAGTCATGCAGGCACACCTCTTCTTTGGAAGATTTCTAGATCAGGCTGGGGAACTCCCCAGCTAAGACTTCTTTCCTCCACATATCTTGGACAATTGGTCCCAACTTGATTATCTGGCATATCTGGTTGAAGCATAATCATAGGATCTTTTTAGATAAGAATCTTCAGGTGAGAAAAGTTTGGCTATGAATTTTGGGGATCCTTTAGGAGACTTTGGTGGCTATGTGTGATCTTTCGGTCCCCGTGGATCTTGGTGATATGGGAATGGTTCAGATCTTGGGGCTTTCAGTTTGTGACAGGGGTGGGCCTAAGTCTAGTCTAGGTCAGAATGCTAGAGGGAATATTCTAAGAGATGGTTATTAGATGCCACCTCCTCTTGGAGTGTTGAAGATTAACACTAATGGGTCTTCTAGAGGAAATATTGGTCATGTTGGGGTCGGTGGTATAGGCAAGAATAGTTCTAGAGTGGTTTAGTTCTTCTTCTCGGAGTATCAAGGTTAGCACTCTAACAATTTCATGGAGGCTTTGGCTATTCTCTTGGGTTTGAAAAGGGTTTGTGCCCTTGAATAGAGAAGGATAATTTGTGAGTTTGATTCTTAGATTGTGATTGACGTTGAACAAGTGTCAATTAGATTATGTGAATTGGTAACTGACTGTGGTGGTTAGATAAATCATCTCTTTGGGTGGAGTTCTGGATTACCTTTTTCCATATCCATGGGAGTGGAATACAGTGGCTGATGGCTTGGCTAAATGGGCATCTGAGTGGATGGGAACTTGGAATGTGGAAGACTAGGGTGGTATTCCTGAGGACCTTTCTCAAGAGCTGAAGGATTTGGTTATGAAGGATATGAGACGTTGCTTGGGAGTGGCTTGATGACTCTGTTATTGATTTTTCCCCCCTTGGTGGGTTGGTTGTAACTTTTCTTTGTATTGAGTTCTTGAATCAAAAAAAAATTTACCCTCTTTTATTAAAAAAACATCTAATATATAATTTAATATTGAAATAAAAGAAAAATAGGTTGGGTGTTTTTGTTGATCATTTGAAAGTATGAGAGGGGACTATTTTCCTTTATTTCATTAGGAAATGAGATCCCCACAAAGAATTGATTAACAACCCTTAGGTGAATCAACCCTAAGTGAGATTTTTCAAATTTCCTTATGACTAAAGGACGAGGGTCAAGGTCAAAGAACACTTTGGGGAGAAAAACAAAAAATAGAAAATCAATTTCAAAATGCAATCTAAAACTTGAAACTTGAAGATTAAGCTTAATATTTGTAGAACCATAAAATAGAATGCAGATCTAAGAAGGGCAAAAACATGTGTACCAATCACCAAAAGTGCTTTCTATAAGCTGATTTGAGACTCATTCACCCATGGGAAAATGGGTCCAAGTACAGGGGTTTCAACAATCTTTTAGGAGCCTCTAGTGTAGATCTGAAGTGTCTGATTTGTCCAGGCTTCAATGTCAAAAAGTCAAAAATCCAATCTATAGGTGAGATTTTGTGATTTAACAACTTTGACAAATTTGCAAATCTTGCACTTCAAAAGGTTTTCAAGCCTTCTTCAACCTAAATCTACAATCACACATACAAGAGAGAAATATTTGTTTTGGTTGAATGGGGGTTTGCCTTGGTCAAACCCCGTTTTGGTAATCAAACCTTGAATTGAAATGAAGCAAGAACAAGGGAAGGAAGAATGAATAGAGTTATGTTACCACTCAACAAACCCTTGTATGAAACCTTGATAATGGAGATCTTAGGAGGTCTGCAACTTGCATGAAATGGCTAAATTGGATGTGGATCTTGACACTTGAATCTTGTTTGAAATGATACTTTGAATGCTTGACTTGATTGTGAAACCTACATCACAATGTTAGCTTCAAAAACATGCATGATCCAAGAATACTTTGACTTGATGAATAGATCTTGATTGCTGCAATAAATCTCTGGTATATCTACTCTTGAGTGTTCTTGATCATCAACTTTGCTATACTTTTCCTCACTTGAAAATTCTAGGTTCTTAGATGTTGAAATGGTGGAATGACCTTGTATTTATAAGTATGTATCCTTAATTTCCCGAAATTCAAATATCACAAGCTGACATTAAATTATAGATTTGAAAACATTAAAATACCACCAAAAACATAATTTAAATTTAGGTCCAAAAGTCTAGTGAGGACCCATTCGCCCATGGGTGAATAGGTCCTAGGTCCCTATACCTAGAACACACATTGTTCAATGTAAAGTGTTATGTTTAGGCATTAATTATTGTCGGGTTTCCCCTTTAGAAAATATAATTAATTAAGCTTGTAATTGAATTAAAGGGCTAATTAAGGCATAATTAAGCTCAATTTAATTAAGAGGGCCCAAATAAGTGTGTAAATGTAAAGGGGTATATTTAACAACACTAAATTAAGGAATTATTCAGTCCAATTTTAAACTAGGAGGGCCCAAACAAGTGAGAAAATGTAAAGGGTTACATTTTTCTACACTACAAATATATATTTAGTATATTATATTATTAAATTATTTTAAACATATTATATTAATATATTAAATTAACATATGATATATTAACTTTAACATCATAATATATAACATATATAACATCTAATATATAATTTAATATATTAGATAATAATAGTATGACATTATATTTTAATTTTTAATAATGTAATTTTTTTTTTATTTCAATTGGACCAAATACATAGACAATTAAAATATATCTAGTAATTTATTGACTAACTATTTCTATATAGCTTAGAACTATTTAAGAATTATTTTATTTATTAAAAATGATTTTATAATTGAGTCGGGGGGCCTAGCTTGACTAGCTAAAGCATCTTGTTGCAAGTAAAAGGTCACGAGGTCTAGTCTCCCCCCATCCCCATGGTACCAAAAGGCATGTCGCACCAACGTCACCAGTCACATGGAAAATGTTTACTAGTCGCACTACAATTTATAGGGGGCTACCTGATTCTTGCAGTCTATAATATATATATATATGATGCAGTCGAGATTGGAGGACCTTATCAGGCCGTCACAATCTCGCAGCCAACACATACCACACACACACATAAATAGACCAAAATACAGGTCGACAACTCTCTTTTATTCATTTATTGAAACAATATATTCTAAATACATATAGAGATACTCAATTATAGAGGAACATTTTGTTCTACATCACACACACTCTATACTCTCTCTTTATTTCTCGTTCTGGTTGGCTCTCCCTTCTTGCCAACCTCTACTATTATGCGCTACTTTGCCACCACCTCTTCTACTCTACGAGCTCTTGGTTGTTTGTCACTCCCTCTTCTTTGGCTATCTCATTGTCACTATATAGCATTCCCTTCCTACATGTTGGCCTAACCTCATAAGTATTTCATCATCATAGTATCGTTTTGTTGTCCAATGGCCATCAAGATCTCCTTGGTAGTTACCTAGTTATCAATACCTGTCATCCTATTCGTCCACTCCAAGAAGTCACCTCCAACCTTCAAAAACCATCACCTCACACTTGCAATTTTGTTTGATCAATATCCTTATGTTGATTCACAATGAAGATGTGTAATCAACGACTATCATTTTGCCACTTGTCATCTCCTGGTTTGTTTGACCATCGCTCTTCCACATTTTCTAATCCACCGATCACTACCATCGGCCTATCACGGGTTCCAAGAATTTTGAAACCAAATCACAAGGTTGTGAAGTTTGCTAACTCCCTAATCTTTTGACATGCACTCCTCCCATCACCCCACAGCTGAGACATCAACTGTCGTCCTGCTAATCACTTAGTCTTCTGCCAATGAACACAACCCCATTTCACTCATCCAACATCAAGTCATTATTGGGACATAGAATAGGGTCTCACCAAAATGTTAACCTCCCATCGATGACATACATACCGCCAACTCCTAAAGAGATATTGACCCGTCGCTGGGAAACTGAATGATGTCATGCCGATATGTAATCCTCCCGCACGATGTAACTCACACATTGCTCACTCACTGCCATCGTCGATATGTCGTTGGGACCAAAATAAATGTCTCGTCAATACTGCACACTCTCACTGATGTAACTCCATTATGCCAACACCATCGTTTTGTTGTTGGGATGGGCAGAAACCTCCTGCCGATGAGTCAAATTCTTGTCAACGAGGGAGCAACACCGACCAAAGGGGTTGGAGCGTAATGCTCCTACATCATACTCCCCAGGTGATTAAAAATCATGTTCTCTTGCACATCCATAATGCCATCTTCCAATTCCACCTTCTTTTTCCTCCTCTTCCAACATCTTGCCAGAACATTCGCCATTTTTCACCAACATTGGATTCCCTTACTTTTCCCCCTCGTGGACTCATGTCCACAAAAGCCCGACCTCCTTCGCCAAATGCTTTCCACACTTCTCTTCTCCTTCATGGGTTCATACCCACCTCTGACTGTCCACCTCCACCAAAAACAACCTGCAATATCTTTAACTATTTCTATACACAACCACACACCATCTGCAATATCTACATGCTTCAGTTTTCTATCAATCCATTCTTCTATCATTTCATCTGAAAATGAAATAACATCACAAAGTCGTTTTACCTCATTCATACCCATAGTTGCAACATTGAACTTCATTGCGATGTCTTCCACCTTCTCATCAGCTGCAACATTTTGCTCTTCTCTTTTCACTGCAACATCAAGCTTCAACATCCAATTTTCCTCAATCGTCAATAACAAATCCTCTTCTCCATGCTTCACTACAACAACCTCTTCACTGCTCACCTCCATCTTTTCTTCCTCTCTCTTCATGCCTTCCTCATGGCATGTCTCTATTGCAACTTCTTCATCGGTAGGGGCTACTCTTACTTCTTTTGTTTTCATCTCGAGCTACTTTCTTCTTTCTTCTTCTCATTCCTCTTTACCACCTTCCTCTCACTCTTTCCAACACTCTTTTTTGCTTTTCCTTGAACCATTTTCTTCAATGCTTCACACAATTCCTTGAGCCTAACCTCGTTCTTTCTTACTTCTTCACAAACTATTTGTCCCATCTTTTTAATCATCACATCCTCCACTCTATCCCAATACTGCTCCCAAAATAGTATCTGCATGGGTCTCCTCATGACCCAACCCATTTTGCCTACTTCAATCACTCACTCTGAAAACACAGATCCTTCCTGCAACAAATCTCTTTAGGATTCAAGCCCTCTGTAGTTGCAAGTGTCTTCTCACCTGCAACAATTTCTTCTAGAACTCAAACCCTTTGTAGTTACAAGTACCACACTCACGCAACTATCCTCTACCCAACAAATATTCTGGAAGATGCTTCCTCTATCCACCTTCTCTCAGTGGAGGAACTCTACACCTTCTACCCATCTTTATCTCTGCTGGAGGATAAAAATTACAAACCCTCTTTCATGTTTGCAACAAACATGCTTTCTGCAACTCTTTCTCAACTCTTCACCCACAGGTCTTCTAGCTTCAACCCACACTCATAGGTCCTGCTGCAATTGCCTCACATTCGACGCTCTGTTATAGACTCAGGACAACCAGCTCTGATACTAATTGATGCAGTCAAGACCAGTAGGCCAAAACACAGGTCCACAACTCTCTTTTATTCATTTAATGAAACATATTTTGAATACATGCATAGATACTCAATTACATAGCAACATTCTATTCTACATCACACACACTCTATACTCTCTCTTTCTTTCTCGCTTTGGTCCACTCTCCCTTCTTGCCAACCTCTCCTATTACGGGCTACTCCACCACCACCTCTTTTTCTCTACGAGCTCCTGGTTGCTCGTCACCTCCTCTTCTCTGGCTATCTCACTGTCACTATATAGCGTTCCCTTCCTGCATGTCAGCCTAACCTCATAAGTATTTCATCATTGTAGTACCGTTCTGTTGTCCAATGGCCATCAAGATCTCCCAGGTAGTTACCTAGTTATCAGTACCCGTCATCCTATTCATCCACTCCAGGAAGTCACCTCCAACCTTCGAAAACCATCGCCTCACACTTGCAATTTTGTTTGACCCATATCCTTAAGTTGATTCACAATGAATATGTGTAATCAACGACTATCATTTTACCACCTATCATCTCCTAGTTCGTTTGACCATCGCTCTTCCACATTTTTTGATCCACTGATCACTACCATCAGCCTATCGCGGGTTCCAAGAATTTTGAAACCAAATCGCAAGGTTGTGAAGTTTGCTAACTCCCCAATCTTTTGACTTGCACTCCTCCCATCACCCCATCACTAAGACATCAAATGTCATCTTGTTGATCACTTAGTCTTCTGTCAATGAATGCAACCCCATTTCACTCTTCCACCATCGGGTCATCGGTGGGACATAGAATAGGGTCCCGCTAAAATGTTAACCTCCCATCGACGACATACATACTGCCAACTCCTAAAGAGATATCGGCCCATCGTTGGGACACTAGATGTTGTCCTACCAATATGTAATCCTCCCGCCAATGTAACTCACACATTGCTCACTCACTACCGTCATTGGTATGTCGTTGGGATCAAAAGAAACATCTCGTCGATATTACACACTCTCGCCGATGTAACCTTATTATGCCAACACCATCATTTTGTCGCTGGGATGGACAAAAACCTCCTGCTGATGAGCCAAAGTCTTGCCGACAAGGGAGCAACACTGGACAAAGGGGTTGGAGCGTGATGCTCATGCGTCAGACTCTCCAGGTGATTAAAAATCATTTGCTCCTACAAATGGAGTCCATAATGCCATCTTCCAATTCCACCTTATTTTTTGTCCTCTTCCAACATATTGCTGGAACATTCGCCATTCTTCGCCAACATTAGATTCCTTTACTTTTCCCCCTTATGGACTCATGTCCACCAAATCCCAACCTCCTCCACCAAATGCTTTCCACACTTCTCTTCTCCTCTGTGGGTTCATACCCACCTCTAATTGTCCACCTCCACCAAAAACAACCTACAATATCTTCAACCATTTCTATACACAACCACACACCATCTGCAACATCTACATGTTTTGGTTTTCTATCCATCCATTCTTCTATAATTTCATCTAAAAATGCAATAACATCACAAAGTTGTTTTACCTCATCTATACCCACAGCTGCAACATCGAACTTCATTGCGATGTCTTCCACCTCCTCGTCAACAACAACTTTTTTCTCTTCTATTTTCATTGCAACATAAAGCCTTGACATCCCCTTTTCCTCAATCGTCAACAACAAATCCTCTTCACCATGCTTCACTACGACAACCTCGTCACTACTCACCTCCATCTTTTCTTCCTCTCTCTTCATGCCTTCCTCATGGCATGTCTCTGCTACAACTTCTTCATCAGTAGGGGTTGCTCTTACTTCTTTCGTTTTCCATCTCAGGTTGCTTTCTTCTTTCTTATTTTCATTCCTCTTTACCACCTTCCTCTCACTCTTTCCAACACTCTTTTATGATTTTCCTTGAACCATCTTCTTCAACGCTTCACACAATTCCTCGAGCCTCAACTCGTTCTTTCTTACTTCTTCACAAACTATTTGTCCCATCTTTTCAATCATCTCATCATCCACTCTATCCCAATACTGCTCCCAAAACAGTATCTGCACGGGTCTCCTCACGACCCAATCCATTTTTCCTGCTACAATCACTCACTCTACAAACACAAATCCTTCCTGCAACAAATCTCTTTAGGATTCAAGGCCTCTGCAATTGCAAGTCTCTTCTCACCTGCAACAATTTCTTCTAGAACTCAAACCCTCTGTAGTAACAAGTACCGCACTCACGCAACTATCCTCTACTCAACAGATATTTTGGAAGATGCTTCCTCTACCCACCTTCTCTTAGTGGAGGAACTCTACACCTTCTACCCAGCTTTATCTCTCCTGAAGGATAGCAATTACAGACCCTCTTTCATGTCTGCAATAAACATGCTTTCCACAACTCTTTCTCAACTCTTTCTCAACTCTTCACCCACAGGTTTTTTGGCTTCAACCCACACTCACAGGTCCTATTGCAACTGCCTCACATTCGACGCTCTGTTACAGACTCAGGACAACCAACTCTGATACCAATTGATGTAGTCGAGACTAGAGGACCTTATTAGGTCATCACATTCTCGCAGCCAACACAAACCACACACACAAACAAATAGACCGAAACACAAGTTGATAACTCTTTTTTTCATTTATTGAAACATATTTTGAATACATGCAAAGATACTCAATTACAAAGCAACATTTTGTTCTACATCACACACACTCTATACTCTCTCTTTCTTTCTCATTCTGGTCGACTCTCCCTTATTTCCAACCTCTACTATTACGGGCTACTCTGCCACCACCTCTTCTACTTTGCGAGCTCCTGGCTGCTCGTCACGCCCTCTTCTTTGGCTATCTCACTGTCATTATATAGTGTTCCCTTCCTACATGTTAGCCTAACCTCATAAATATTTCATCATCATAGTACCGTTCTATTGTCCAATGGCCATCAAGATCTCCCAAGTAGTTACCTAGTTATTAGTACCTATCATCCTATTCGTCCACTCCAGGAAGTCACCTCCAACCTTCAAAAACCATCGCCTCACACTTGCAATTTCGTTTGACCAATATCCTTATGTTGATTCACAATGAAGATGTGTAATCAACGACTATCATTTTGTCACCTGTCATCTCTTGATTTGTTCAACCATCGCTCTTCCACAATGTAACAATAGATACCCAAATTGCAAATAAGAACCATCAAAAGAGTTGCATACAATTGGTTTGCATTGCTCAGATTTATCATCATAATGAGTAAGGAAATACTCCAACAATTATATTCATAAGAATGAAATAATTAATTGCATAAAGAGGCAACACTTGCTAATAAACTTGCATATGAACATTCTATCATAGCACTTAATCATACATAGTGTTAGGGCACGTTAATATTCACAAACTTAAATATGAATTGCACATCTCATATTCAGTATCATACTAGAATTAGAATTCAAAATTAAATAAGAATCATATACTTCTTAACCAATAACAAAACGAAGTTAGATTCTAAATTGAAATAAAGAATTTAAGACAAACCTCTTATGTCCTTTCTCCTTAATCTGAAACAGAAGAGAGACCATAACTAACTTTTCTTTGCTTTCAAATGAAAAGAGAATTTATTACAACTATGAAGTAAACATGCTAAGTATATACAACTGAAAATAAGAGAGAGAAAGGGTTACAATATGAAAGGACAGTTTGGAAGTTGAAATTTAAAAAGTTAGTTGATGAATTGAATACGATGTAATTGTATCATTTGTTTATCTTTTATGTTTGAAATTGCATTGGAAACCCTAGATTGAAAACTAGTTAGTTACAATTCAGTTGAAACTAGTAGTTAGATTCCATTTTTAAACTGTAGATTAGATAGAGTGTTACATATGGTGTCGATCCATCGATCACTACCATTGGCCTATCATGGGTCCCAAGAATTTTGAAACCAAATCGCGGGGTTGTGAAGTTTTCTAACTCCCCGATCTTTCGACTTGCACTCCTCCCATCGCCTCATCGCTGAGACATCAACTGTCGTCCTACCGATCACTTAGTCTTCCCCCAATGAACGCAACCCCATTTCACTCTTCCACCATTGGGTCATCGATGAGACATAGAATAGGGTCCTGCCGAAATGTTGACCCCCGTTGACGACATACATACCGCCAGCTCCTAGAGAGATATTGGCCCATCGCTCAGACACCAGATGTTATCCTGGTGATATGTAATCCTCCTGCCGATGTAACTCACGCATTTCTCACTCTTTACTGTCACCGGTATGTCATTGGGACTAGAAGAAACATCTTGTTGATACTGCACTCTCTCGCCAATGTAACTCCATTCTACCAACACCATCATTTTGTTGTTGGGACAGGCTGAAACCTCTTGTTGATGAGCCAAAGTCTGGCCGATGAGGGAGAAACACCACCCAAAGGGGTTGGAGCGCGATGCTCCTGCATCAATATATATATATATATATTATAATTTATTTTATTTTATTTTACTTTGCAAATTCACATTTACACCATCATCATATAATTTTTTTTTGTTCTTTTATCTCTCTACTTTGTTTCATTAGGGGCCTATCTAACGAGAACTTGACACTCATAATTCATTAAATTCTCTAAATGTGTTCCTAAACACCACTTATCCTTACACATATTTATACATTAGAAATCAAAGTGAATGAAATTCAATCCATAGTCTACCATATCAAATTTATGAGTTACAATTTAATTTTGCACATACATTTAGGTTCACACTCATGAAGATCAAGTCTACACTCATGTAGGTGAATTTGAGCAAAAACCAACCAGTTTATTATATTTGAGATCTTCATCTAAATGAGCAATAAATTTTCAACACCTTAGCAATTCAGCTTCCAACACCTACCATAGCACATTCTTGTCATTCAATCTTGAGCTAAGAATCACATTTCATTTTAACATTCAATATTTCCATTTTAAGCTCTAAATATTAGTCTATTACGATTGTTTAATTATTTGTCTAGGTAAATTATAGTAGAAAATCCATATATATTTTTTTTTAAAATTTGGTAAAGCCAACATTCCTACATTACTTGGGCTTTAACCTTAGTGTTTATCCTTCTCTTATTTGGGATTTTTAGATCTAATTTTGTTATTGCATATTTTATTCTATAGTAAATCTAATTAGGATTTGGACCTACCCCTATTTGTGTATCATTTCCAAGTATCTTTATTAAGGTTTAGACTTATATTGCTTGATCTCCCTTTGACCCTTTCTAGCCACCAACAACAAAGTAAACAAACATAGTAGCAGAGGGGGACACAAGTTGGGAGGGCAAGGTTAGAACCTCATCTAGCATACCTCGTATTTGATACCCTATTATAGCGCCCCTCGAAGTTTATAGCCACTAATCGAGGCACTGGTGGTAAAGATAGAAACATCATAGATAGAAAATTAGAAATGGTCAATGGTTCCATGCCTGACCCCAGTTTAATTAAACTAGCATTTTTTCTCAATTTGTCTACAGATCAAAGAACAAAACTATCCTAGCAACAATTGGCAGGAACTTCATAGCATCGCGGCTGATGAGTCCAATTAATGGCTTAATTTTGATAGGGTTTATCATATATTTGTTGTTTTTACTATAAACTTTGGCACCTGGTTATTGACATTTTCCATGTTATTTCCTTAAATCCTTAAACCTTGGGCATAAACTTATCCTTGTGAATTTTAATGACATTAACATGCTATGTGAATTATCTATGTTAATTTTACATGTGGTTGAATGGATGTTCCTTTAAGGTAATTATGGATATGTAATTATTTGTGTGTGCTAATGTCATTATGCAGGTTCACATTAAGATGTTGATGTAAACGAAGCTTGCAAATTGGAAGAAACTCTTGCTAGCTAGTATGTTGCTAAGGAAGTCAAAAAGATGGTCATTAAGAGGTTAAAGGAGGGAAAAATCTTAATGGAGGGAAATTCCTAGCTCGAATCAAAGATTGTAACCACCTTTTAATGGTCATGTTTGTTAGTTGAGAAAATATAGGGAGTGTGTTGTGTTGGATTCTCGTTGGGGCAAGTCTACTTTGACCAAATTTGGCACATGCATAACTTCCTCCCTCTCCTTTCTATGCTTTCAATAAATGGCATCCTCCTATTTTGTTGGAGTCGACTGCCTAGGTAGTTAGGGTTAATTAGAAAGTTTTTCCCTCTATAAATAATGGTCAAGATGCCCCTTTTCATAAGGTTGGATGTTTTGAGACTGTACTTGCATTTTCCAGTTTTAATAATACAGTCATATTGTTGATATGTTGTAATCATGCTTTCAAGGAATAAAATGATATGATGATTTGTTGCATCTGAGTTAGCTTAAGGGAGACTCACTCAAGGTGGCCCACTTGGTGAGAATTCCACCCATTTAGTTTCAAAGTTATTTTTCTGTTCAGTAATTAGTTTCAGTTTCAACAGTTGTCTGTTCCTACAACCACTGGAATTATGTTCTATGATTGTTCCTGCAGCCAAGGTAGACACAGTAGTTTCCTATCTCTTTGCTAAGATTTCCATTTCTATCATCCATTTCTAGTCTAGTTGTTGATGCTTAGTGTACTTGTTGATTCATGCTCAGTGCTTATGTTAGTTTCTTTCTAACATTTTATTTTTAGTACTGTTTCTTTTCTAGTTTATGGATGATTACAGTGGAGTCCTAGTGCACATACAGTCCTAACCCATTTCAAGTTTACATCCTTGGGTTGACAATGAAATGCACCTTCATGATCAGTAAGATAGCTACTCAGTGTAGATGTCTAATCTCTAAGTCACAACTCTAAGGGCTTAGTTATTGAACCATTAGAGGAGGCCAACATTTTTGGCACCGTTGTCGGGGATGGTGTCAAACTAGGAAGTTATTTGGAGTCATTTATAGTTTCTTTCTTGCTTTAGTATCTCTGAAGTTTGTTCTTAGCATACCCTTCATTTAGAAAAGTAATGATCTGCTATTCTTTCACCAATTCTTTGTGTGAGTTGGTTGATATTGAGTTAATATCGCATCCATAGAGGAAGGAGAAGAGATGCTTATGGGAGATTCCTTCCTAATGACCCAAATCCTAATAATCAACTAGTTGAGTTTCCAAATCTACCAAGAGACGAAGAAGAAGAAGAGGCACATCCTTTTGCTAATGCATTTCCCAATTTGACTAGTTCTAAAACTTCCTCTAAAGACCAAAATCTGATTGAGAATCTATTTGCTTTGGAATTCCATCAAGCAGGTATGGCTGATGCAAATCGAAACAAGGATTGCAAATGAAAAATGGTAGCCAACATTGACAACAAGCAGATCCCACCTGAGTTCAAGCAAATCCAAGGTGATGATGATCAAGTCTATTACATTGCACAAAGGAGACCATGGGCCCCAAGATAAAGTATGCCACCAGATCCATTATCTTTTGTTGGGACTTATTTCAATTCTTATGCATTCGATAACCAATGGCAACTCCCATACCCATCCAAGAGGATATCCACCTCAACCTTGGAACAACCCTCCAAACACCTGGCTCAATCACCAAAATTCTCCACCTCAATGGTAGCAATCCTAGGGGAATTGGCAGCCACCTCCAAGAAACTGGCAGTAGATGTCCCAATGGAGGGGAGGACAACAATGGCCAAACCAGACAACTAGTTACATGCAACCACCTCCACAACTTCAGTAGCCTACCATAATGCCTCTTCCTACTAGCTCAAGTTCTAGCACACCTAGACTTACTCAGTTACCAGCTCAACCCACACCTAACCCAAATAACAAACCACAACAACAACCAATCTACTATGTAGATCCTAATCAATTTCATGCATATGTTGCGAGTGTGAGTGATAGTCATCTATGTTCAGGAACCACTTTGCCAACTCCTTCCACCCCTATCATCACCGAGCTTCCTGTGGAAGAAGAGGAGAATCAGAATGTCCCTATTCAACCAAGTGTACCTAAAAATCCTGAACTAGTTTAGCAGACTAATCAAGACCCACCATTTCCTCAAAGGTTAGAAGTTGTTAAACAAAAAGAAGAGAAGGAAGAAATAACCTTTGATATTTTGGATCAATTGAAACACATATGTGTTAAGATACCTTTGTTCTAGGCCATAAAAGATGTCCCCATATATAGCAAAGCAATCAAGGAAGTATGTCTCAAAAAGCTAGGGAGAAAAAAGAAAGACCCCACTACCATTCATGTGGTGGGACAATTGGCAGATATCATGCTTGGGAAAGTTACTGTTCCTAAATACACTGACCCAGGTAGTCTTGTGGTAGGAGTTGTTATAAATGGAATCCAAGTAAAGAATGCTCTAATTGACTTGGGGGAAGTAGTAAATGTGATGACTAAAGATATCCTGCAACAATTGAATGTTGCAAATATGAGACCTACTCCTATTGTCATGTAGCTTGCTGATAGTTCCACTGTCAAATCAGATGGTATAGTAGAAGACCTCATGGTAACTCTAGACTCTTGGGAGTACCCAGCAGATTTTATGATCCTCTCTCTTAAAGCTACACTAGGAGGGTATCCCATTATTCTAGGTAGGTCATGGTTAGCCACAACAGATGCTTACATTGGATGTCGATAAGAGGACATGACTATTTCTGATGGGAGAAGCACCAAAAATTTTGTTCTCTACCCTCATGTCGAACCATCCCATGATATGGATAACCCCATATGGCCACATGTTGGCGAAGAGGCCGAGGAAGTCAATTCAGTGGCACAATTTATGATGATAGGCAGAAGTCCTTTTATGCAGCTTCGGGAAGAAGATGAAGTATTGTCCCACATAATTCAGAACCATTGTGAAGTGCATGAAGAATCATCCACTTATGAATATGGTTTTGCAGGTCCAGTGCAGACACTTATGCCCGCTTCTCCTACAACTAAACTTCCTGCAGCAATAGATATGCTTCATCGATTGTTGCCACATGAGTTAAAAATGCAAAGCATTAGTGAAACAACCATGATTGAGTTAACCACACAAGTGCAAGTGTTAGAAGGGAAACATCTAAATATTAATAGCAAGTTGAATCAAGAGCAGCAGTTGTCCCTAACAAACCTGTTGAAAACCCATCAACATGCATTTGCATGGGATTACCATGACATGAAAGGATTGGATCCCAAGCTCTATACTCATAGGATATATATCAGAGATGACTGCACACTAGTAAGGCAGCCACAAAGGAGAATCAACCCTACATTGAGGGGGATTGTAAAAGGGGAACTACATAAATTATTGGATGCAGGATTTATCTACCCTATCTCAGGTAGTCAATGGGTGTCCCCATTGGTAATTGTGCCTAAAAAGGGAGGTAAATGGAGAGTTTGTGTTGACTATAGAGAACTAAACTCTTCCACCAAAAAGGATCATTTTCTCCTTCCTTTCATAGACCAAGTATTGGATTCACTTGCAGGTAAGCAGTATTTTTATTTCCTAGATGGATTTAGTGGTTATAATCATATACAAATTGCACCTGAGGATCAAGAGAAGACAACTTTTACCTGTCCTTAGGGGAATTATGCCTACTCAATACTCCCATTTGGTTTATGTAATGCACCTACAACCTTTCAAAAAGTAGTCATTAGTATATTTTCAGGTATCTCACATGATTGTATGGAGATCTACATGGATAATTTTACTACTTATGGTGTTGATTTTGCAAAAGCATTGGAAAATCTAAGAGATTTTTTGTAGAGATGTGAACACCATAATTTGTCCTTGAACAGTGAGAAATGCTTCATGATGATCCAGGAAGGACTAGTCCTTGGCCACTACATCTCTCAAAAAGGAATTCAAGTGGACCCAACCAAGATTGAGGTGATTACCAATCTTCCTATTCCTGCCAAACAAAAAGATGTTAGAAGTTTCCTAGGACATGCAGGATACTATAGGTGCTTCATCAAAGATTTCAGTAAGATGGCAGCACCACTGTACAATCTTCTAACTAAAGATGTTGAGTTCCAGTGGACAAAGGAGTGTGACAAAACATTCTCTGATTTGAAAGTAGCCTTAACCCATGCTCTTGTACTCAAAGGCCCTAATTGGGAACTCCTTTTCCATATTCATACAGATGCATCTGATTATGCTATAGGAGATGTCTTGGGACAAAAAGAGGGAGCAATTGAGAATGCAATCTACTTTTTCAGCTTTAACCTACAAGGAGCTGAGTTTAATTACACAGTAACAAAAAAGGAAATGTTGGCAATCATTTATGCCCTTAACAAGTTCAGGAATTACATAACAAGATATCGGATCTTTGTTAATACAGACCATGCAACCATAAGATACCTCATGAATAAGCCCTTGATTTTAGGTAGGCTAGCAAGGTGGTTGTTGTTGATGCAAGAATTTGATATCACCATTGTTGAAAAACTAGGAAAGACAAATGTTGTAGCAAACTTTCTCTCCATATTGACTACATCATAGGACACTCAAGTCATTGATGATTCTTTCCTTGATGAAAATTTGTTTTCCATTAGTGTGCACACACCTTGGTATGTTGATATAGCCAATTATCTAGTTATAGGGAGAGTTCCTCCTCATTTCTCTCCAAAAGAGAGAAGGGTGCTTATTGAGAAAAAATTTCCTTTCTCATGGATTGTAGGATGTTTATTCTACACTGGACCAAGATCATGTAATGAGGAGATGTGTAAGGGAGGATGAAACATATGATATACTACATGCATGTCATAATGAACCCTATGGAGGGCATTTTGCAGCTAAGAGGACAACAATAAATATTCTTAATACAGGATATTACTAGCCCACACTTCATAAGGATGCAGGCAAGTATACTAGGAAGTGTGATAGTTGTCAGAGGATGGTCCGACCAACTAACTCTGATGAGATGCCTCTATACCCCCAGGTAGTCATCACTCCATTTGATAAATGGGGACTTGTTTTTGTAGGTCCCATTGATCCTCCATCAAACGGAAAATCCTACATCTTGGTTTGCACTGATTATATGACCAAGTGGGTTGAGGTTAAATCTATGAAACATGCCAGAGATAATAAAGTTGTAGAATTCCTCTATGGGGAAATCTTCACACATTATGGAGTTCCAAGGGAGATAGTGATAGATCAAGGGGCTCAATTTACATCAACCCTTGTCACAAAATTGGTCAATGAATATAATGTAAGGCATAGGAAATATACCCCCTATCATCCTCAAGCCAATGGCTAGTCTAAGGTGACCAATAGGGAAATAAAGGCCATCTTGACCAAAACAATGGCTATTCATAGGAAAGATTGGGAAAATAGGTTGCTAGAAGTTGTCTAGGCTTATAGGCCCACTTGGAAGACAACCATTGGTTTTACACCTTTTGAATTACTGTATGGGAAGACAACCATGATGCCTATAGAGTTTGAGCATAAAACTTTTAGGACTGCACTAGATCTTGGGATAGACATATCCGAGGCACAAAAGGATAGAATCATGCAGCTGAATGTTTTGGATGAGATGAGAAAGTCATCCCTTCGTTATACTGAGATAGTGCAAAATTAGAGGGTTAAATGGCATGACAAATACATAAGGGAAAAGAAGTTCTAGCCAGGTGACTGGGCACTCCTTTATGACTCCAGGTATCAAGATAATGCAGGAAAACTACAGACCAGGTGGTTGGGACCGTATGAAGTTGCAGAAGTCTTCTCCAATGGTGTTGTTCAACTCACCACCATTGACCCTGTCAGATTCAAACTCTTGGTCAATGGTCACCGTCTTAGGTTATATCATAAACCAACTTCCAAGAAAGAATTCATGCAAAAATTTATTCAACACCAAACCTCTGAACTTCCTGCAGTCAAAGGAAGCAAACCTAGTGACCCTCCTTCTGACTAGTCAAGGTATGCATGCAATCACATCATAATAAAGATTCCCACTTTTGTGGGAATCCACTTCTTCATCAATAAATCCATCTGCCCGTCCATCTCCATCTTTTCTCTCTCTTCCATAACTCCACCATCACTTCACTTCACCATCACTTCATTCCATCACCACTTCATTTAATTGCTCAACTATACTTTTAAAGTAACCCGCACTTTCTTCCACATTTTTTGTAAACGACACTCCAAGTTTTCAGGTGCATGCGAACCAACTTGTTATATCTTAATTATCTTAGATGTGTTTATTTAATTACTGTAAATTAATGTTGATATTTCACATAGCACATAATTGTACTTTTCCCTATCACCTCATAATTACCACCCAACCTGTGTGGACACATGCTCTAATTTAGGTTGGGGGGAGTGTGAACCTATATGTCCATGTGTCATACATGTCAGCAAATTTGAAATGAGCCAATTTGAATGATATAGTTGAAATGACGACTTGCATGTGTGAAATGACACTGAACCACCGCCATTTTTCTTGATGATACCCTTCATTTATGTTTCTTTATTGCCTTAGTCATAATCTTAAACATCGCCAAAAAGGTAAATTTCATTTGAAATTGGCATTAGCACTACATAAGAGTTGCAAGAAGAAGAAGAAATTGGGTTTTCAGAGAAGGATTGTATGAAAGGAAATTTCATAAAAGTGTTTGATTGATTGTGGGCAGAGACAATGGGAAGTCAATTGATTAGAAATGAACCTACAGTTCATGATGTGATACTACAAGATGCACTCTCTCTAGCTGAATTCAAGAATTGTGGATGGTTGGACTACTTCCTGAAATTAGATAGTTTCAATGAGGATATTGCTCTAGAATTTGCATAGACACTCTCTGACGGGAAGGCAATGGTAAAAGGGCTACAGGTGATAGCCACTGAGGAGAGGATTGCAGAGGTAACGGGTTTGCCTGCCAATGGAGAGCCATACCCTACTTCCAAGGATGCGAGGTCAACTAGGGTAGAATTCACTGAACCTAGCAATCCTCCACTAGTTGTAGATAAGCAAGGAACGAGGAGAACTTTGCTACCAGAAAAGTGGAAATAAGTAGCCATCTACATTGTCAAGTATATTACTTGTGAGGGCCGCCAGTCATGCCTCCATTTTGTGCATTTTAAGCTCCTGAACCATATGAGACATGGTAGAAGGATGAACATGCCCAATGTGTTGCACAACCTCCTTGCAATTATGGCAGTTGAAACGCAAAAAGGTAGGGACAATTTTGTTTCTCATCATTGTTTGATAAAATTGTTAGTAGAGAAATATTTACAAGAAGTGTCTGGTATGACATGGGAGGAATTTGTAAACATTGATCAGTTCAGACAAGAAAATGTGCATCCTAGAGGTCAGCCTCAACCTCGTAGGGTTAGTAGGGGTGAGAGGGTTGTTAAAATCACTCCTGGAGCTTCAACCTCTGGTGCAAACCTTAGCACAAACCCTCCTACAACTGAAGCAACAATAGAAATTGACTCCTCTGAGTCAGAATATTCAGATGAAGAAATTTCATCCTCATACCCTGATGTTAATGTTCTTCCCAAAACCCCAATTCGAACTAGGGCTGCCATTAGAAAAGAGGAAGCACAAATGAGAAAGGCAGAAAATAGGAAGGGGAAGGCCAAGAAGCAAATGCCAGAGAAAGTAACATGAAGCCTTAGGAAATAGAAGGTTGATGACACTGGTCTTCTTGTAGCCAAAGAAAAACATAAAATCCCTCCTAAGAAATCAAAACCAGCTAGACCAGCTGCTGATATGCCTCCAAAGAGAAGCCCTAGATTCAGAATAACACCTAGGAAGGAGACAGAAGCCCCTATGGGGTAGGTAAATGTTGAAGAAAAAAATATTTTTGAAGAACAAGCAAACATAATATTAGCAGAGCTTGCTGCTATTGTAGAACAAGTTGAAAATCAAGAACCCCTACAATCAGAGCAAGATGAACAACTAGAATCACTGCAACTGGTGCCATTTGAACAACAAGAATTGGCGCGAGGAAAATTTTTGGTCGGAACACATAAACCTCCCACTTTTTCATGGAATCTTGTGGCCCTAAACTTGTGGAGTGAGATGCAAAGGAAAGAGGAGTGGAAAAAGGAAAAATGCAAGCTACAGGAAGAAGTTAAAAAGAAAAATGCAAAAATTGAAGAAAATAATGTAGAGATTATTTCCTTGAAGGATAAGGTAGATAATGTGGTGGCTTTAGTACCACAGATGATGGCATGCTAATGTCATTATGCAGGTTCACATTAAGATGTTGATGTAAACGAAGCTTGCAAAGTGGAAGAAACTCCTACCAGCTGGTCGATTGCTAAGGAAGTCAAAAAGATAGTCATTAAGAGGTCAAAGGAGGGAAAACTCTCAATGGAGGGAAACTTCCAATGGAGGGAAATTCCTAGTTCAAATGAAAGATTGTAAGCACCTTTTAATGGTCATGTTTTTTAGTTGAGCAAATCTAGGGAGTGTGTTGTGCTGGATTCTTGTTGGGGCAAGTCTGCTTTGACCAAATCTGGTGCATGCATATCTTCCTCCCTCTCTTTTCTATGCTTTCAATAAATGGCATCCTCCTATTTTGTTGGAGTCAACTGCCTAGGTAGTTAGGGTTAATTAGAAAGTTTTTCCCTCTATGAATAATGGTCAGATGCCCCTTTTCATAAGGTTGGATGTTCTGAGATTGTACTTGCATTTTCAAGTTTTAGTAATACAGTCATATTGTTGATATTGTTGTAATCATGCTTTCAAGGAATAAAATGATATTCTAATTTGTTGCATCTGAGTTAGCTTAAGGGAGACTCACTCAAGGGGGCCCACTTGGTGAGAATTCCACCCATTTAGTTTCAAAGTTATTTTTCTGTTCAGTAATTAGTTTCGGTTTCAACAGTTGTCTATTCCTGCAGCCATTGGAATTTTGTTTTGTGACTGTTCATGCAACCAAGGAAAACAGAGTAGTTTCTTGCTTGTTTGCTGAGATTTCCATTTCTATCATCCATTTCTAGTCCAGTTGTTGATGTTGAGTGTAGTTGTTGATTCATGCTCAGTGATTATGTTAGTTTCTTTCCAACATTTTATTTTTAGTATTGTTTCTTTTCTAGTTTATGGATGATTACAATGGAGTCCTAGGACACATACAATGCTAACCCATTTCAAGTTTACGTCCCTGGGTTGACAATGAAATGCACCTTCATGATGAGTAAGATGGCTACTTAGTGCAGATGTCTAATCTCTAAGTCACAGCTCTAAGGGCTTAGTTATTGAACCATTAGAGGAGGCCAACAATGGCCTTGTTTTGTAATGTCACTCTACAATTCTTTATTGTTAGGGTTACAATTATGACCATAGTTATGGATAGTGTTACAACCACAGTTGGGGTTAGAGACAGGTCTAAGATTAGGATAATGGTTTAGAATTTATTGTTAGGATTAGGGTTAGGGTTAGGGTTAGGGATAGAATTAGAGTTAGGGTGTTAGGGTTGGGGTTAGATCATGCAAAGAAATATTTAACAATACTAAAACACTATAATTAACAAAACTTACATTTATTTTTCTTCACATGAATAAAACTTACATTTAATTTTTTTCAAATCTAGAAAACAATAATTACAATACTATAGAGGCAAGTACTAGCCATTATGTGACACTTGTTTTAGTTTTTATAATATTTATTTATGCCAGTTATTTTTTTATAAATATGATAATAAATTAATAAAAATTAAAAAAATTATAAATCATAAATCATAAAATCAAAATAATCAAAATAATAAAATTAAATTAAAAAAAAACACTCTCTTAATATTTTTAGTATTTATTAGTTAAATGAGAAATGTATCTATTATAAAACCTTAAAAAAGGTTCAATTATTTATTTTACTTTTTGATATTTTTTTCTATAAAAAAATTCTTGACTCCAAAAGCCACACTTTCTAATTTTAAAACAAAATCTTATTAATTAATTAATTTATTTATTTATTTTTGTATATGCACTTCTTAAACTTGTGTTCCAAAAGCCACACTTTCTAATTTTAAAACAAAAATTTATGAATATTTGTTAGTTTTATTATTTTTTATTTGAGTATTTGGTGAGAGTTATATAAGATTCATAAGCTTATGGTAACATTAGTATTGGAAAAAAGCTACGGTTGCAGGCTTGGCTACTATGTTGGAATTCTCCTTTGGTCCTATAGAGGTGGTCCCCCCTCAACAACTGTTTTTATTGAGGTGGGTAGTTCTCCTATGAAGGTGGAGGTTGAGGGTGCTGGTGATGTCTAGTTGCGGTGGTCTGGATGATTATTTCCTCCTCTCCAATAGAAGGGAGCTCACTCCTTTAGAGGTGAAGGTGGAGTTGGTTTCTTGTTACCTCCTTTGGTCCTATGGAGGTGGTCCCCCCTCAGCAACTATTTTTATTGAGGTGGGAAATTCTCCTATGGAGGTGGAGGTTGAGGGTGCTGGTGATGTCTAGTTGCGGTGGTCTGGCTGATCGTTTCCTCCTCTCCAATAGAGGGGAGCTCACTCCTTTAGAGGTGAAGGTGGAGTTGGTTTCCTGTTACCAGGTGAGTCTGAGCAGCAGGGAAGCTGATTTTTTGCAGTTTTCAGCAGTGGATAAAAAAGCCCCTATTGAGGTGGGGTGTTTGGTCTTATTGGTGGTTCATACCATTGTGTTCTCTGCTCTTTTAGTGTTTATTATCTATCTTGGCTCAGTGGTATCTTCCATGAGTGGTTGGTTTGCTGATGCCTGACAGATTCAGGCGGGTTCTTTGTGTAACTATTTGGGTTTCTAGTCCTAGTTTAAAAACAATTAAGGATTTATGGTCCCAGTTAAAACTAGGTTGTCCATGGGTCTCAGGCCCATGTTTGTTTGTATGGTGCAGTGTGTGTAGTCATGAGTTATATTTAGTGATTGTTGTGGGGTTGTTGTTGTTCTTTGATGTATCTTAATTGCAGCCTGCCTTTCTTTGTTATGGGTTTCGGGCCCCATCAAAACCCGTATTTTACCCCTAATCAAAACATTAGTATTGGAAAAAATAATACTTGAAAGGTTTTTTACATTATATAAAGAGGGAACCAAATAGATATTTAGGATTTTTGTGTTCAAATTGTTTAGAGACGCTCCTCCACTTGCTTTAATATAATTGCATACATATTGTTTTGTATTCATCTATACAGTGAAATAAAAATGCAAGGGAAAATTGTAGATCAAACACAATGTCAATTGTTGCTTTATACCTTATGAGACCTTATGCTTTATGTACTAGCAATACCTAAACCATCCTTTGGGGAATTTATCATCAACCACCATGAATCATTATAAAAATTGGAATAAGTTGTTGGGATAGATCATTGTGTTTGTCCTACTACATGGAATATACTTTGTATTGTCAATGTATTTTTGTAAAATGAAAAATGATTTGAATGGTACAAAATTTTCTCAAATAATTAAAGCGAGCTATTCATACAAATTTAAGGCATTTGACAAATATCAAGACCAAAACGGAGCTTAAATACTTCATCAAGCATACACAAGTTTAAGAAAAAATAAATTCTAGATAATTCAAATCAAATCAAATGATGAAAGCAACAAAATTTGATGTAAACGATGATGATGTGTGGATGAACATATCTAAATATTCTTGAATTAAACACCTACTACTAATGTGTATACAAGAAGCAAGTTTTAATGTCACAACATCAAAAACAATGTGCCTACTCTCAATCGTGTACACATTGTATGGATTTGCTTCTAAGATTTCACCAAGTAGTGAAGGATTAATTGTTGTTTATTTATATAGCTTCATTTACAAGCCACAAGACGCTCTCTTTTTTATTGAATAAAGTTGAATTACAATGTAAGGAATAAGTAGCCTAAAAGGAGATTGCGCAAGAAGAAGAATAACAAAACAAAAACAAATACACACAAGACACTAGATTTTACTTTTCTCTTCTTGAATTGAGTAGCTCTATTAAATACAAGACATGTGAGAATATCTAATATCCTTTGTCTATTAAATGCAAGGCATGTGAGAATATCGAATATCCTTGCTCCTTGGATCAATTCAAAGAAGTAGATAAGAATATTAAAATAATCTTTGCCCACACCATTTTTTAAGCTTAAATAAATTTTATATTAATATGAAATTTCAAACATTTTTTCAAGAAAGGAAAAGGAAGACAAAAATAACAAGAGAAGCATTGCATGTGAATCTTGGTGGTGAATTGGTGGTTGAAATTTTTATTTTGAGGTATTGCATTTTTACTATAAGTTTTTTTTGTAAAGAATCGGTGAATTGTGTGGAGTTATTGGGTGGAAAGTATAAGAAACATATTTTTGTGACAGCATAGTTATTGACATATTGTAGACATCTAAAACTGTCCTAATGATATCGTATACTTGATTTCTTGTATTATCACTATTCCTAGTCTATTTCACCTAAATCATCCATTTAATTAAATAATGTCAATTATTTAGTTAAATTCATATTTTATCCTATTAATTAAATAAATCAATTTTATTTAGTTAATTCACTTTTCTCCATACTAATTTCATTTTCATTTGATTAAATTATGCAAATTATTCAATTAAGTGTCATAATCATACTTTGATTAAATAATCATGATTATTTAATTAAAGTTTTTTTCTCATCCTCTTGCATAATTAAATGATTTTATTTAATTGTTTAATTAGCTAATTTCTTTTCAAATCCTCTAACTTTTCCCACTTGCACAATGAATATTTCCTTGGAATATGCCAATTTTCAAATTCAAATATTTCCCTCCAAATGGAAATATCTCCAAAATCTCTCCAACATAATTCCTAAAATTTAGGGAATTGGTTGAGTCTCTCATGGATTTGAGACCATTGATTTGATCTTGATCCATACCTCATGGATTATCAACCGTCAAATTCATCCTTGACCCGTGTTCATTCCTCTCATTTGATTTCATCAATTGTTTAGCCTTTTTGATCCTCACCATTGATTGATCCTGATTTCAAAATTCTATAAATAGTAAGCATTTTTCCATAAAAATTTATCCACAAGCTTTGAGTAAACGTTCTCTCTTGAATTGGTTGCCCAATTTGATCAATTTGAGAGCACTGTGAGTCATTTGAGTTCATTTCTTCATCAATTGCTTTGCATAACAATAGATTTTGTTTGAATTAAAGCACTCTGCATCCAATTTGGACATAATCCCACAATGGGATTGAGGTTTGCATCTCTTAGTTAGAATTTAATTTGAATTACTTTGTTATTTCATGCTTTTTGTAGACACGTAAAATATATTGATTGACATCGTGCATTTGATCCTGACTTACTAACATCGTTTCTTCCTAAATCACCCCTCGATCTAACCATTTAATCAAATTCCCCTATCTGATTAAATTCATCAATATTCATCTCTTAATTAAATAAATCATTTTATCTAATCAAATCAATCTCTCTTGTTAATTAAATCAATCCCTCTAATCTAATTATCCCTATTTAATTAAATAATCAATTTATTTGATTAAATCTCTAAAGTCTATCCATTAAATTAAATAAATTAAAACCTTATTTGATTTAATCGAACCATCCCTTTTAATTAAATAAATCAAAATCCTTATTTAATTATCCTCTTATCATATTCCTCTCTTATTTGATTTAAATAAATCCATAAATCTAAGTCAAATAAGTCACATCATCAAATCCCCTGTTAAATTAATTAACCCTTGATTAATTTAACCTCATCTCATGTCCCATCCTCTAGATAATGCAAGTTGCACATGAAAATAGATTTAATTCATTTATTAAATCTCTATTTTCCTCACAAGGCATCTTTTGGAATATTCTCTCAATTTGAATTCAAAAATTCCAAGTCAACATGTACATCCAACAAGGCATTTAAATCTCTTACATGTCCTTTGCCTTGAGCCAAGTGGCATTTATTGCATTTTCCTTTCCCTCTTGCATGTCATTTCAACAAATTTGAAATTCAAATAATATGCATTTATTGGCACAAACCCCAAATCTTGCACAACCATCATCCATTCATAGCTTGACAAGTGGCATCATATCATTGGATGAATGTTAGTCCCACATTGCTCAAATTTGGACATTCATCCATCTTAGAATTCTATAAATAAAGAGCTCATATCCTCATTTATCCATCCACAATCCAAGCAAAGTTACCATGCTCAAATATCTCTTGAATTCTATCCATTATCATTGAGTCATAGCTAGGTTTTGCAGATTTTTGGCTTGGAGTCTTCATTCTTCATCAACAAAGTGGGTCAATTTCTTCAACATTCGAAGCTTGCATCTTAGGAATTGGGAAAGGGCCAATTTTCACATCAAATTGGCACCAATTCCCCCATGGGATCATGAGTTTGCATATTTGAATTAGGATTCAATCTAGTTTATCATTTATATTATGTTCTTCATTGTTTTCTTTCCTATTTTGAATTTGTAAATGGATTTCATGGGGAATCCTTGTTTTAGCTTGTAATTCCTTGTTTAACTTGTTTATTCATGTTGTTTTGCAGGTACTAGGAAAAGGGTTCACACACTTTTGAATTCTAATTGAGTCTTGTGGACAATTTCATTGGATTGTGTAATTAATTAATCATTTTCTTAGCTATTTTAGTTCATTTGATCAATCAATTTTATGAATTCACATAAAAAGTTAAGAAAAAATGTTTAATCGAGAACCCTAAATGTAAGTGCGAGTGTTTTTTGCAAGTGCGTCGCTCTATCATGATACCAACTACATTGATATTTGGCTAGTGTGTCACCAAAAGGAAACTGTGTGGCGATATTGCAAGTGCATTTCTATTTTATGCAAATGTGTTGGTCTGAAACTATGTAAGTGTGTCATCATGCTAAAAGCAAGTGTGGGTGTGTGTTTGCAAGTGCATCGATGTATACTAAATACTAGTGTATAGTTGATCTATAGTGACACTCTAGTGCAAATGTGTCACTAAAACCGGCAAGTGTGTCATCGACCTTAACAAGTGCGCCATTGAAATAACGATGCATTTTTCTATCAAATTCGAACATACATTTAGCTACATTGAGAAGCATACAAGGAGAGTTTTTTAGGGTACATATCGGTGGTCCCGCATTTGCCAACCACTAGAACTCATGGACTCGATCTGTGCAATGTAGGGGAAGCACACGATTCACCATTATGTCAGCTGCTTTGTAGGGTCTCTCGCAAAATCACTCTAAGCTCTCTCAAAATTTCAAACTCCAAGTGTGCAAATGAGCTTGAAAGTGACCCCAACCTCCTATATATGCATGAAAAAATTAGCTTTTTCATCTTAATTGCATTGTTAAACCTAGGGCTTTGACTTCGCATCTCTGCTTTTGAGTTTTGCATCGTATCATGGTTATTTTTTCAATGTCCCAAGGCTTATTTTTCATCCTCTTTGCAACTGAAAAAATCTCGTAGCAATGTTGTGAGCCCAAATAAAAATCAGTCTTTTTTGCTCGAACTCTCGAGGGGGCTACCAATAGTCATTTCTTTCATTGGGGCATAGTGGGGCATTAGGAAAAATTGAGCATTTTTTTAATTTTGATTCAAGCAGCATTAATTTTTTGAAACAACGCAATGAGTGCATTGCTTCAAAGAGGGGGAAAATGTAGACACTTAAAACTATCCTAATGGTATCACATACTTGATTTGTCATACTAACACTATTCCTAGTATATTTCACCTAATTCATCTATTTAATTAAATGATGTCAATTATTTAATTAAATTCATATTTTCTCCTATTAATTAAATAAATCAATTTATTTAGTTAATTCACTTTTCTCCATACTAATTCCATTCTCATTTGATTAAATAATGCAAATTATTCAATTAACTGTCATAATCATACTTTGGTTAAATAATTCATGATTATTTAATTAAAGCCTTTTTCTCATTCAGTTGCACAATTAAATGATTTTAATTAATTGTTTAATTAGATAATTTCTTTCCAAATCCTCCAACTTTTCCCACTTGCACAATGAATATTCTCTTGGAATATTCCCTTTTCCAATTCAAATATTCCCCCCAAATAGAAATATCTCCAACATCTCTCCAACATAATTCCTAAAAATTAAGGAATTGGTTGAATCTCTCATGGATTTGAGACCATTGATCTAATCTTTGATCCATGCCTCATGGATTATCAACCACATAATTCACCCTTGATCCATGTTCATTCCTCTCATTCGATTTCATCCATTGATTATTCTTTTTGATCCTCACCATTGATCCTAATTTCAAAATTTTATAAATAGTAAGTATTTTTCCATAATAAATCATCCAGAAGCTTTGAGTAAACTTACTCTCTTGAATTAATTTCCCAATTTGATTAATTTGAGACCACTTGTGAGTCATTTGAGTTCATTTATTTATCAATTTCTTTGCATAACAATGGATTTTTTTGAGTTGAAGCACTCCACATCCAATTTGGGCATAATCCCACAATGGGATTGAAGTTTACATCTCTTAGTTAGAATTTCATTTGAATTACTTTGTTCTTTCATGCTTTTGAATTCTAATTGAGTCTTGTGAACATTTTCATTGGAGTGTGTAGTTAATTGATCATTTTCTTAGCTATTTTAGTTCATTTGATGTCATTTGAACAATCACTTTTATACATTCACATTTTTTTCTAATTTTATCTCTATATATAAATAGTTATTTTAATATTTCTCATTCTCAACTGAATAGTTTTCTTAATAAAAGATGTTTTAATTATGTAAATTAAACATTTGATAAGGTTGAAGTGATATCTATTAAATTTTGTGTCATAAAATAGTAATTTTTTATTTATTTATTAGTCTTATCTTACATTAAGAAATTAGCTCTCTCTCTCTCTCTCTCCCTCTCTCCTTAGATACCTACCCTCTCTCTTTTTTCTCTCTCTTAGGTTCTACCTTGGGGGCATGACCATAGTGTTACCCTCTCTCTCATATCTCCCTCTCTCCTACCATAGTACCACTCTCTCTCTCTTCCTCTCCATTTATCTCCTTAGTTATTTTCTAAAGCACATTTTTTCATAGATATCTCTAGATTAAAATAGAAAAGGTTAATTTTTTTGAGTAGTTCTCATATATATTGCCCAAATGATCTTAAAAAACCACATATTTCTCTTTTTGTTAAATTAGGAAGTATATGTATGTGTACATGTGTATGTAGGTGAATTAAAACTTGAAAAATTTGTGATGGGGAATAAAAGGACTAGATCAAGGTTGTATGCTGAAAAAGAGATAAAAAAATGGATCAAAGAACATCTAGTCAAGAACAACCCATTAAATTATTGATGACCAAGTTAATGTAGAGGTACAAGAATAAATTGATAATAGTGATAGAATTTTTTTGTATGCTATGGAAAATATAATGGAGATGGATGAGGATTATCTTTTCAAGGAGATTTCTCTTGAAGATATGTTATTTGAAAGCACAATAAAATTACACTCTAAAATAATTTGGGATGAATTTTTGAAGAAAAATATCTAATTGGAAGAGACAATTATGTGCAAAGTTATTTAGGAAAAAATAAATGACCCCTATTTTGGAGTTGTTATGGGTTGATAATAAGAAAAATCCATCAGATTTATTAAAATAAATAATTGTTGAAAACTTGCAAGAAGCTTTGAAATGTATTGGAAGAAAGAGTTGAGCTACTAATTTAAGTGTTACACATAGAGCATTGATGACTATAGTTTCTAGTAAGAAATTATCACTTATAAGATAATTTCAAGTGATTTCCCAATTACTAAATGTATCTAGGAGAATTGTTCAAAGATATATTATGAAGAGAAATAGATTAGATGAAAATATTGAAAATAATTGGGTAAATAATTTTAGGGTTCCTTGGAAAGAGAATTTCAAAAGGTGTAAAGAAATAGGTAATTGAATATTGGACTAGGCACTCTTGTGTTTCTTCCAATAGAAGGGACACTATACAAATAATAGATGAAGACAATGTAAATATTTCTCATCCAAAACATTTTATAGATACAAAACAAATTGAAATTTTTAAAGCATTCAAGCAAGAATTTTCACAAGTGAAGATTTGTCAAAGGATGTTTGAGATATTACGACCATATTTTGTACATATAAATAAAGTGTGTGAAACTTGTTGGTGTCTAAATCATGTTGATTTTCATCTACACCTAAAATCATATAAAAAAAATATCGTTGTAATTAATCCAAATGTAGCCATCCCTAGAAGAACAACACAATTCTTGAACTCTATTGTATGTGAAAAATCAGAAGATTCTGATGAATTCAATGTATAGTGTATAAAAACATATTTAATGATTGTGGAAATTTGAAGAACCTCTTACAATTTGAGAATATTGATCATTCAATGCAAGTTTTTTGGAAGAGATTTGAATATGAGAAATACTCAATGAAGTCAAAAGTTGAGTCCAAAAAAATTGTTTTGAAAGAGAGTGAATTGTCTTACAATGAGTTTATGAATAATTTTATAATATAATATATCCACATATCCAACATTGTCATGGTGTAAGATGGAAAGCTAAGCATCGTGACTCAAAGAATTTCTTTCCACGAGGTTGTATTCTCTTTATTTTAGGTTTCTCTCAAAGCTATACATTTAGTCCTCAAACTAAGATTAAAAGTCAATATTATCATTCAGAGCAAGTTGCAATTTCTTTGTACAAGTTTGTTATAGGCAATGCCAAGTTACATGTGGATGGTGTAGAAAGTAGCAAAGATGAACAAATTATCATCAAGGAGGTTCGCTTTTATATCAGTGATGATACAGGTCATGATAGAAGCTATGTAGCCTATTGTTTTAGAATTCTTTTGAATATTTGAGACGACGTGACATAAATTCCTTACAACACTGGATTTGGTCTGATGGATACATGTTGGTAAGTATATTTAATTTTTTTTTAAATATGATTAAATTTAAAACTTTAAGACTTGATTTGTTTAGTTACTTATATACATATAGTTTTTTTAACTAATTTGGATTGAATGGAATTGTTTATAAATTCATAGGACAATTTAAGTCTACAAAATATTTTAATTGGTTAAGCCAACATGTTAGACGTAACATAAAGTTTTTGTGGAATTTTTATGAGTGGACATGGAAAAGGAGAGCATGATGGAGTAGGAGCAATTGTGAAGTGTGCACTTTTCCAACATGAACTTGCAAGTAACATCATATGGAATACAAGTTTGAATTTATTGAAAACTTCTTATTAATATGTACTTTTTACCTTGTGATGATTTATTCATATAACCTTTCTCAATAGTTCCCTTCTTTTTTAAATTCTTACCTTTTAGGGGCACTTCGCGAACTTGAACTTATAGGTAACACCATATGGAATTCAAATAAAATTGTTGAATGGTTTAAATGTCATTTTGGTGCTTGCGACTCATGATGCAAGGGCATCGGTCCCATTTATTATTTTATTGTTTTCCCTTTTTTCAATTTGGTGTTTGTTTTATTTTTGGCTTGATAATCTTGAGTTTAGTGGCCAATATAGGATTTGAGCACAGGTTTCATCCATGTCACCACATGGATAGGTTCATTGGTTGTCAGGTAGGAGGTTGATGGTTGCAAAAGGAGCTTGAATAGTTTTGGAAAGAGAAATCAATTCCTGGAAGGATTGGGAGAAGCTGAAGATGGAACAAGTAAGGCTGAATAGAGGATGATCTATGTGGGGAAAAAGAAAATCATTGATCAAGAAAAAGACCCCTCCGCATAAATAGAAGAAGATAGTAGGGATCAGGAGAAAGGATCCCGCAATGAAAGAAGAAGGAAGCAACATGAAATAAGGAGAGAATGGTGTAGCATAGGAAGAAGATTCCATGCATATAAGAAAATGAAATAGAGGTGGGAGATTGTCAAGGAGGGGTACTTGGAGGAAGAATAAAAGAGAATTAAAGAAGAGCGAGTAGTTGAGAGGAAAGCCAGGATGATGGTCGATTAAGTTTGTAGAGATGAGTATGGAAGGAAATGATGATAGATCAGGCAAGAAGAGAATGAGATAAGTCGTAGAAGCAATGTGAGTGACAAGAAGAGGATTGGCCAAGTAGATCGATCTGCTTTAAGGAGTATAAATGCTTGTCAATTGATTGTAATTGATAATTTATGTGTTGCAACAATAAAGTAAAGAGTCAGGTTTTCATTGTCCGAGTTAATAATTGTCAATGATGTTTTTTGGCTTTCATATGAACATATTTTAATTGCTCTATTGTGTTACTGTAATTCTTGTCACCAAAAAGACAATTTTTTCTAGTTAGTGCATGTGTGTGTGTGTGAATGAGTTATCATTCGGTATTAGAGCATTGTGAGTCTAAGAATGGGGAATTGACTACCATCATTTTGGTATCAGATCCTAAAAGGTCTGGGAAGGGGAAGTTGGTTATGTTCATAGGATTTTGGACAAGTATGTGTGTTAAAATTTTGATAGGTTACCAAGAAGAACTTGGGTATCGAAAGACTAGGCAAGAGGAAAAAGAGGGAAGCCTTCAGTGATATATCAAGAAGACAAGAAGAGAAAAAGATAGAAAGATGCAACAACATGCTAAGAAAGAAAGCCCCTTGAAGAAAGACAAAATAAAAATAAATATGAAGAAGCAAGATTCAAAGTGGGATAGAGAAATGGCAGAGTTAATAAGGGATCTAGAGAGGTGTAAGCTCGCAGTAAAGCAATGGTTAGAGGAAAGAAGCCAAAAATATGGTTGGAAATTGAAAAATAAGTTGAAGTGACCTGCAAAGCTACTTGTTAAGAAAAGAAGAAGGCAAAGGATGGTTGCCTTGAAAAGAGAAAATGAGAGTATGAGAGAAACCCAAAGAGGTTTGGATAGCAAAGAGTTGTTGAGTGAGCAACATTACCCGGTAGAGGTGAAGGAAGTTCTCATTTTGGAGAAAATGTGGAAAAATAAGGAAGAATGGAGAGAGGAAGAAGTGAAAAAAAAGCACTTGAAGAAGAACATCAAGAAGTGAGGAGAGTGTCCATGAAAGAGGCACTCATAGAGACATTTTGGTCTCTTTTTTTATTATCTAATGTTGTGTTAGAGTATGTGCAAGTAGGTATGAGGAACTTTATAAGGAGGTTCAAGAACAAGACCTCAAAGTTGACAAGAGAAGGGGCAAGTAGAGTAACCATAGACAAAGACAAAGGTGAGGAAAAGAGGAAACAAGTTGTAGCTATTTACCAGAGGATATACATAAAAAAATTGTTGTAGTCTACCACGGAGAGGTACATTACAAATTACCTTTAAACATGAAGATGAGAATAATGTTGAAATTTTCCAACATAATAATGTAGATGTTGAAGAAGCCCTAGAATTTTTTGATTCCTTAGAAAGTGTTGCAAAAGAAGGAAAGAAAGCCTACAAAAAGGAAGAGTTGGTAAGCAATGAAGTCAAGGATGAAAGTAAATCTATACAACAGGCCATTGAATAGATAAATGGGAGTAGAAATGTTGGTTTTGTTCATGTATGTGAAAATAAGAATGTAGATATGCAAGTTAATAGGGAGAAGATAAAATTGGAGTTCTCAAATCTTGCCAAGAATCATGGATAAAAGGTGCCAAGTTGGCTTAATAAACCAACTGTTGAGGAACATCATACAAAGTGTAAACATAAGGTTGCTTACGATGGAGTTTCTAGTAGAAAATAGGTACAAATCATGAAAGACATGACAAAGTCCAATGGGAACCAAGATCATAGGGCAAGTGGTCAAGAAAGGAAGCATAAAGGAGGTGTTTTAAGGCATAAATAAGTCCATGGATTAGGGAGACTAAGTGTAGAAGTAAATAAACATCCACCCAAAGTTATAAGAAATAAAGTGTGGGTGGTTAAGCATGTAATAGCAGAGAATGAAGGTGGTGTTGCAGGATATGGTGATGAGGAAACACTTCAAAAGAATATAAGATGTGAAGAAAATGTCAAGTCCAATGAACAAAAGATCATGATTAAGTCAACAGAGGAAGAAAAGATAACATTGCAGTAGGGTATTCTAAGACAACAAGGTGTAAATTATGTAGATAAATCCAAGAAAAGAGAAGAAGCATTGCCATACCATGAAGATGAAATGGAAGTAGAGCCTAAAGAAAAGAAGAAGAAGAAAATGGAAGATGGAAAGGAAAATGTTGGTAGGAGTATGTGCAAGAGAATTCGAGAAGAAAAAAAAGATGATGTAAATGAAGATGAAGAAACAAAAGCATTGACTGATGAAATACCAAAGAAAAAGAAGATTGAAATACTTTCAAGAGTAGCTTGGAAGAAGCTTGAGGAGAACACCTACAAGGTGAAAGGTAAGCAAGTTGATTTAGATGATTTAAATAATGATGTTTTTAAATCTTTGGATGAAATTGTTGAAGGGAAGAGTTTAAAAGAAGAAGATGAAAAGGATGTGGAACCAAATAGTGACAATGATATATATGAACGTGAGATGGAGTTTTGGAGGCTTGTAGATGAAAAAGACACAAGAAGGAGAAGATACAAAGAGAAAAATGAAAACAAACAAAAGCAAATTGAAAAACTTAGAATGGAAAAATATAAGTATGGAGTGGATCTAAAGAAGGAGTTGGCCAAGAGTAATAGAAAGCAATAGTGCAAAGTGAAAGCAAGGTATGATGAAGGATTGAAGAATGAAGAGAAAAAATAAGGTGCAACTGAAAATGAAGAATCAAATGTTAGAGCAGTAGTGGAAGGCAAAGAAATGCATGGAGAAGAAGTTACAAAGATGGAATTTAAAGGTGTAGCAAGTGCAGAAGATTTGTGGGCATAATTTTTAAAGATAGAACAGGAGTGGATAGATAAGCTTTTTAGTGAAGGTATGAAGACAAATGGGACAACTAAGGATACAAAGATGAAGTTGGCAATTGATGATAAAGAAGCTATTGCAGCAAAAAAGGAAGAGGTAAGTTTATTGGTATTAAATAAGGACATTGTTTTATTTTCATTTGCTATGTTGAATGTTGAGAATCCTGGGAACAAGTATGGAGGAGTATATGTAGATTTTAGTGTAGATGTGTGTTGTAATGTGAATGGTAAAACCAAGGATGATTTGATGTTGAATATGTTTTCTATCGAAGAAGAATGGCTAGAAAAGATGACTGATGAAGGTGAGAAGTTGAACATTATAGCACAGGATCAAAAGGTAAATTTATTTGCAAATTGTGAAGATGATGTTTTATTTCCATTTGAGATGATAAAAGTTACAAAATATGTAGAAGAGTATAGGATAGTAAGTGAAAATTTATATAAGAAAGGGGATGATTTTGATGAAGTTGAAAAACATATGCAAAAGGTGAAAGAGTTTGAAGAAGCAAATTTGGAGATCATTAATCTTTATGTAATTACTCATATCGATTTGCATGTGAATGTGTGGGCAAGGAAACTTTGGCGATGAAATATGAAAATTGAAGAGAAGAATAATGCACAACAATGTTAGAGAAACATCGCAGTTGTTCTAGAGCGATGTTGGAGGAAGTGAAAGAAAAGAGCAGGGAAATGATTTCAGGTTGATGACCTCATGTGCAATAGCACATGTTTTCTTGTGTCTCCTAGGGAGTCTGATGCAGGGGCATCGATCCTATTTCTTATTTTATTATTTTCCCTTGTTTCAATTTGGTGTTGTTTGATTTTTGGCTTGATAATCTTAGGTTTAGTGGCCATTATGGAAGTTGAGCATAGGTTTCATCCCTATCACCACATGGAAAGGTTCGTTGGTTGCTAGACAGGAGGTTGACGGTTGTAAAAGGAGCCCGAACAGTTTTAGAAAGGGGAACCGATTCTTGGAATGATTGGGAGAAGGTGAAGGAAGAATAGGTAAGGCTAAATAGAGGATGGTCTCCATGGGGAAAAAGAAAACCATTGATCAAGAAAAAGACCCCTCTACGCAAATAGAAGAAGATAGCAGGGTTCAGAAGAAAGGATCTAGCACTGAAAGAAGGAAGTGAAAAGAAATAAGGAGATAACAATTTAGCATGGGAAGAATATTTTGCATATAGCAGAGAAGGAAACCAAGGAGGGAGATCGACAAGGAGGAGTACTTGGAGGAAGAACAAAAGAGTAGAAAAGAAGAGTGAGTAATCGAGAGGAAAGTAAGGATGATGGTTGAGTAAGTTTGAATAGATGATCAGTATTGAAGGAAATGATGATGGACCAGGCAGGAATAGAATGAGATAAGTCATAGAAGCAACAAGAGTGACAGGAAGAGGATTGGCCAAGCAGATTGGCCTGCTTTAAGGAGTATAGATGTCTGTCAATTGATGGTAACTGATAATTTATGTGTTGCAACAATAAAGTAAAGAGTCGTGTGTTCAATGTCTGAGTTAATAATTGTTAATGATGTTTTTTCTAGCTTCCATATGAACATATTTTAATTGCTTTGTTGTGTTACTATAGTTCCTATCACTAGCAAGATAGAGTTGTCTAGTTAATGCATGTGTGTGTGTGTGAATGAGTTATCATTCAGTATCAGAGCATTGTGAGTCTGAGAATGTGGAATTGACTGTCATCAACTCAATATACAACAAATTCTATTTTTGGGAAGTTAAAGGTACATTGAATTTGTTAATTTGGAAACTTTATTTAAATTCATGTGTACATGAATTGAATTTGAATACACTTCTTAATTGGATGTTTGAAATTTAAATAAAAAAATTTATATTTATAGATATTGATTGATCAAATACTTATAATTTTCAAACAATCAATGGTATTAGAAGTTTGCATCAAGTCATGACTACAGGAAATAGCAAGCTTCTTGTTATTCAAGTGAGAGAAAAAATCATGTTTTGTGTTGATAGTATTGAGAACAATGCAAATACTCTATAATGTGAGAATATTAGAGATGGATATGTTACACAATGGGAAAAGAAACAAGTAGTATCAATTCCTCCTTTTGAAGATAATGACATTATATATGTCTATTCAATCCTCCATATTCGGTTGATTATGAATTAGTATCTGATTTAGCTATTACTAGTATATTTTAAATGTAAATTTAAATTAAATTTTAACTTATAATTGATTTATATTCTACCTAAGATGAGTGATTATAAATATTTGAATAATTTTTTTAAACTCTAATGATCATGTATGTTTACTTGTGGTGTATAAGAGATATTTTCATTATGGATGCAAATCCTAACAATACATAAGGTGTAGATTACTATCTACTAAGATGCACACAACCAAAATGCAAATTGTCACAATCAATAATAGATGGTCATGGACAAGAGTATCTCACTAGATCAATCGTTGTTGAAGATATTGAAATGAGAGAAAAAATGAGATTGCTCTCAAATTAAAATTTAGTCATTCACATTACTCACAAATCTATTACATAGTATTGGCTTTATAAGGCCAGTATTCCTGTGTGAAACTAGTTATAGGAATATAACTTCCAAAACCAAATTTATTTATTAAATTAACAATAGCATGTTTTTTTATTTATTTAACTATATATATTAAGTACTAAATTCTAACATCCCCCCTTAGTACTGGCATAAATAAAAACTTGAAATTAGTACAAATATTCTTCGTCACTTTGATGAGGAATTTCTTCATCACTTTAAGCATTGTCCTTTCCTTCAATTATCATTGTGTTATCTTGCAACTTTCCATCAAGAAGATACCATGCTCTTTGTTTGAAATTCAATACTACATGTCCTCTCTTTTTGTAATAGAAACATGTGCCACTTGCATGTTTGAACTTCAACATATGTTTTGATTTTTTGTAAGAAGTAATATCCTTGTTTTTTGCGGCTAATGCAACTTCTTCTTTTGAAACATGTTTGTTTCTTTCATCAAACAATGTGGATATAATACTTTCTAGACCTAGATTGATTTTGCTTAAGGTGAATACCTTGTGAGACATATTATATGGCATACTATTCAAAAGTATGACTTTTGCATCATTTTCCTTTATTTCTTCATTTATACCAACCAACTGATTTATCAAGGAACAAAATTTATTGATGTGAGACACTATATCTTCACCTTCTTCCATTTTCAATGCATACAATTTTTGTTTTATAGTTTTGTACTCTCAGCTTTTGATCCAAACAAAGTATTCAATGTTTCCCAGATGTCCTTAGAAGAGTTTTTAAAATCTACATGATGTAAATAAGGTTTAGATAAACTGAGACCAATTATAGCCAATGCTTTTTTATCTTTTACCTTTCATTTTTGAAGTTCATTTGCATTTGTTGGCTTTGTCATTGTACCGTCAATAATTTCCTAGAGATCTCTTTCAATTAACAAAAACTGTATCTATATTTTCCAAAGTTGTGAAAATCATTTCCATCAAACTCTTCATAAAGGCTTAATTTATCCATTTTGTGTTGAATAAAATGTGTCCTTAAAAAATAATATTTATATCTCCAATATTCCCCACACAACACGCATCTTTTTCAAAATGCCTTAACAAAAATTTCAAACAAATATATAGAATATATGTGTGTATAAATATATATATATATATATATCAATTCACAAGTTTATATAATACATTATTCGATATACGATTACACATTCACATATTGATGTATGTGTGTGGATATATATACATATATATCATACCCTAATATTTAAACACATATATTCATAGTCATATCGATCGACATATATACATGACATGTATAATTATATATGTATATATATGTCTCCTTGTCCAAACGATATTCCCATGCATATGGGTAATTTGTACATGAGCATGCATAGATATGTGTATCTACATATACTTATGCACGTATTTACTCATGTGTATGAGTTTACCATTGAAACATACATATATACATATATATACATTTTATGTATATATTCTATTGATTAAATATAAACACGTAAAGAAGAACTCACACATCTTAAAGAGACTCAAAACTTAGAATACTAGGCAAGAACATTCACAAATTAAAACACAAGCAAGACTAAAGATAACTTACTATTTCCCAACTATTATCCTGACTTGACCAAATTAGAAGTGTGTGTGTGTGTGTGTTCCTATATATCAATGATGTTCATATAGTTTCCTATTATTAGATAAGGTTAGCAACTGTGTATGGTGTGAGTGGAAATTATCCTAAATCCTTAATGACTTCCAAGACGAAGTCCAATCCTAGGGGGGAGAATGTGAGACCCCTTCTTTTTGTGATCCTTTTGGGTTTGTGTGTCCTTGATGGATCTTGTTCAATATTTTATGTTCTTCTATGTTTGGCTATTGTACCTGATTTTATAAGTGATGGTTGTTTCTATATATCAATGATGTTTTTGATATTAGGGATAAAGCAGATTTTGAAGGGATCCGCAACCCTTTACAACCAGAAAAGCCAGACTGCAAAAAAGGACAGCCTGCAGCCACAAAAAAGCCAGCTCCCAAGCCAAGAATATCATGTTTTACATTTTGACTTACTCTTGTGGGAACGAAGCATCATTTCAAGAGAAGGTTCGGATGCTTTTGATTTTTTACTCGTGACTGTAATCCAGCCTTCTTCCACTTGTGCTGCCTTTGCCTGCCAAGCCAGCACATCACTATCCTGGGTTTGTTCGTTTGTAGCCCTAGGGGAAACATCATTGTTCATATGTGCAGACAGGGTCTTATCCGAAGAGCTGCCCGAAATAGGAATCGAAGCCCCTCCACCAGAGAAGGCAGAAGGAGACCCAGACCTAACTTGAGAGGAAGAAGCAACAACCGCTTCTGAGAAACTCTTTTTTTTATCAGATTTTTTCTCAACCGTATAATGATGTTGAGAAGCACCATTCTACCAGTTTGCCTTTTTTATTTTTTTTCTCAAATCCACAATGGGCAGCAGCATGTCCTGTTTTAAAGCATCTTCTACAACGAAAAGGTAATCCCTCATAATCCAGAGATTGAACCCAAATCCCCTTAGAGGATTCTAACGAAACCTCAGCAGGCAATTCATTTGAAACATCAATTTCCTATATATCAATGATGTTAATATAGTTTCCTATTATTATATAAGGTTAACTGAATAATTCTATCTATCTAATGGTTTGTGATTTCTTTGTGATAATCAGATGAATTCTTTTTACTGATTATGCAAGTATGTATTGATCGAGATGTTCAGTTATGATGGTTTAATGGTTATTTATTGCTACTAGTAGTAGTAGTAGTATATATATATATATATATATGTTGCAAGATGGTGTGTCCCTTGGTCTTCCTTGTCCAACACGACTCTTGGGTTTGTGAAAGGCTTTACAATTTTCATTCCTTTGAAAATTGTTTCATGCACGGGCATTAGCTTAAGAAACAAGCCAATTATTAGTTGCATCCTTTGCACATGTTATCGTTTCCTTTCCCTGTGCACTATCTCCTCCTCTATGCCTCATGCAGTTGTTGTGTGCAAATTTGAATGCCAAATCAAGTGGGCGCAGCCCATTCAATTTCCCTTATAATTTTTTAAAAAAATTTAAATTTTTGGAATGACAACAATGAACATAGTGAAGTGTTAAACAATGGCAAGAATGAACACGATGGAGAGAAAGAGAAGAAATGCAGATGAATGATGGAGTCAAAAAGGGTTTTGCACATGGTCTAGACATTACTCACCTGTTGTCGAATGCAATAATGGTAGAAAACAATAACAGTTGCACGTGGTCTTCACTGTAGTACCACTGTAAACAACACTATGAAAAAAAACAAATGAATGGAAAGAGATCAGAGAGAGGTCCAAGAAGAAACCAGCTCTAATACCATATTGAAATGAGAGAGAAAAAATAATATTGCTCTCAAATTAAAATTCAGTCATTCACATTACTCATAAATCTATTACATAGTATTGGATTTATAAGGCCATTATTCCCGTCTGAAACTAGTTACGAGAATATAACTTCCTAAACCAAATTTATTTATTAAATTAACAATAACATGTTAATTTATTTATTTAACTATGTGTCAAGTACTAAATTCTAACAGAAGATACATATTATCAACAAATAAAGATAGATAAAAATGGTATTATATTTATTGATTATATGCTAGGACAAAAGGTTCTACATTATATTCACTTAGTTATAACAACAAGATTAAATTTGGAAACTTTACAAAAAAGAGTGTGGCCAAAAAAAAGTGGAGATTGTCTATTAAAGATCACGAAAAGATTTTAGAGATAATAAAAGACATAGAGGATCCAAATTATATGTATCAATAGCTTTCATTTATTTATGTATATTTTCTAGGACCATATATATATGTTGTAACATTTGGATAGGTACTTAAAAATATTTTATTATATAAGAATTCAAATAATTTTATTCCATTAATTAAAAATGTAGTTTGTATTTTTACATGTATAAATTATGTTTATAAATATCTAATTACTGTAAATGGTTTCTCAGGTAGTAGTTGAATTATCTATGTAGATGTGAATGTCATGTGTAATTGATTAATCTTTTGTTCACACAACTAGTTGTTTATAATTGATTGTAAATTTTCTTTGTGCGGTTAGTTTGAGCGCGCTTATATTTTATATTATAAAACTTTATCTTAATAAACTACACTAGAATTTAGTTTTTAATAATATTTTATGATTTTAATTCCTTTGAAGATCACAAGTTGTTTTTGTAGCATTGTGATTATGTTTGTCTAAGAAAATATTAGTTTAATTGAGACCTCTCTACTTATGGATTGTGTCATTCCAATAGAACTTTAATAGTATAATTTTAAACCTTATACATTTCTTACGTGTCATATTTTTATGCTTTAAAGAATAGACAAATTAGCAAGTTAGGAAAAACGTCAACAGTGTTGAAATTCATATGATAAGAAATTATTTCCAACAATAATATATATAATCAAATTTGAGATATAGGAACCCAATACTTAGAGTTGGAAACATTATATATGTACCTCTTGACTTATCATCTAAATTAAGATGTGTCAAAAAAATATCAATATACTATCACTAGAAGGAGGGATACCAAGTTGGAATCTAAGAAATCTCTTACTTGGTCTACATCTACCAACTCAAGGTTTGCATTGATACATCTAGAGATCAACATTAGAAGATAAGAAAAGATAAGAACAATCAATATTTACTCAAACTAGTTTACTAAGATTAGTCCAGGTAGGAACATTATTCTTTTCATAATGGCTTGGTTTGGATAGAAATGGTTTCCAATAAAATTCCCTATTTATCATAATATGTCAAAAAATCTAGATTTAAGAGCTATACCCAAACTATAATGTTTATAATAATGGACTAAGGATCACACATGAATATTCAACATTACCTATTTTAGAACTTGAATCCAATATAAAGATTTGGTTTATCAACTATTCTCATATAACTTATGGGATGAGGCATATTATTGGTACATTATTACATTACCCCACTTCATATTGGGATTATTTGGACTTTTATCTTTCCTTTAAAGAATTAAATTTCTATTAATTGATGGTGTAACCTTATATCATTAATTTGTGTACATAAAGAGGATAGATAATTTAAAATAGTCAATAAATTTCTAAGTTGAAAATATTTCATAAAAAATACATCAACTTGCAAGTTGAGATATTTATCTATATCAATTGTCTTTAAATTTAATCAACATTAGTAGAAGTTGTGCAGGTACACACTCATTTAAAATACTAGCCATATCCACACAACACAAAGATAGACGAAGTGCAACATATATATGATCAACATGGAATATCCATAAAATATTATCATATAATCCCATCTAGTTGTAAATCATCAACTACTAACATAATCTAGATGATAATTAGCCGCATAATTAAAATTAATTCATATTTAATCACATTAAATTACTAATGTTAAAAACTAGATAAAATAATGATTATCAACATAATAAATAGTAAAAATAGTGAAGATAATTCAACACCTATATGAGTTTAAACATATAAGAATAATAATATCTATATAAATGTTAACTAAACATTGTAAATGACAACTAATGCTAAAATTAATTAGCATGAACAAAGTTGCATATGTTTGTGGCCTTACAATGATAAAATATATTTTTTAATTATCATTGAGTTAACAACTATGATACTCAATGTTGCATGGATTTGAAGCATAATATAATATATGATTGATAATAATGACATGTATTTCTATTTATCATTAAATTATGAATGGCATACTAGAGATATTTTTACATAAATTCAACATATATTTCTAAAATAGCATCTATATTTTATCTAGACCACTAGAAATTATGAAACACATATGATTTACATGTTCATAAAACATATAAAACATGGACCATATATGTATGTGCATAAAACATAAAAACTCATAAATCAATAATGCTCACATGCATAAAACATAAGTGTATATAATACGTGTGCATAAAACATGAAATTACAATAAGAATGTGTCTAAAGATATAATGAACTCATAAAGCATAAATATAAATGTATATAATGTGTGTGCACATGTAAAATGACTTAAAAATGAGGACATGTAATATATCTACGAATAAATGAATCAACCTCGCTCTGTGTTGAGCCATGTTCTAAGCCCTGTCCAAGGCCCTGCACAAGAAAGTATATGTATCCAAGCACATAAAATTAAATATTTGTACATATGTGTATGTATGCATATATAAATAATACAAATTACAACTTTCTTAAATTTTATTTTAAATTTATATACTTGAGGTAAATTTAAAATTACCTGACATCCAGAGTCTAGAACATGCCCTAATCCTAGAACCTATATATGTATATGTATCGAAAGTTAGAAAACTTGTACTTTCAATGTGTGAATGTAATTTACTATAAATACGCATGTACTTAAATGAGCTTTGGACCTAATTTTTAAATACCTCTTATGATGAATAGGATCACCAGCATACTACAAATCTTCAAAGTTAGGCAAAAAATTATCATACTCCCGAAAAAATTCATATGTGATTTCAATCAAGAGTTAGAACTGGAACATGTGATCTAGTTTAAAATAAATTTTAAAATATGCATGCAATATATATAAATTATTTATACTTGCATTGCAGACTGGAGGACTTTGCCAATCCCACTAATCTCAAAAGAATGTATGGGCGTGGGGACACTTGTACATGGTACAATGCCAGTGCCAAAAAGAAGTGCATTATATGTGCCTCCTCTAAAATCAGGTGTAGTAACCTCAACCTGATATGGAACATGTTGAGGGGGCGGGCTGTAGGATCAAGTTGAACATGTTGAAGGGGTTGTAGGATGAACTAGAATATCCTGATGTCCCCCTGTACCCTGTGAATTTGTCTCACAAAATTTCATCTAATATGTATCGATATACCATCTAGAGGGATCCCATACTCATCAATAATAAATTGGTATGCTCCTAATAAATCGTTGGTAAAGTATGCACACAAATTACACAAAGCATCCACCTCACTCATTCATTCCTCATCATGTGGTTATGGTAAATCAACAGAAATGTATGGATCATAACTACTAGATGTAACTTGATGGAAGGAAGACTAATCCACAAACAATAAATATCTACCAACACAATTAGATGATATTTGATCAAATTGAGTAGCAATAGTGGAAATGCTATAAAAATGTCGCATCTAGTAGAGGTGACTATTGGATTTGTTGTTGTTGCCAGTTCCAAATGTTTTGGAAGAAATAAAAGGTTTGAACCAACTAATGCCCTCTTGTTGATGGTCGATGATAAGTTTGGTTGTCTAAATTAAGGTTTATCAGCAAACCTCCTCTCCCATGTCCACCATGCTCAGGAAAAGATGTATAATTGGCATCTAGCTATAAATGAAACTCAACATATAACTGTTTACAAAACTAGAGTAGCAACTCATCATTATGAGGTAATTTATGATGTGTTGCCAACCATCTAGGATAAATAAAAGGAGCCACAAGTTGGTTTACAAACCTAGTGATGCCATACCCTCACTTTATCTTGTCCTTGGTAAAATTGGAACATGTTATGAATAATATCTTATGAAACTCACTTAGAAATGGATGATCATTTCTCATGGCCACTAATACTCATAGAAAGAGAAAGATAAAACTAAGTTCAATACTAATATCATCATAGGGATTGCATGATTGAATGAATCTAATCGTACGTGTAATCTCATCCCTAATATTAACTAACATGTGTCTCTATTTGAAAGGTTTGGGGTGTTATGTATTTTTTGTTCTAAACATCTCAAGACAACATCTAATATCCTAATGATGTCAGTATATAGAGTAGATATAGAACGAGTTTTCTCATCATGCTGATTAGACTGATGAGAAGTCTAATTAGCCATATATAGAAATAGATCTGCATAATTAAAACCAAAAATTACATTTAATTTTGAAAATAAAACATTTTTAATAGATAAGTTCAACTTTAAAACCTTTAAAATAATTTTGTAATTTATTCATGCATTCAATCATCATACATAACAACTCAAGATTAATACTTGAAATTATTCAATATTATAATATAATTAAACATGAAATTGAAATATTTACCTTAACCTTTTAGTAAATTAGGATGAGAGATCTAAAATGGAAATCCACTCACAAAGTAAATTGAGGATGGAAGTATGGTAGTTACTCATGTCAAATTTTTTTAAAAATTCTTAATGAGGATAGGTTGAATTAAATTTGTGTTGTGGGCCCATCTAGATGTTTGATGTGTCAAAAAACTAAAAAAAACTGAATATTTTATTTTGGTACATATTTATTCAAGAATGTGGGCACTAGCTATTGAATTAGTAAGGTTACAATTAGGAATTTTGAAAGAAATATTAGGAATTTTATATAGTTAATTGCAGATACATTCATTCTCAAATTGGGAAGGGTTATGGAAGGTTAACCCTTTCTTGGCCTATTATGACATGAAGCTTTCGAATTACTTTAGAATTAATATTTTTATTAATAATTAACTAGTAATAATAGGAATCGTAATTCTACTAATCATTAATAAAGGTCAAACTTGAGTAATAATATTCAAAAATCTCAATTTCATTAACATATAGACCTATAATAGTTGCAATAACAATTGTAATCACATCGACATTAACATTTACATTAATAAATAATTTTTTTAGCCACAACTAAGTCATACTTGTATACTTATTTTATCAATAAGGTAAAATCTACTCACGATATAAGTTTGGGCTTAAGTTGCAATGGTTAGGAAGCTCAATAACTATTTTATTTAAATTGTATAATGGTTGATAAGGTGCATGAGCATGCACCATCATTAATAACTACAATTTGTAGAAAACAAGGAATTACTAGAATTAAAGTAAAGATAGCTCTCATTATTGATTAAACAAAATAATAATCAATTAGACATTCCTAGTTAATATTAAATTAATAACAATACAAATTATAATGGTTATATATATAATATTTGAGTTGCTAGTTGATTGTTTGAAGAAACTAGTCCTTGGGCTAAGGAAGAAGATGTTGATCAATAGATAAACGCATTAAGAGTAATATATTTGTTGTATAACTAACTATTATGAAGAAACAAAGTATTTAAACTAGAGTGTCATTGGAAATGCTAAAGGATTTATCCACTACAATCAAAAATTTTGGGTGATAAGTAGTGTGTAATACCTATACAAATTTGGGAGGCATGATGTTGGGCTTTCATGGCCACAAATTTAGTTTACAATTAAAATGTCCCTGGTAGAAATGTATACATAATGTGAAAGCATAGACAAGGTAGGTTGCAATTTAACATAGTATCTCAAGAATACTAAGATTATAACATATATATAATGTTTAATAACATTGTGAGATATATATTTTCCTATACAACATTTCATGATGCACTCTTGCTTGACCCTCTCAATACCCACTTTTAAGAAGAACAAGAAGGGTTGAAGGTGTGTGAGATGTTAGAACACTTGAAAAGTAAAAGTTACAGTTTTGAATATACGGTAAAAACAGGTTTTGAAGGGACTCGAAACCCTTTACAACTTTAGGTACAAAATGTTGCTCAAAAGATACTAAACTAAAACATCAACAACCACCCAAAATCAAAACACTAGAAACTAAAAAATGTTGCTCCAAAGATATAACACTAAACTATCAGTAGCAATCATTAGCAAAAAAGTAGCAAAATAACAGGAAAGAAACTGAGACCTAGCAACAAAAAAACAAACAAAAAATAGACAACAGGACACTACTTCATACTACTTAAGGTGTTGGCCACCTCAAGCTCTTGGTTCCTATGCAACCCAATCATGTCTAGCAATTCTTTTTTCTTAGCTTCAAAGGACGACTTCTAGTCAGCCAACCCTCTAGCAACAGGGCCTTTACCATCATCCTTCGCACCTTTTTTCCCTTTACCTTTGGCCAATTGTTCCTTCTCCATTAACTCATAAAAATACAACTAGTCCTCTCTAAGCTCACTAATCTTGCGAAACAAGACCTCCAAAGAGTCTGCACTATTTTTTACTGAAATGTGACAAGCACTTGGCACCCACAATCTAGATAGGGCTTTAATTGAGCAACAAAATATTGCTAATCTAAATATTAGTCAATTGACCGGCAAGAACCAAACCCTGCAATTTTTACCCTTTGTCCATCATATCCATGCTACAGCTTTAGACATGAATCACCAGTCAGGATAGTGAGAACATTAGGTTAAGACTGACTTTCTGTGATTTTTGTGGCTCATTACATCTCTTTATAATATTAATTACTGTGTTCTCGCCATATTCAAAAGCTTGTGATGAATCTGCTCAGCAAAATTGTAAATGCATGGGCTAAAGCAAAGACAAAGTAAATTAGTAAATTGATCATTTCAATAAATGATAATAAAATTAGCCCTTAAATTTATTTTGGAAGACAACTTAGCAGGCCAAAGAAATGATTTCGATTTTGCAATTTTTGGTAGATTAAAGCTGTATTAGAGACAAAAATTAAGGCAGAGTAATTTATAAATACTTCCTGCACTTTTCATCAAACAATGGTCCAAAGTATGTGCCAGAGAAGACATAAGTCTCAACAGTGACGCCATTCATACTCCTACTCAAACAAGACAGCCCGTAACTCCAGCAGATGTGATGTGGTTATGTAACAGTTATGGGGTACATTTGATGTTTATCGATGTTTACAAATCTTAATATTATGGCTCAAGCCTTAGCCCCATCAGTCAACTTAAACTCCTGAAGAGTTACCGCCAAAGAAATTATCACAATTCCAAAATGTAGCAACATATGCATTACAAGCTAGAGCTATGCATTTGTTTACCTTAGTACCAGTTATGAATCTACAAAAAATCTCGTGCATGTGTATACAAACAAGAACACCAAAAAATAATCCACATTGTAGCAATTAGGATAGGGAAATTTAGGCAAATTCCACAAGTACTACAATCAAAACACTTGAAAGAATATACTTGGCCTCCATACATTTCTAGGCAGAATTTAGAGGCTTTATTCAAGTTACCAAAATATCATTGAATCTAGATATTAGTCAGTTGACTAACAAGAACCAGACCATGCATTTTTTAATATATGTACACCATATACACGGCAACAAGCATATGATCACCAGAAAGGGTGGTGAGAAAAGTAGATTAATATTTGAATTTCAGTGTTTTCAAAGTTGAGGAAACCCTCAGTTTATGTCTCAGATTATAATGTTCTCAACATATTCAGAATCATTACAATGAATCTATCAAGCAAAATCATTTCTTATAAATACAATGCCTGGGTTAAATTTAAATCAAAATTTATAAAACCAACTCTTCAAATTTATTTTGGAAGACCACAGGTAAGCAGAACAAAGAGATGATTTCAATCCTGCAAGTCTTAAGCTTTAGCAGAAATTGCATCTGTATTGAGGGCATAAATTAGAAGTATGTATATACGTAATGAACAGCCAAAGTTAAAAACACTTCCTTCGCTATTCACCAAATCAGGGTGCAAATGGGAGTGTCATTAACAATGTGACACAGTTCAAATAACCCAATTAAAGGAGCAAGTAGAGGCATCAATAGCAGTGTAACAGTTCAAAATTCCCTTCTCCAGCAGTTGCAAGTTTGTCGTATCAATCCTGAGGTTCATATGTGGGTGACCCATGTTTACAAATCTTTATATAATGTTAAAAGCATAAGCCACACCATCAAAGGCAGATCATGACTTACATAATATTTAACGCTGAAGTAATTATTGCAAATCCCCAAAAGTGGATATGCAATGCAAGCTAGAGCTACTCTTGTTGTCTTCATAGTATCAGATATGGAACCATTAGCAAGTTCAGCACAATAAACTACTGGGAGTGTTTTTTAACCATATATATAAAATCGTGTGTAGAAGTCTCATTTTCCTCACAACAGAAAGTACAATAGATTGCATTCTATCACATCACATGTCCAGCTTCTGATATATAGGGAAGCTTCCAGAAGAGAAAACTGTTGCTGTCTAGATATTTGGTAATTAGTACATCCTCTATGCAACCCTCTACATGGCTTCCTCAAAACCTTAATCCTAAGGTCCTACAAATGCAGTCTTTTAGGTGATTTATTCTCAAATCCATGTGGCAAAAGCTCCAGGTCTGGTTTGTCAGATAAAAACCTACAATCCCAACAAGGAATAAACATTTCTAAAAATATTTGGTAGTTAGTGCATCCTGTATGCAACCCTCCACAAGGCTTCCTCATAACCCTAATCCTAAGACCACTGAATGTAGTCTTTTAGTGATTTGTTCTCAAATCCATGTGTCAAAAGCTCCAGGTCTGGTTTGTGAGATAAAACGTACAATCCCAACAAGGAATAAACATTTCTAAAAATATTTGGTAGTTAGTAGTACATCCTCTATGCAACCCTCTTCAAGGCTTCCTCAAAGCCCTAATCTAAGGTCCTTGGAATGCAGTCTTTTAGGTGATTTGATCTCAAATCCATGTGGCAAAAGCTCCAGGTCTGGTTTGTAAGATAAAACCTACAATCCCAACAAGGAACAAACATTCTCTAAAAATATCATGTCAATGACGGAAGTTTCAAGAGACTTCACAGCAGTGCAAGCCACAATCCTAAGCCTAAGGAGTTTTTCTCAGGAAAAATAATGACAAAATTCACACCTTGATATTCCATAAACACTAGGAAACTGGAACATCCAGAATTATAAGGATTTGTTGAAAGTTTGAAACAATGAAGCAATGACAGTAACTTACAACGGAGCAGACTCCAGTATGTTCTTATCTTATTTTGTTCATGACCATAACTTTCAAATTTGTTATCAGTACAAGGGCTAACAAATAAAAGTTTCTCAGGGGCTATTTTCTGTAGATTCAGTATCTCAAATGATTACACAAACTTTCAAAATTGCAAATTACCATTGTTAAGATATTTCTAGGTACAGACAAAACTTTGGGCACCTACCAGACAAGTATTTACCATTTTAAAATCTCTCAAGATAGTTTTTCTGCTTAAACAGATAGCAAACTTAAAGGTTGTTTTCATCCTAAAATAGCAATTTCATATTTCAATTTCCACCATTCAAGTGTGATAGTTAACCTATTTAAACCAATTTTCTCTATTAATGTTTTGGGAGAGACCTACCTCCTGTCTCGGTCATATAATGTCGGTGATTGGCAAAATACAAGATTCATATACTCAAGAACATATATTAAAATTAAAAAACTCTGAGAGTACTTGCACTCTAAACAGGATCAAGAAGTAACTCACTAAAAAACTCACCAGCATATAATTGAAAACAATAAACATAGATTAAAAGCTTGGTGAATATTCGTATTCATGCTTCAAACAGGGTTGATGAGTAACTAACAAAAAAGCTCGGGAGCACATTTTTGGCAAGTACTTTCCAAAAAATTGTAGAAAACTCACAAGTCTGTACTAGAAAGTTAGCCGGAATCAAAACATAACAGTCTAACCCAAAAAAGTCATTTAGGTGATTTTTTGCTTCATTCTTTTCTAGCATTGATCAATTTTAGCTAACTTATCAGCCCCATTTGATTAGTATGCAACACTTGTTTATTTCCATCATTCTAAATTTCTAGCTGCTATGGTTTAATCACTTTGTACTTTATTTCTGATTTTTAGTTAGTTTGTAGCAGCTGCTCAAGATTTTTTTTCAATGTCTTCTATTTTCGCCATTTTGCTAGGGCCATTTTGAACTGGTAGAAAGCCTAAGAACCCTGCTTGGAAATATGGGAAGCAGATAGAGAGTCAGGAATAGTCATATGCAACTATTGTGTGATGCATGTATAAGGAGGTATAAACCGCCTCTAATAGCACCTTGCAAGATTCAAAAACTGAGATGTTGGGATATGTAGTGTAGCATCTAAAGACATTCAATACGAGCTGAAAGCTCTCCTTACATTTATGATTAGAATAAAGCAAATAAAAAGAGGGCATAAAAGGCATTGGCAACTGTCATGAGTTCTACAGGGTAATAGAGAGATTTAGGGGGTTATTCATCTTCCATTTGGCCACAAATACAAGAATTTCAAACTCTAAGCAACCATAGAATGAATCTTTTCATTCGTCATAATTCTCCTACTGTGCAACCTTCATTGGAAGATACCACATGTAATCAAGAACTACATGTATAATTCATTGATACTACAACAACATATCTTTTAATGTAAGAAAGAGCCCTTAATGGGAGCAATTGGTCATTACATTGATCGTAGCTAGCAAGGGTTCAAGGCACCATGCCCTTATGACTTGAGTGGACCATTATTAGAGGATGCTGTAAGAAACACAAATTAACTATCAAGTGAACCAAAAGAAATTTGGAAAAAGAAAGGGTGCAACTTGTTTTAATTTCATGAGTGGGCAGATGGCAAGAAATGCACCTTTATCAACTTTCTCATGGCTTCTGGGGGACAATTAGTGTTTTTGAATCACCTGATGCCTTCAATGAAATCAGAAATGTCGAGACCTTTTGCACCTTGTTGGATGAGGTGTGAGGAGAGACTGTTGTCCAGATAGTGAGTGAAAAAGCAGCTGCATATATGGTAGCTGATAGAATTTTATAGGCGAGGCACCATACATTGTTTAAGAGCCCTTGTGTCCCACATTGCATTGAACTTCCCCTTGGGGATAGAAGGGAACTTGAATGGATGTTGAACATGGTGGAGAATGCAATGAAGTTGGCAAAATACATCTGCAACCATACATCGGTTGTGAATCTCATGAAAGAGCACACCTGAATCACACGGTTTGTAGCTAATCTCATTACATTGTAGCATATCACAACCACATTGCCATCTCTTAAGTGCATGTTTGTCAATGCTAGGTGGTTGGAAAATCCTTACTCTAGGAAAGCCAAAGGAGAGAGAATCATGAAGACTTTTGACAATTCATTTGCCAAGTACATGAAGAGATCGTCAAGGTAAAATTTCATATAAAAAATATATAATGCTACAGTATGTTGATTTTTTTTAATTTCTGGAATTTTGATTTGTGCATTTCTTTTTCTTTTTTCTGATTAAGTTTAATTTTCTGATTTAATTATATATGCTCGTCTTAAGTGTTAGAATTGTTGGTTAGAGTTCTACATTTGATGGATAGAAATAAAAACCCCACGAGGTATCTATAGGAAGCCATGGACAAGGCCAAAAATGTGATCCAGCATTTGTGTAAGTCAAATATGAAACCATCAAGGGCATTATTGATAGGACTTGGAACCAACAACTCCACCAACATGTTCATGTGGTTGCCAACTTCTTCAACCCTAAGTTTTTTTTCTGTAATTCATAAAGAGCAAATGAGGAGGTTATGGGCATTCTCAACACATGTATGGTGAGAATGGTTTTTTGATGAAAACCTTAGGGACCTCATTCATGATGAATAACACTTTTATAAGGGCATGGAAGGGAGGATGCTCCCTTCAACTTTATACATTTTAAGGAGAACCATGTTGCAACCAAGTAAAAACAATGGATATGTTTAATTATAGTTTATTGTATACTTTACGTTTACAAAAATTCTTAATTTTGGGAAAGTTTGCCAAGTTTTTGTTAAGTCCCAGACAGCAAAAATTTTGGGTCTGCTGAGTTTTTGCCAAGTCCAAGTTTTTGAACTATGCTTGAAACAAAAAGTCAATTTAATAATAATGCAGTTTCTTTCTATTGTTGTGTATAATTCACATGAAACCTGAAAACCTAACAAGTATGAACTTTATGTAAACAGTCAATTTGGACCCATGAAATTTGCATACTTTACTGTCTCTAAATTGTGCCAACAGTACCACAGAACCATGGACGACATTATGGTAAGCAATAACTAAGAGATGCTAAATTTATGTGATGAATTAGTTTATATCTTTCTTGTCAAACAAGACTTCTAGATACACGTAGCTGCCACAATACTCTAGTTGTATCAGATACAATGTACATTCAGGAATGAGCAACTCCTCCTCACCACTGGTGTTGCTTTAAATATTTTTAGTAGTACAATAAATAAAATTAAGTGCGCTGCTGTTTTCATGAGTGAAGATAACTCACACACCTGTCCACCATAAATTTTAGACAGATTAATTTAATCCAACTCCACTCTCAAAAAAGAGTTGGCATAATAGCAAAATACAAAAAATATGGAGAAGATAATGGGCAAGACTATTTCTCTGCATGAAATTGAATTATATTTAACTGTAATCATTCAGTTTATATCATGCATTACAGGGCATTCCTGTGCCCTACACATGTAATGTCAAGTTCTTAATATGCAGAGAGTTCAGCATGCCAATGAAGCAAAGCCCAAGTGCATAATTTAAGTAATACCCTTTTATTGGCAGCAAAATGTATGATGATTTGCCAATAGTGGCATGGTGTGATGGTTTAAAGGTGGCATTGTTGTTCTTGCCACCAAGGTTTAAACCCCATTGGGGTAGTATTGTTGAGTGGTTGTATTCCAGTTCATAGCTCCAGTTCAAAAGCGTTTACCCCTTGAATAAAAAAAAAAAAATGTATGATGATTTTGAGAAAAATGAATGGCTACAGTGAACATACCCATTGGTAACCAAAAGCAAAGTGCCTCCATCTGCAGAAAGAATGTGTGTAGTTCGACAAATGCCTCATAAATCAGACATCCAAATTTCTCATCAGGACAGCTTTGTGCTTCTTGCTTATCTACAAACATTTTGCACCTCACCAAAGGCACTCACCCTACTTGATGTTATTGTCCTCTAAAAGTAAGGGTTTACCATCTGAACCTATTCAATCTCGCAGATATTTGCTAGCAAATAGCCCACGTGAAGATGAAAACATTTAAAGTCTACAATTATAGGTAAGATTCACATAAATGTTTAAAATATATTTATCTGTGGATGCTCCTAAAAATTTCAAGTTTGGATTTTCAGCTTTCAACTTCAATCCTTGGTTGAAACAAACAAATTAACTCATCATGTTTTACCAGTGTTACCACGAGTTTATAGGATGGAGAGGGTAGGGGACGGCAGGACGAGTCCCCAAGTCCCCGATTTTTCAAGGCAATTTTGGGGATGGCTATATAAAAATATAGGAAAACTTAAAATATATAGGGAAATTTTAAATATTCATATGAAAACATGGATAAAGCATGCATATATGCATTATAGAAACTTAGCATATAACATTTGTGTTAAGAATTCATTGTCAATACTCAATTTGCATTCAGAATTCAGAATTACGATATGAAAATCAAAATAAAAAACACATAGTACACTACTGCCGTCCCCTATCCTCGAGACGTCCCCTGGAAGGGGACGGGGACGGGGGGATTTAGACCTGGGGACGCGTGTTTTACAAGTTATATATTAGATGTGCACTAGCAGAGATTTATGCTTGACTCGGATCCAATACTTGCATTCACCCTTTATAAGGGAGTGTACCCCATCTTTACTATGCCATTCCTGCAATGTGTTCTAGTACAGTCCAAGGCAAGAAGTAAACAGTTTCCTCTAAAATTATATTTGAGATTAATATAAAGGTTAATGCCTAATGGCAATCACAATTGATTGTATAGCAAAGCAAATTGAGACACTTAGGAATAGGTAAATGCATATAACGTTAACAAAGTAATCTCCTAATCCTCTTAAAAATGTTAAGTTCATAGTTTCAACTCGTAATCACCATTTGCGTCAAAGATATTGTGACCCATTAATTTACGCTCAAATATTGTGTGGTAACAGACAGACTCGTCCTTAATTCCATCCATGTTCTTGCTTCCATTGTCTAGGAGTAAGGGTTTCCATCTAAGGCCTAACCATCCCTGGAAAACCAAAACCCCTAAATCCTAAATCAAAAAAATGTACAAAATCCATTGCTAACTTCATAATTTCAGGAATTATGTGGGCACAAAAAAGCATGAAGAGAGCTTGGAACTCAAAACTCAAACTCAAACTCCAAAAAAGGGGAAAATATAATGTTTAAATAATCCAGGAAGGTACAATGCTAATAGAAACACAACAAGACTAAGTAACACAATAACAGCGATTACTTATATTGGATATCACATAAGCGGCAGCATGGAATTATAAACATTTGTATTAAAAATTAATTGAACCTTAGCCCCATGTAATTTTTTTGTAACTCACCAACAGTACTTGAACCAACAATCAATTTTCCATCGGTGGATTATGAGGGTCAAATAAATTCACAAGCTTGATCATGAGATCAAAGCCCAGTGGTACAAAGTTTGAGCAACACAATTTAAATGGAAGAAAATCTGCTTTTGTGTGAGCCCACAATGGGATCCCATACATCAAATTGGCATCTGGCTCAACAATGGTGTGCACAACCTTTACCTCTACCTTTACCTTTGACTACCGCTGATACAAATCATATAGTATGAAATATGAAGCGAGGACTACAAAGTCTGTGAAATAAAATGCAGTGTTACCCCAAGTTTCCAAGACGGGGACGACAGGGGACAGCGGGATGCTTTCCCATGTCCCCGATTTTTGAAGCCAATTTTGGGGATGGATAGGGGACGGCAAAGGGGACGACTATATAAAATATAGGGAAATTTTAAATATTCATATGAAACATGGATAAAGCATGCATCTATACATTATAGAACCTTAACATATAACGTTTGTGTTCAAAATTCATTGTTAATACTCAATATGCATTCAAAATTTGGAATTCATTGTCAATATGCATGTAATATTTAAAAATAACATACAAGTTATAAACTTATAACAAAATGCCCAAAGGCTACATTGCTGCCATATAGTTTTACTTTCAATTATGATATGAAAATCAAAATACAAAAAAAAACAAAGTACACTATTGCCCCTAATCTGCATCTCCCAACACTGCATCAAAATCAGAGTCCTCTGAGTCACTATCATTGTGATGGTCCACCTCATCCAACGGAATCCCAACCAATCCCTTTGGTGTCTCCTCCTCATCAACCTAGGCCACGTCTTCGAGATTGATATTCCACCGTAAAGCTGGAGTCTGACGATCCTAAAGTCGAAGTGCACTATGCACAGCCACTAGCTTCTCTGCTCGTCTAAAGGTAAGTCTATTTGTCTCGATGGCATGGGTAAAGCCATATGTGGACCAATTCCTCTCTACAGTAGAGGAACTAGCAACCTGTGCAAGGAAGCAAGTGGCAAGCATCTTCAATTGTGGTGTATCCCTCCCACGCCATGTCCACCATCCAATAGTGTCAGTTTGAGCTAATATAGCTCTATCCAACCTCGCCTGTGGTTTACTCAATGTTGGACCACAAAGATTTGCAAAGTAAAGGAATTGTGTGCAAAGTACTAAAGCCTGCTCCTCTAAATACATCTTATCAATGGCTAGTGTGAACCCATCTAAAACCTCTGGATCATCATGGAAGCACCCTTCCATCCCTCGGTGCATACCATTTAGGATTTAGAGCAAAGGCTGCCATATGAAGCAGGGTGTTCATTGTGTTCCACCTCCGCGTCACAATGAGCCTAATATGTTGCTCATATAACATCAAAGTAGGATCCTTAGCCAAAATTGTTTGCTTTATCTTCCCAAGCATACTATCAAATGTCTCATATATCTCTCCAAGACTAGGAGAGTTTGTATCGGCATATCTAATGACATCTACAATAGGTGAGATGAAAGAGCAAATATATCTGCAAAATGTAAACAAAAAGTTCAAAAGAATTAATTGACAAGTTAATTGACATGTAGAAACTTTGTAAGTTGGAACATTGAACAATAAAATTAAAATATTAAAATCAGAAATTTAATATGAAAATCAGCAATCTAATAATAAAATCAGCAATTTAATAATAAAATCAACAATGTCTTAAGAACCTCACAGTGGACCACCAATCAGCATCAAGAATCTTTTGTTTGATGGATTTTCCTTGATTAGAGCTTGAATTAGGCCATCTACTCCACTCTGAATTCACCATCATCAATTGTAGAGGCTCATGCACCTCAAGCATCCTCTCCAACAAGATGAAGTAAGTGGCATACCTATATTCATTAAACAGAAAAAGCAATATAAGGCTCAATGTAATTGGAAATTTGGAATACAAATGTTTGAAGTTTATAAAAAAATCAATGTTTACATATATTGAAATTTAAAGTAAAACAAAATGACATGGCATACCTTCTCAATAGGTTTGAAGAACTCCTTTGAAAATGTCTTGAAGAGAGCAAGTGAGGTGTGGTGGCTGCAAATGAACATTTGAATTTCTCTAGCTTCTGCCACCACTTACTTCACCCAATCTAGCTTCCCTATGTCTTTCAAGGCATTGTTCAATGCATGAACATAATATGGGGTTCAAAAGATGTGCTTGTAAGAACCCTCCACCATCAAACCAATTGATTTGCACACACGTGTTGAATCGGTGATCACCTATACAACATTAGTAGGCCCAACCTCCTTTTGTGGCATCTCTCAGAATGGTAAACTGGAAGTCTGCATCCTTACGTTTCCCTGAACAATCCACAACTCTGAGAAAATAAGAACTAGCAAGGCATGTGACTATGATATTGATGAGTGGCCCATGTCTAACATCAATTCACCCATCCATCACAATAGAGCAACCTATCCTCATCCTAGTTTGCCCCATATCCTCCATTAGCACATTAACCTTGGAATACTCTTTGTCTAGGAGGGTAGTACATAGCTTATGATCTCCAAGGGATATGAATGAGGGACCAATAGTGGCTACATCTCTGATCATTTGTTAGAAGTAAGAGGAATGGGCCACATGAAATGGGATGGCATGAGCAAAAAAGAACTTGGCAATAGAAAACTCTGTAGCTTCTTGTGCTTGCACATTAAACATAACTTAAACTAAACTTCCCTTGTCACTACCACTCATCTTCCTCTTTCCTCTTGTGGCAACTTCACTACTACCAACCGTGGATGGTGTAGGCATAGATGATTGGGCACTTGTAAAAGAAGGTGTCGGCATTGTCACACCTTGAGCCCCCATTTCTAATCTATGGCACTCTATCTTCTCATGTTCTTTTAGTTTTAGACACATTTTAACTCCATGGCCCACAACACCCAAAAAATGAGACAGTACCCCTATGTAGCTGCCTCTAAAATCTTTCTCGCAGACATGACAATTCCACACCCTACTCCCCCCTGATTTTTTTTGCTTTTGATCCACAAGTGTAACATATTGGAGAAAAGGTTTTTTCTTGTTAAAAGGTCCCTTTGCATATGTTTCCATGATTTTTGAAGGGCACTTAAATGGGTTTGGTTGCTGTCCACTACCACCCTCAACACTTGCACTTGTATTTCTACCAACTAATTCCACTTCATTCACACTTCCACTCTCACTCTTACTGCTGCTCATGCTTTTTTTGAGATTGAATGCAATTTTAAACTGAAAAAATTCAAAAAAAAAAAGACATTTCAAGCTTTCAAACTTTGAAAAAAAATTGGAAAAAAAAAATGAAAGGAAAAAACTTACCTCTTTGAAGGATTTGCAGCCCAACTGCCCTAGATTGAGTCTCTTTTCCTTCTATCCCCTGTTGCTGCTCCTCTTTCAATGGCTTGCTTCAAACCCTACTGCTGCTCCTCTTTTTCCTCACACAAATGTTGAAATGAATCAAAATGGTGAACCTATTCCCCTTTGGGGCGAGCTCGGAGGTAGGGGGCCACCAAAACATAAATAAAATGTTTTTTATGTTTATTTTTTCAAAAATCCCCGCCTGCCATTGAGGATGTTTGGCCATCCCCGGGACGGTTGAGGGATGTCCCAAACATCCCCTACTGTCCTCGGGCCAGCCGGACATCCCCAACGGTAGGCAAGCCTGTCCCCTGTTTTCCGGGACATTTCCAGAGGATTTGTGCAAATTGGGAGATGCCTAGGGGACGTCCCCTAGCCATCCCCACCTCCCCAGGGCAGGGACAGGGGTTTTAGGCCCGAGGACGTGTCCCCAGGTAACACAGATAAAATGTAAATAAAAGAAAATCCCCTTGTGTAAACTCAGAATGGGATCTCATATACCAAACTGGGATCCAGCTTTCCACCAATATACATAACCTTTACCTTTACCATTGAATGCTGTTGAAACAAATTTAGAAAATGATATATGAAGCGAGAAATTTCTGTATACACCGGTATCTTAGTAATTGTACTCAACACTATTTAATCTTTGTTTGAAATGGTCTAACTCCTTCCTAGAAGGAGCTGTTGCTCCTCTTCCTAACTTGGCAACACAAGGTGTTTTGCCATACACTACTACACAAATGCCTTTCAAAATTGTATGTACGTTTGCCCTCAGTGGATAGGCAAATTTTAAGTACCAATCTGGCCATAAGCTCATACTAACAGCCTACAGGAAAATCTCAAAAAAATAAGTCCAATTTGGTATAATACAAGTACACAGAGATAACAGAAGAAATGGTGCTAGCTAATGCACCACAAATATCAAATAAACTCAAGACATCAAAGCAACGCAACATTTGTATAGATAAAAGCAGTTGACAAATCAGATTTTCATTTAATTGTACATATACAAAATAGGGAGTATGAAATTTCTGTGTATATTATTATCTTGTTAATCATGGTCGACACCATGCATGCAGCTTACATTAATAATTTTGTGGTAATGTGAATTTGCATCAGTTTAACTCCTTTTCCTACCTTGGCAACAGTATATGTTTTTCCACACACTACTGCTACATTTTGCTTTCCAAAACATAAGCACACTCCCTCTCAAACAGATAGGAAAATTTTAAATATCACTATGGCAGTAAATTAGTTCCATCTGCCTACTGTCAAAGCTTAAGAAAATAAATCAAACATGGTAAGAGAGAAGTAAACAGAGATAACGAAAGAAAAAGCATTAAATCTATTTATTAAATCACCAAAAGGGCTGAAGAAACTCAAGACAACAAATAAAATCAACATATAAGATTTGTTACTTCCAAAAGTGCCTTTTCAAAGATCTGGCCCATTCAAGAACCAACAACAGGCTAAGTTCCCAGTACAGGTATAGGAACGAATATGGGTTCAGTTACGCCAGTATGGCATTTTTCCCCCTTGTTATGAGTACGGCTGTATACATACATGCGAAAAACCATGAAATATGGTGAATTATCAAAATATAGGAATTTTTTTTTACTGTACAGCCTTCAATAAATCAAATTTAGTGACATAACTTTTCTCAATTAAAAGCTACTTTGATAACATATACAATTATACAGCAAACAAATGAATACAAAAGCCAATTTAAGTCGAAGGAAACAACATTTTGAAATATATAAAATATTCTTTAAGTGTTTAGGTGTACAACACTCACGGATTATGATATCCATGGAATCAAAAATTAAAATCACATGACAGAGTCATGAACTATGGTAGAGAGGAGCTTGTATCACACTCTCCAACATCACTAGCTCTATGTGGAGCCTTGCGCTTGTATCTTGGAGTCTGTAAATGCTACTACAGTCATAGGAGCGGTGCTTAGTATTGCTTCCATGGCCCATTCATTTTTTCATAACTTTATCACTTTTAACCAAGCTCCAAGAGTCCTCCAAACACTTCAATTTTTAGCATATCCTTCTTAAATCACCAACCTTTACTATGAAAGCTGCTACAAACATATGCATTGTCACAAAATGATAGAGACAAAATTAACATCAAAATGATGGAGTATTCTAGGTTTTCAATCATGTTTTAGGATTGAGAAATGCTTTCTTATTCTTCAAAAGTGCAGATTTGATAGTTTATTGATGATTTTTAATTAAAAATGTCTTTTGGCCATGGATTCTCCTAGGTGTGTTAGGCACAGCCTAGGACTGGCCAAGGCACAGCCCTGCCGCCCCATGTGCATACCATGGCCCACACCCATTCAGGCCCATAACAAGGCCAATTATTGTCATCCAGCTCTTTGAAGACTTCTCAGCCAATCAATTTTGTTGGGAAATTACTAGTACTCAAAATGATATAAAAAAACACTTGTGGCAGAGAATATTATCCAACCATGCAAAACAACCATACAAATGATTGAATGGCTGAGAAAGAGAAAGCGGCCCAAAGCAACAAGGATGATTTTCAAAATCTAATATCAAAATTGGAGGTTAAGAGTAATGACAAACTAAATAGTATGACCCATCGTGGTGGACTTTGCCCCAACGTGCAGCAAGATAAAAGATGTCGCCATTTTTTTAATTCCTTAGAGACATCATAGTGGAAGCTCCAATCTAAGTTCCCATAAGGTAGTAATAATAGTAGCAAGTACCCTGCTGGTAAGAGATATCTGTGCACTAGAAAAAATGGAACCTCTTTGCTGCCTTGTTCATGGTAACTCCCTAATTCCATGGGGTGGTTCAAATAATGAAGCACAATGGGAGGGTGAAGTTGCTGGATTTCCTTGGCCACCTCTAAGTTCTAGCATTGTTTTCAAGAAGTGAATGTGATGGCTGATTTTTTAGCCAACTTGGGCACAAATCAGGGGTCTTTGATGTCATTATACATGTTGGGACTTAGGTGATATTCACCTACAAAGTTGTGAAATGTGGTGAGTTATCAAATATTGCGGTACAATAGGCATGGTGATTTACATATGACAATGATGTTGCAAGTGTTGCAGTATATCATATATGTTGTTTCACATGTAGGGATGTTGTGGCAGCAAAAACTAGGCATTTAGAAGAACTCACAATGCACATGTGTTCGATGTTGTCAGATCGTGAACAGTAATGCAGGAGGATGTGTCAACATTGAAGATAATGCAGCATGATTTGAGGGCAGGATAATGCAAAGGAAGATAACACTTGATACCACAAGCAATCAAGAGCAATGTTATGTTTGAATACAGAATAAGCTATCGACAGTGAGGAGCTGGTAACGATGTTTATACTGAAAACATACATGTACACCAACAATGTAAAGGATGTAATTATTGATTCATAGTGTTCAGCAATGACAAAATGTAATCGATGACTTTCCATGTGGAGACAACACACTTAGATATTTATGCAATAAGCAGACATCATTATGGTCAGATTATAATTGCATATTCTTGGTATTCCATATATTGGTTGAACAGCTAGAAAGTTGGTTTTCCATGAATACATCTATATATCAGTTTGTGTGAATGGGCCAAGGTTACTCACTTTTGTTATTCACTTGGTTGAACATTGAAGACATTATGTACATTGTTGATTGTTGGTGTATGATAATTGGAGCAATTGTAGAAGATGGGTATTTTGTAGATTGAGACTTTGTAAAAGTTTCTATAGACCTTGTTGTATGAATCCATTTTGATTTTGAATGAACATCTTTTGATGGTGGGTTTTCTCCTGAAAAGGTTTCCCACATAAATCTTTGTGTCTCGTCATCTTGTGAATGCATACTATTCTATTTACTTGTGTACATGCTAGAATTTGCTAGTGCTGTTGATTGTCATCTGAATACAATAATCTCTATGTCATCTGCAATAGGGGTCAATATCATAATCCATGAGTGATAGTTATCAATGATGCTGATAGTGCCACCCGATTCCTGGACAAATCTAAGCTATCAATTAGCCTTCAAGCCTCCTTAGATCTTTCTTTGTTTTTGCCTTTGCCACATGGTGGCTTTTTGTTTCATAATTGGCAATTATGTACTTAACACTAGTCGCTCATGTGGAGTTATCTATTGGACTCTAATTTTAAGCTTATTGTGTTCCTTGCATTGCCAGCTTCAGCCCATTTTAAGCTTATCATGTGGCCTCATGATTTCATTTTCTGTGTTGCCTTCACTTGGGCATGCTACTGGCAGCATGATCTGTTTCACTTTTGTTGTGTGCAGCATATGTTGATTGATGTGGAGTCAGGTAGTGTTGGGTGGTCTATTCTTGGCACGACACGTGTTATTATGGCCAGGCATTATAGTTCTGCAAAATGAGATCCCTCCCTTAGAGGTAAAGTTTCTGGTCTCTAATTGAGCACTATTTTCAACTACAACGACAGTGTGGCCCTAGGCTTTGTCAAGTCTATGTTAGGTGAGGTTAGTGTTGACTGGGACAGTTCTTGCTCAAAGTTATCCATCTAGGGCAACTTTATTTGTAAGTTGGAAACAGCAATGCCTGCTTTGCTATGGCTTCTTCACCTACTTTTGCCCTCACTTTTCTCTGATATGGAGGTGGCTACAAAAGGGCTAGGGTTGCATTCACCACCAACTGTGTGGCTTTTAATTTGATGGGTTTGAAAGACCTCAACCTGGCAAGGAAAGAGATTGTTACCGTCTTAAGAGAAGTAAAGCTACTGAAGGATTACTGTTTAAAACCATTGGTCGAGGAAATCTTATCAGCACAACCCTCAAGGTTGCCTAGAGGTGTCTAGCCTTTTCACTATGGCTGTTATGGGCTTTGTCGATGTGGTTTGAGGTTAACAATGAGCAGAAATCTTCCATTGAGTGGAATTTCCAGGTCTGGCAGCTTCATGCTCCAGTTCTAATCACAAAGGTGTTGCAGGTGGCAACAATGAGATGGTTATGAAAGATATGGCAGATTGGAAAGTTTTTCCTTCAAGTGGTGTGGGCAGATAGGTTGCATGTATCTAAGAATGTGGGAGCTATTTTGGTGGGTGGCATTGTTGGGAATATCAGATTGCAGATTGCCTCTTGGTGGCTCATTTTTTTGGTTCGATGGATATTTGCTGATCCAGCTCTCCCTATTGTTGTGTTGTCATTGGTTGGTAGGTTTAGCTTGGCTGTTGTTGAATCTGATGACCTAGTAGTTTGTTATTTTGCATGATATTTTGTTTTTTACTATTATACTCATTTATTTTCTAATATTGTTTTTCCTTAGAAAGGGTTTACTCAGTGAAATGATAACACTAGAAAAGTGGTATGACAGTTATAATATCTCAACACAACAGCAAGGGGCACAATGCTAAAAAGCATTCCTCGCCCGATCCATAATTCTCAGTTATAAGTTTTTATATCTCATGTCAGAGGAAAAGAAAGGGTAATTACATTTAGTGAACTAGAGGCTGCAGAGTTCATGTCAACCACCTAGGATTTCTTTTAACATGAATAAAATATAGAAAACGAGCCCATATCTCAATCACCTCCTGATTATTGCTGACAATTATGACTGAATATTTAAGAAAAGCACAAAACTCAATAGCATAATCTGATTATTACACCAGTAAGGGTTTTACAAGAAACCTACGAGCAATATCAGATCAGGATACTACTAGAAATTATACAGCCAATATCAGATCAGATTTGAAAAAATATAAATATATTCAGGGAAGATAAATATTATTACAGTGTTCCACGGGGACGCGTCCCCCCTCTTTTTTTTGCCGTCCCCCCGTCTCGGACGTTTCAGGGACTTGGAGACGCCAAGGGGACGTCCCTCCACCGCCGTCGGGACGTGAGAAACGTCTCGGAGATGCAGGAGACGTCTGAGCATCTCGGAGACGCCTAGACGTCTCCCATGCTAGGATGTTAATAAAAGTCAGTTTTTTAAAAATTTCTTTATTTTTTATTGGCCTTTGTGCCTGGGGTCGAACCCTAAAGGCTTGTGGGACCCATCTCAAAGCCTCTAAATGAAATAAAAGTCTCTAATTGCTCATTTTTTTACTCACATATGCATTTGATGTTTTGAGCAGCTAGGCGAAGAAGAGGAAAACCAGTGAGAAGAGTGAGTGAAAGAGTGAGTTTGAGGTGCTGCAAGTGCAAGAGGGGTGAGAAGGAGAAAGAAGAAGAAGAGGAGAAGCATTCTACACCAATTTTGAAGGATTTTTCAAGCACAAGGTAGGGTTTTATGACTGTTTTTCTTAGTTTTTTCAAAAAAAAAATTGTTTTGTTTTCCAAGTTTTTACATTCATTTTGAAAATGTAGTTTGATGTTTGAAATGGGCATTGAAATGAAAATCAAAACATGAATATGCATTTGCAGCCACATGTCTATGAAATTATGATTAAAAAATTAATCATAATTTCATATACATGGCCTGCAAATGCATATTCATATTTTAATTTTCATTTCAAGGCTCATTGTTCTTTTTTTCATCTTTCCATCAAGATTCATCATGAAATTTTAAAATTTTATTTTCAAATTTGTTAAACTAGGCTGAAACTAGGCACTTATAGAATTTATTTGTTTATTGCAGTGTCACGATGAGCTCTCATGACATCAACATGAGTGAGGATGAGGTTCATTCACATAGTGATGCTGATCCTGAATATGACCCTGAGGCTGAGGGGGATGACCATGGGGCTGAGCATGAAGTCCAAACTAGTTCCATGGCAAGTGAAGCAAGTACTTTAAATTGCCCTTCTGCACTATTGGCAAAGTATGCTAGGGGTCCTTTTGATCCCAATTCCCCTCTCAAACAATTTGCAACAAAAGATCTAAGCAGGCAACCGCAAGGGGCAACATCTGGTGGCACAAGGAGGTGGAAGTGCAACTTTTGTGGTGAGGGGTGGTATGGCAGCATCACTAGAGTTAATGCACACCTTCTTTTCACTAAAGGAAAAGGTGCGGGGATATGTCGTTTTTTGATAAAACCAGAAAACCTAAAATTCAAAGTTGAAATAAATAAGTTATGGGGTGTTCCTGATGATACTCCAGTTGAACTTGTGCCTACTACTTTGTCTCGAAGGACACAGCTTCAGCATAGCCAGCAACAGAGATCTAGCCATACTTTGCAGACGAGAGTAGGAGGGACACCAGGTTCTTCTTCTAGTGCCTATGCAGCAAAGGGGAAGGGGAAACGGAAATTGCAAAGTCAAACTCAAAGTAACCCCATTGCAGATTTGTTTAATGTGCAGCTCAAGGATGAGATAGATGATGCCATTGGCAAGTTCTTCTTTGCCAATGGCATCTCGTTTCATGTTGCCCGATCTCCTTATTTTAAGGATATGATATCGATGGTGGCAAAGGGAGGACCATCATATGTGCCACTAGGTGAGGCGAAATTGAGGACCACGATCTTGGATAAGAACTATTCCAAGATCAATTTGTTGATGGAGAAGATGAAGGAGTGTTGGGTTAAGAAAGGATGCAGCATAGTCATGGATGGGTGGACGGACATTAGCCATCGTCCACTCATTAACATCATGGTTACATGTACTGAGGGCCCATATTTTCTTAAGGCAGTTGATTGTTCAAGGCATCGCAAAGATGCTGATTTTCAGTTTGAGGTTCTCAGGGATGCTATTGAGGAGGTTGGGCCACAAAATGTGGTCCAAGTTGTGACAGATGTTGCACATGTGTGCAAAGCTGCAGGGAGACTTGTTGAGGCTACTTATAGGCATATTTGGTGGACCCCATGTTGTGTGCATGCCATGAACAATGCACTCAAGGACATGGGAAAGATTGAATGGATTAGAGCAGTGGTTCATGATGCGAGAGATGTGCAGATGTTTATCTGCAACCACCACACATCACATGCACTCTTCAGGACCTTCGCTAAGAAGGAGTTCCTAAAACCTACTGATACGAGATATGCTTCCTATTTCATTCTCTTAGACAGAATGATTGAGTTGCAAGAGGCACTGCAACTCATGGTCATGACAGCAGATTGGAGTAGGTGGGCCGAGTCTAGGACAGAGCAGGGGAGGAGGGTGAAGGATACAGTGAAGAGTGATGTGTTCTGGGCTGATGCAAAATATATTGTCGCCATCATTAAACCAGTTTTCCAGGTTATCAGGTATGGGGATGCGGATGCACCTAGCCTTGGAGAGGTGTATGAGTGCATTGATTCTATGCTTGATCAGATGAGGGTTGTTGTGCGAGAGAGGGACCCTACATTAGCATTCTACCACGAGCACATTCAGCCAATCATTCACAGGAGATGGGAGAAGCTCAACACTCCCTTGCACATGGCAGCCTATGCACTTAATCCTAAGTGGTACTTGACTAGGCCTGGTAGAGTAACACCGATAGAGGATGCAGAGGTGAAGGCAGGGTTCTTCAGGTGCATTGAGAGGATGTATGATGATGTAGATGCCAGTGTGATTCGCACTAAGTGGACCAAATTTGCCACTCTTAGAGGTTATTCAGATGCAGCCAAGATGGATATGCGAACTATGGTGCAGGAGGACCCAATTTTGTGGTGGACTTGCCATGGATCAGGATCTTTGACTCCCACTCTAGCCATCTGATTGTTATCCCAAGTTTCTAGTTCTTCAGCTGCTGAGAGGAACTAGTCTACATATAGCTTCATCCACTCTCTTAAGAGGAACAGACTTACCTCTAGGAGAGCAGAGAAGCTTGTGGCTGTACATAGTGCTTTGCGTCTCATTGACCGCAAATCACTTTTGTACAAAGAGAGTCCAATAGCACGGTGGGATGTAGACCCAGACAAGCCAGAACAGATTGATGAGGATGCTCCAGTTTCAGCTTCAGATGTAGGGTTGGTTGGTGTTAGTTTGGCAGCGCTTGATCGCGAGGATTCCAGCAGTTCGAGTGATGAGGAGTTTGGGGATGATTAGAGGCCTCCCTTCACTACATTTTTGCATTTTGTACTTATTTTGATTATGATATTCATATCAATGTACTCATGCTACTCATTGTAATCAATTTTATCATTATGATTATGATATGATATTATGATGTGACATGTCATATTTTCGATATTCATATAATAGAAATCTCAAATTCGACAATTTCATTTGTCAAATTTTAATATTTTATTTGATTACTAATAGTATTCAAGTATTCCAAATGTTAGTATTTGCAATTTTACTAATTTGCCAAAGTTTAATTTGAAATGTTATTTTGAAACATCTTTTTATAACTAGTTATTCAAGTACCATATGTATATCAACGCCGCCGCCCCGCCATCCCCCCGCTGTCCCCAAACTTAGACCCCTTGTCCCCCCGTCCCCGAGACGCGTCCCCGACAGGGGGACGAGTCCCCTTCAGGAAACTCCTTGGAACACTGTAAATATATAACCCAATTTGTAAACACAATAATGCACAGTTTCCTGCATAGTACAGCTATAACAGCATACAATAACTAGTAATAAGGTTTTTCTGAGTAGAAACAGAGGCTAATATTCACCAGAAATACATTACTAAACTGAAAACCTTTTTTGGACATTGTTGCTTCAAAATAATGGAGTGGTGTAAGCGGTCTGCTGCAGTATATTGTATCATTACAGGCTACAAACTCTGTAAAACTATTGTGCTGCAAATGGAATGATGCTAATTCTGATTACTACACTGCCTACTGAAATTCCTTAAGTTCTGAGCAATTCTAGACCTGGATTACCTACAGATATTCAAGGGCTTTCATCCCCAATTTCTACTTGAGAAGTTCAAGAGTTTTTGACATATTTGTCCTTGAATCTCTTACAATTTCCTTAGGGTTTTCACCCTTTGGACTGGATGAACAAGTGTTCTAAACAAGGACTTGAAGAAATATGAACTAAATGAATGCATTTGCTGGCTTCCATTTGTTTAAAGACTCCTACACTAGGGTGGCAACTTCTAACGCAACCACCTCCCTTCACCCCCTTATTTTTTAATATTATAACAGATATAACAGGTTGGAAGCCACCTTTTGGACCAATATTTTAGTATTAAATCAGATATGACAGATTGGTGGCCACCTTTTGGCCCAAAATATAAGTATTATATCATATATGACATAGTATTATATCAGATATGACAAGCTGTCAGCTTTTTTTTTGTTTTTTTTAGTATTTTATTATGTTTTTAAATCTTTTGGCTACCTATAATATTTACAATATTTAATATTTCTTTTTCCAGCTCATTGGGAAGGGGAACATGACACCATAACACACCTAAAGGTCAGTAAAGAGAATCTCATGAATTCATACATTAATAATAACAACCAAAATAAACTTGTTAAAGACTGGGATTAGTAACTAGTCCACATCCTGATTTTACACCTTGTACGATTGTTGAAGATTGTAAAACAATTATTCGGATTATCACTCAAACCATCACAGTATCATAATGAAGGCCCATTGTGGAGAATGAAGAATACTAGGATACAAATTCAATAGTTAGATGTACTTTTACCTTAAACAAGTATTTGAAACATTCCAGCTGAAAATAATTTGTGTTAGCATGAAGAAATGTTCATTTTCAACAAAATCAATCACAAATCTGCAGGGAAACCTGGGGACGTGTCCCCACCCCCCCTAAAATGCCCTATCCCTGTCCCCGAGACGTTCCGGGTACAAGGGGACGGCAAGGGACCGTCCCCTTTTTTGCAAAAGAAAAAAAAGGAAACGTCCCCAAAACGGGGGGACGCCATTGACCTGATGGGGGACGGTTGACCAATCTCGGGGACGACTGACCAGTCTCGGGGACACCCAAGGGCCGGCCGGCTGTCCCCCACGTCTAAAGTGGTTTTAAACTCAAAATTTTAAAAAAAAAAAAACACCCCTGCCTACGTTGCATCTGTGGGCCCCATTGTTTTTGACTCTTTTATGAGGGAAAAAAGGCCTCTCTAAGCTCTACGTTGGGATATTGATCCCGAGGACGTGGCCCAAGTAGATGAGGAGGAGACAGCTAAGGGTTTGGTTGGGGTTCCGTTGGTTAAGGAGGAGCATCACAGTGGCAGTGACTCAGAGGATGACTTTGATTTTGATGCGGTTATGAGAGATGATTGGGGGCAGCAGTGCTCTTTGTTTATTCATTATTGACATACGATATTGTATTTTGATTTTCATAGCAAACTTTAAAACAATATGGCAGCAATGTAGCCTTTGGGCATTTTGATCTAAGTTTATAAATTATAACTTTGAGGTTGTTTCATGATTCGTGTATGTTAATTTTGAATGCATATTGAGTATTGGCATAATGTTGAACACAAATGTTATATGTTAAGGTTCTATAATGTATGTTATGCATGCCTTATCCATGTTATCATATGAATATTTAAAATTCCCCTATATTTTTATATAGGCATCCCCCGCCGTCCCCAAATTTGGCCTCAAAAATCGGAAACTTGGAGACTCATCCCGCCATCCCCTGCCGTCCCTGTCCCGGAAACTTGGGGTAACACTGCAAATCTGTATTACAGAGTGAATCACTAGAGTTGATAGAGTGGTTCAATGTTCAATCATCATCAGTGTGCTATATAAATTTCAGAATTGTAGCGTAGCCTATTGTTTATTGGCACAAGCTACAACAGAGGAGTGCTCTTTGCAATTACAATCAATGGATAAAATTTCTGTGTACAGATATATATATATATATATCCAAAGTCCTGAAAATGAAGCTCATCATATCAGGATGTTCGGGTTTGAAAGACAAAAACAGAGCTTGAAGCCCTCATGACTGAAGTCCAAAAAAAGCAAAAAAGTGATTTCAAAACCCAGTTTCAAAGAATAGAATTGAAATGAAGCATTCCAAGGTAGTTCAAGTATACCAGTACATAATTTTAAACAACTAAATAATTAACTGTTACAACACTCAAATAGAGATTTATAATGGATTTACTTTATATATGCCCACCTTCACATCTTCACTCTGTAATACAGATTTGTTGATTTTATACAATTTATCTAGCACCATATAAATTTTGATTAAATTGACTGTGAACAGATTACTTTATAACTTCAAAATAACTATTAAACCTAAATAATTGCACCTATTTATTAAAAGCTAACTAACTGAAACCTAATTTAAAACAAAAATGCTTAATACCTAATCAAAACCATCTCAAATATTGGATCAATTACATGCTCGAACCTTAATTTTAAAAAATTAAAAACCTGTGCCTGTATTGGAGACAGCAAATTACCACTGAGGTTATCACTTGCAGATATTGTGGAGAAAATGTTAATGTTGCCACTGTTATACATAGTGTGGTCACTGGTGAACTATTTTGTGCGTACATATAAAAGGTATCACTAACACTTTACATTGTAAAAGTGCTTGTTGGCTGACTCCATCCCCCATTCATTGATTTGTGGCATTGTAATAGGCTGCACTAGAGCAATCATGTTGCCTTTATCATAAGTAGGTGTCCTGGCGTGCACCTTAGGTCCCCCTCTTGCCACTATTCTTTTCTGCCATTTTCAATTTGACTATCTATAATCATGTGGAATACATTTGAAATTGGCCATATAACCTATTTTAACATTTAGCAGGCCGATTATTTCAAGAATGGGAGAAATATAATTCACAACACTAGCCTAATACTAGAACAATGGAATACAGGTGGAGCACATCTGCATCTGCTTGGTGTTTCCATCCTTCTAAGCTTAACCTGCAGCCATCAAGCCTTTAAGACATAAATGTTCCATTTGCCCTTGTTCATTTTTTCTTTAATTATTTTATTACATACTAATGCACGTCACAGGTCGTGATCAAGCCTACTGTCATTTTGTCTCATTTGTTTTCTCCTATCTAAGAGGATACTAGGAGAGGCCTCTCTCCTTATGATGTTTAGAGACTCGACTAAGAAGACTGGACCCCTTTTTCAAGTGTATACATTAGATTCCAGGGATAGATACAGTGACTTGCTTCTGTTAAGAGTTGCATTGGTAGCCCATAAATCGCCCATCCCCTTTCAAAATCTTCCCCTTGAAGGATACATCTATTGTTCAATCACCTGACAACTGTCCTTTGTCCTTTTCTTAGTGCAAATAGGCTCTTGGGTGTAAAATTGTATGACTTGGAGACTAAAATCAGGCTTTCCCCTTAAGTATACATCATTAGGACATTATTACCGCATCTCATTGCGAATTTTAGAGTCATTTCTCACAGATGATGACTATTGACAAGTTGTTGCAGAGGCATAATCGTATTTTTCAACTAAAGCTGAAATTGTCTAATTACAGACCAAAACAATTATCAGCATTAATCAACATGTCAACCTCTTCAGCATTCTGTCAAACCCTTACAGGCAAATTTAACCCTTTTTTCTTGAGCTGATAAAGCACATGTCTCATTATGTATTGTCAATTACAAAACTGCCAGTTAAATTTTTAAATTCACAAATTACAAATTTTAACACTTACATACCATTGCTGCACATTAAACATGTTGCCATTTACACAATATCATTCATTATTTTGTGTCATTCTGGAATTTTGGATTTTTGCCCATACCAACTTTACATATCACATTTTATTCTATTGAATTTTATTTCAGAAAGACATCCAAGCTGTGCAAACTTTCAATGACGATATAAAAAGCATATTTTTCTACTCTCAAATAATAAAATACCATGCAATGAAAGGCAAAGTGCACATAAAATCAGATTTGAAACAAGATACGCATAAATTCTTTGTCAGCTAGGCAAATTCATATGTGTACTTCCATTTTTGCCTCCATTATTTCATCCTCTTGCACATAATTTATTGGCTTATTTTCACTTGGTATGCTAGGTACAAATATAAATTAAATTGATAATGTGGACAAGGGGCTTCTTGGCACATTGCATCTCCCATTTTTCAACATATCACACGATAGCGATGGGCTCAAAAGGAACACAATACCTTAAACTTGGATTTTAATAGGTGTATTAGAGTGCCATAAGTCCCAATCAGCTTGCTCTACATTAAGGTCTAGAAACTCGCATGTATTCAGAGGGTTTCTCACTTACCATTCCCTATTGAAACATAAAAATATTCCCTTACACCCACATTCACAGAGGGTTCCTTTATGTACAACCAAAAAACTCCAAAGCCAAAGGAAACTCACCAAAGGAATATTGTTTGATAAGACAAGACATGAACCCAAGAACAGTTCAACAAAGGAATAGGATTGTCTAGGTCAAAGTGAAATATCAACACAAAAACAAGTCTGCTTGGTTAGAATACTTTTCCCTTATCCACTTCATTTCATTTATTAATTAATTTGATTATTGCATAGTAATGCCTTGCACACCATTCACAACCCTCCCAGAACGTACTCTTGCTCTACCCTTGTAAATTCTATAAACAATCATATTACATGCTACCTATTTGAATATAAGGTTACTAAGATTGGTTATTCTCCTTACATATATACATACTTACTGAAGAGGCCCGTTTAGAAGGACATACACCAGTAAGAGACTGCAGAAGCATAAACTATAGTTCCCTTGTCAAAACTCACAGCATAGGAAGTGCTAGAAATACCCACATAAGTGACAGAAAAATGTTATCTCAAACTACAAATTTGATTTCTGAATATGAAAATTCAAAATTTGGATCCTACATTCAAAATATCAAAACAAAGTGACTACTGAAACTTGTTTGTCATGTATTAAATAAGAATATTCACATATATTAATACTATTTTGCACATTTGTAATTACAAGGCATTGAGGTAAACATCCACAAATTATAGACAATTCACGTGTGTGTATATGACCTTCCTGCATGTTTCATTGTAACGTAAATGCACAAACTAGTTGTAGCGACAAACAACACAAAGAAGAGTTTTAACTGTATAAATTGTATCTAAGTCCAACTAATACAACGGCAAGAACAGAGCTTTAAATAAATGTGTGTTTAGTTCAGAAACATTCATGCTGGATCATTTCTATAAGTTTTTTCCCATCCTAACTCTGCAAACCCTGAAATCCAAGAACCTTGCATTCTTCTATTCCCATATCCAAGGAAGCCCAAGTATCATGCTTCTACTTTATTTAGTGCACATTGAAATTCATTAAAAAAACCCACAAGTTTGGTCTGGCATTGACTCAATCACTAAAGGCTAAGGATACTATTTCAGTGTAATAAGAAGAAAAAGGAGAAATAAGCATTTAATGATAATTCTAAGCAAATTCTAGTAATGTAAAATGAAAGTGGACTTTCTGATGTAGTCAAGAGAGATATAACATAAGGTTTATGTGGGTTAAACGAAAAACGCCATTTAGTTCATCACTTTAGTATAATAGGCTCACCAGGCAAATCAGTGTTTAAACAAGATAGATCATATATACTCTCATTGTTCTGAAACCAAAAAGAGTTTTTATCGAGCAAACAACAACAGTAGCATGGCAGGCAAACAGTCACAAGGATAACATAAAAAAACTACTCTATACAAGATAGTTACCATAGTGTGTCCAAGCATTTTAACATATAGGAAGCCTAGAAACATTAGTTTAAACTTTAAGCCTATCAATTTAGGATGAATTCAAACAGTACTGATGATTATATCATGCTTAGCTACTTACTGTATTTGTGTTGCATTGTTGCAAACTCTCAAACCCACAAGACTCCATCATGAAACTGTACTCTGCAATCAAAACTAAAAGAAGATCAAATACCATGTAGATGTCAATTATAAGATTCATACATCTAATGTTGCTTGTTTAACCTACAAAATTAAGATAACAGTTTGCATACTGCCTGCCTTCAGTTATTGCAGATAGTGTGATTAGAAATGTCATACCTACCATATAATACTCACTGCAGCCATCAACCACAGACAGTTCATAAAAAGGTTTCATGGAGGTAAAAAATAAAATATATAACTATTTTGAACCTATAGCATACTTGTCTTATACTCTATAAAATCCATGATAGTTATTTCTGCAGTAAATGTAGCTGACCCTATTCATTTAAGATTTCATAATCAGCATCTAACGTTTTCAACTAAACCTGCTATTGGTAATGGAGAAGAGATTACACCTTCTGCATATCATACAATTGAAGTTATTTTTTGCATAGCATCAGCATCAAAATTCTTCAAAAATTATCGACCAATTTTTCATACATGCACTCTTAGGTAATAAAAGATAACATCAGTCTTATTTATTTATCTTTCTATATAGTTAATTGATGCGCACATGTAGCACCTTTTTTTGAAGACAAATAAAGGGTTGTACACAGTTGAGTTCCTCACATGTATATAGCACCTTTTGTTCAATAAAGGATCATAGGAGCCCGGGGGCTGCAATGCTCTCAATACAATACCGATGGATCAATCAGACTAGCAGCAGGGGATCTATGCATTCTAGTGCTCGTGTAAACCTTTTGCAGATGGATATTGGCATGTTCATTACAACTATTTGAATTTTGCAATTGAATTCTATTGTATTGGTAGTAATTTATAAATGTAAAAATTCCATACAGTCAAGAATCTTTCACCCAAGAAACAAGTAAATCCCCCTGAATATTACACCATAACAAAAACATACAACTTCATCAAAGACCCATCACAAGAAGAAATCTTAACAAACTCAAAACCATATCACCAGTTAGCTAAATATCAAACAGGATACCTTCTTGCAGCAGCTACCTGGCACTTAAAGCACCGAATGGATTATCTCATGAAACCTGAAAGCAACCCTGAACAAAAAATATAATTAGACTCCCCAGGACACTTATAATTTCAGACATTATATTAAAACCTATAAGAAGAATCAAAGTAAAACAACTGATTAAACATTATTAGACTCCCCAGGATACTTATCATTGCAAACAGTACATTAAAAACTATAAGAAGAAACAAAGCAAATCAACTGATAAAATGCTAATTGCCATGACAATAAGGAGAGACCCAAATGAACCTTCAACCAGGTAACTTTCTCATTCAAAAATACAGTTTAAATTCAAACAATGTATGACAAAGAGGCATTTTTACATGGAACATGCAAAAAAAGAAATATTTATTTTTACTTTGGTACAACTTCTCGAAATATGTTGAAAAATCCATTCCATGCTAATCCAAGTTATCATTATACCACAAAATCTATAGCAGCATATACTCCACTGATTAATTATTTGCAAGATGCTTAAATATAATATCTAAATATTTTCATTGAATACAACTGTGCTGCAATATCGCTTGCAAAAAAAATTACTACCAGGAACATTATACAAGGGGAAAACGCCTGTGGCGAGTTGTCTTACAATAGAAACAGAAATATTCCACTGAAAGAATCACCCAGTAGAAAAGGAGCTCCACACCAACACCATCTGTTTCACGGTTCATCCACGCCAAGAACTCTATACCGCTTGCGCTTGGCAGGGTACAGCAAAGATGATAGACCACAGGATAAATATCCCATCATCAGGTGAATAGAATAAGCAAAGCACTAAATTATGTGCCACATTGTCATCTAACAATAACAGAAAATTTTACAATAATTGACCATGTCTATCATTGTATTAAAATCTTAACCTCAATTGAAGCCAATGAACAAAATCTAAACTTAACAGCAAATCCGGTGCATCTATCGGCAACCCGTTTCACTTGCCAGTGATAAATGGATGACTCAATGCTTGCGATACTGTTAGCCGCTTATCTGGATCCAAGATAAAAATCCTTTCCAGAAGATCTTTGAAGTTGGACAACAATTTGGGATCCTCCCCTAGAGAGCTTTGGATAAGATTGCCAATATCTTTGGGTTTGATATTCACCAGCAGTCTTTTCACTGTCTGCTTGATCACATACAAATAAAACAAAACACGTTAATTTGGTACAGTTCCATGAAGAGATTTAATTAAGCAAACAAAAAGAGGCTGCAAATACCTTATCAAAAATTCAAAAATTACTAGAATAAATGTTGAAGCATTTACCTTCTTTGAAACAGGATCCTCTTCTGTGGCGTGAAAGTTCAAGTCCTGATCAAAATGTTGATCTGTAAAACTCCCCTGTCAAAGTCAAATATGGAAATCTATTAAAAACATTATAACTTCAGAACATATAGATTATCTATTTTGCAAGTAGAATGTCTGTTAGGACACCATAAAAAAAATTCAGGCATAGCAAGAAAAAAACTGTGCATCCCTCCCTATATGTAAAGCTGAGATTTATCTTTGACAAAAGATAGAAGACAATTACAAAAACGTAGACCAGAATGGAAAGCAGCTACTAGTAAAGAAACAAGTCAAATCAAAAAGATAGTGAAATGCATTTTCGAGAACAACAATGGAAAGCAGCTACTAGTAAAACAAATGCAAGAAACATCATGTATACAAATACACCAGCAAACATTCTAAGGCAATCAGCATGGACCTTTGCTCCTGGTCTCTTTCAAGTCCCAAATTGAGCAGAATCAGTGATAGCTGTCCAGATCAGAAGAAAGTATATTTTAACAGTAAAGTCCTGACATCCTCTAAAAATCTTATTCAGTCATCTCATACTCATAGGACTAGGCAAAGATAAATACTAAGTTGCCAAATTGGAATCAGGTACGGGTATGGGTACATGGGTACGGTATGTTGGTACTGCAAAAATATTTGTAGGGCATGGGTATGTCTGTACAAAAAACATATAAAAATCAAAAATATATACATTAAATTAAATATGTTAATTAAAAAATAATATATTAATATTTATTATTTAATAATGATGTATAATTATACAAGTTCTTTTTATTATTTGTAAATTTTAATTTTTTATTTATTTATAATTTTATTATATAATTATTAATATATAATTTAATAAAAAATATATTGACACCCCAATATACTAATTATTAATATATAATTATATTATTTTATTATATAATTATTAATGTATAATTTATATTATTTTATTATATAATATACTAGTATATTATATATTAGTTTAGTTTATATTATTATTAATTTATAATTTTATTACCTGTTGTTGCTGGTGAGAAGACTACAGCTCAGAACAGAAACCATGCTGTACTGGGTCCATCTCCCACCCCTCGGATCTACTGGTATTGGTATTGGATAAGATGCTGGGTATACGTATGCTGGTGGTATTGCTGTTGATGGTTCTATCGTCATTTGTAAGCTATATCAAAACATCAAAATCAACAATCGAGCCCCCTATGCTAGAAGGCCAAATGAACGAATTTCATTATTAGCAGTAGGGGCATGAATGAACTATCTCAATCAACAGATCACCAGCATATAATATCTCAAGCAGTGGGAAGAGATCACATCTTTGGATCTCAACATAGAGAACATCTTAAGGTTTTCAATCCTATCTGTACAGGTCCCCCTTCTTCAACTAAATGGAGGAGAATGGTTCAGAGAAAACCCAACCATCTAAAATTCCATACTCCATCAAAAATAAGAAACATAAAAAATAACAATAATGTTTATGACAAATATTAAAAACAAGTGCAGTCAAAAGACGTTTTCCATTCATTTAGGGCTTTTAATTTTCAGGATTCAGGAATAAAAAAATGTGGTTTAGGGTTTTTTCAAGGTCAAGACACAAACAATCCAATTCCATGCCGATTCCGTTTCCAGTACATTTCGTACCCAAATCAGCTTAATTTTCCGGTGATTTGGTAACATAGGATAAATATAAAACAAACCACATAGGAAGGCATATTCACATAATACTGCCTCTTCAGTTGGAAACAAGCAAAGAAATTTAAAAGAATCATTGAGCAGAAACCATGATAACTATTCAGATCAGTGTAAGTATTTCCCAACAGTAAGGTCCTGACATCCTCTAAAAATCTTATTCAGTCATCTTGTACTGATTGGGCTATGAAAAGATAAATATAAAATATGAAGGAAGGCATATTCACATAATACTACCTCTCCTGTTGGAGACAAGCAAACAAAATTAAAAAAATTATTGAACAGAATCAGTGATAGCTGTCCAGTTCAGAGTAAGTATTTTCCAACAGTAAGGTCCTGCCATCCTCTCAAAATCTTATTCAGTCATCTCACAATGATAGGGTATAAAACAACCTCTGAAGGAAGGCATATTCACATAATACTACCTCTTCAATTAGAGGCAAGCAAAGAAAATTAAAGAGCATTTTAAAAAGTAAGTTGATAACCTTCAGAAAACCCGTCATAAAGAATAGAATGGCAGCCTAATGCTCTGATCCAGGAAACTATGCTCATGATATGGTTGACTCTAGTGGTCAATGGAAAGTTATTTAGCTGTGGAAATTAATTTAAATGTCAATTATCTTTGCTTTCTGGATATTTGTCCATCAATCAGTTAGACATGCATGTAGCCTAAACTCTTAGTTAGTCTGCCTAGAGGCCTGTTCTATCTGTTATAATTCCATTAAAATTTAAGTTATTATACCCACAAAAGGAAGATAGAGACACATTAACGCATGCCCTTAAGTCTAACACACAGCTCATCAATAAGAAAAAGCAACTTGCCTATTCCTTCACTGACTGCTTAGTAATCCACCTGTCAACCGGGAGTTGAGTCTGTTAAAAACACTTGATAACCCAGATTTAATGCAAATTATACCACATAATCCTATTAAATATAATTGTTCTCACCTTCCTCAACATCTTCTTTGGGAAGGGTCCCTTCAGCTCCATGTGAAGCCTCAGCATATCATTGTTTGTTGGGCCTGGGAAAAGAACTTTTCCAAGATAAAGCTCAAACAAGCAGCATCCGACTGACCACATGTCCATGGCATGGTCATAAGGTAAACCTAGAACTGCAATAGCATCAAAAAGCTTATTAAATTTTTAAAAGCAATAACAACATATTGAACTAATGATATGATGTCTACAGTTCCTAACAAGAAAGATTGCAAAAGAACCAATAACCAGCATTAAGCCAGCCACGTGAAGCAGTACCCACAAATTATGATTTGCAGAAAAGAACATATACAAATTAAAGGAGGACAAGAACTTACTTATTTCAGGGGCACGATAGAAGCGGCTCACAAGGTAAGGTGTAATCTCATTTTTACCAGCAAACATTGCATTCCCAAAATCACAAAGCTTCAGAACATTCTTTGCTTCATTTACCTGCAAATATTTTCTAAAAGTGGTTAGAAAAAAGGTAAATTAACATGAGCCTTAATCTAGAATAAAAATTCAATTTGATTGAGCCATTATTTTTCAAATAATATGAAAATTGAATAATATCATACCAGCATATTATCAGGCTTGATGTCACAGTGCAAAACTCCACAGTTCTTCAGATGCTTTAAAGCAATAAACAATTGTTTTGCATACGCTCGCACTGCAGTCAATTTAAGACCAATATTGCGACCAAATTTCTTAAGAACCTCTCGAAGATTCATGTGCAAAGACTCAAATACTAAACAAAGATGATTCCTATACTTAAAGCTGGAGAGAAATCTGACACAGTGACGTTTATCTTCAGGGTCAGCACCAGCCAGTTTTTTCAATATTATTAGTTCTTCTTGTCCTGCTTTATACCTGTGGTGCAAAATATTGACAGAAATTACAGAGGAACGGGAGAAAAATCAACTACTGAAGAAAGCAAGGAAGTTCTTTGACTGAAGTTGGAGAATAAACGCTTACATAGTTTCATTGTTTCGAATAATTTTAATTGCAATCTCTTCAGGCTCTCCCTTCCCAGCCTTAAGATCCTTTGCACGAACAACACTTGAAAACACACCTTTCCCATGAGCTGCTATGATTTCATAGCGACCATCAAGGACCTCCCCTATACGATAACCTGGAAGTCAAATACCAATTAGTTATACCAAGTTACTTTTGTTTGTAGACCAAGCAAATTGTCCAAAGTTCCAAAACACATTTACGATAAATGGATCATCAATTTCAATTGAATACAAAAAAAATGTCTATTAAAATTAAACTTAAAATTTTGCTCCCACAAAATAAACTCACTATAATATCCTTCTGCATCATCCCAGTTGTCATGAAGACCACTTGTATCAACAGGTAAGCCATCTCCTCTAGCCTGAAGAAAGTAAAATATATGAATAGTAAGAGAAAAATATATGCAATAGGGCACTAATGTCATCTAATCCCATATCAACATATACAGCAATCCAAGCAACCCTGTTTGTGTCCAATGCAGTATACTTTCTCATCACTTACAAGACACAATTGCTATTTCATTTAATCAAACATATGTCTATACATGTGTGTAGAAACAATAATTTGCAATTTAATCTTAACAAACAAAATGCTATAATATCAATATTACCGGTTTACGTATTTTTGCAGGAGTCTCTCCAAAGATGTCATCACTAAACATATCCGCAGCCACCTCACTCTGAAATAAAGAAAAAATGTCATTTCCATAATTAGCATAGCAGAAATTGAGTGCCCACAGGCAACAGAACAATTATGGCAGGCACACAAAATCAAGACACACAAACAACACATTCTAAATTAAGCAGGATTAAATTCATAAAATAAATGGTTCCAAGGTCATTATTTCAAGCAAAAAGGCAATCCTTTCCACAAATAGCATAACATTTCTTTAGTTTAGAGAAATTAACAAGAGAAACTACTGCATACATGCAAGCATACTGACCTTTGGAGAGCCTTCACCTAGAGCACCGGTACCCAATGTTTTCTCCGCTGGGAGTACCCCATTTTGTGTAGACTCTTTTCCAACAGAAAAAGTTGAATCGGGTACAAAAATATCACTCCCATCCTGTCCATTATCAGCATGTCCAGTGATCTGTTCCGACTGTCTAATTGAAATCAGTGTCGCAGCTGTGTTTGTCTCGGGCTGATTATCTGAAGTAGATGTATGAGCATCTGTTGCAATTTAAACATTTGAATTACATTTATTCTCAGAAGTAAAAATAATCACACTTTTCTGGCATATCTTTCCTCTCTAAAAAGTGAGATACATTCACCAATAAAACATGATTAAATACCTTTTCCAGCATCTTGGCCTGCTTCTTCAGTTATCATCGTCTGCTGATTCTGCTGTCTGTACTTTTCTAGTATTGCCTGTCTCCTCTTCCTGCTTTCCTCTTTGATTTTTTCAACATCATCCTCTTCTTGCTCTGCAAGTTGCAATGCAACTCTCTCCTGGTATTCTTCTTGGTTCTCCTCCTCCCTGCAAAAACAATTTAGTTAAGACTGTGCAGCTCAAGAAGGGAACCCCAAAATAGAGTGTACACATTCAAAAGAAGCTGAAAGAACAGTACAATTTACCCACCTATTTCTTTCTTTCTCCTCTTTAAAATCCTGTGTTGATTCTCCATACTTTGATGTACGCTCTCTTTCTGTTGTTCTGTCTCTTTGTCTGTCTCTGTCTGATTGTCTTTCATGACCATATCTATGATGTCTGTCATAACGGTCATCATTTCGACCAGATCTTGAGATTTCTCTTGAATTTGATCTTCTGTCCCGTTGACCACGATCCCGGCTGCTTCTACTCCGTTTCAACTCCCTCTCACGAGATCTAGATGTTTTCCTGACTTCATCATAAGCCCGGACTCTCTCTCGCAAATCAGAATACCGATCCCTTACTTCCCGAGACCTTGAACGCTTTACACCATAACCCCTGTCTCTATTCCTGTCACGAGAAAGGGACCGACCCCGGTCTCTATTCCTGTCACGAGAAAGGGACCGACCCCTGTCTCTATAACTGTCACGAGAAAGAGATGGCAGCCTCTCTCTATACCTGTCATGAGAAGGAGATCGTACCCTGTCTCTAAGTCTATCACGAGATGGAGATCGACCCTTGTCTCTATACCCATCACGGGAAGAAGATTTGCCCTTGTCTCTATACCTGTCATATGAAGGAGATGAGCCCTTACCCCGGTGCTTATCTCCTGCAATTTCAGGAGATCTTGATCTGTCCCTTTCCAATGGCTTATCTTTATTGATGTCTCGAGACTTTGAACTCCTCCTTTCATAGTATATTTCTTTGTACTGATGGTCTCTATGATTATCCTCAATGCCATTTTTAGCACCTGGAGACTGGGGCTGGGAATAATATTGGAGATCCTTTAAAACCTCTTTGTCAACACCAATTCTTTGCCATTGCCTCTCTTTGTCACTATCTCTTAAAGGAGATTGTGAACAGCCCCGTTTTGTTTGTCTATCCCTTTCTGTATCTTTAGAAGGAAATTTTGATTTCTCTTCTTGCCTACTTTGCCTCTCATTTTCAGTATATTTCAAAGGAGATCTTAAATGGCCTCGTTTGCGCTTTTCCTCCTGTTCAATATCTTTTAAAGGGGATGGAGAATGCCTCTGTCTCCTACACCTCTCCTTTTCACTAACCTCTAATGGAGATTCAGAATACCCCTCCTTGTTGTGGTCATCTATAGAACGGGACTTGCAGTGAATTGTTTCATTGTCTCCAACTTTGCCACCATCCCAACTCCCCGCACGGCCACACTGAGTGTTTTTATCCATGCTCTCTGACAAAGTCTCTTTTCTGTGCCTTGAATAAGGGTGATAATTCAAATGCTTCAACTCATCCTCTCGAATGGCATAATTTTGTTCCCATATATACTTCCTGTCATCTTTGATGTTACTGGCCTTTGTTCCCTCAGAGGGCAGCTGATCCCTACAGGACTGTCCATTACCATCTTCAGATATTTGAATTTCCCTAGAAACCTGATTGGTATGCTGAGCACCCTGAATTGTCATCTTACTTCTATCAAATCTGTCAGACTTTGAGTCAGCTTTACAATACTTTTCAACTTTAATTCCATCATATTTGTCGAATTTTCCTATCAGATTATCACTTCCTCCATTTCTATCTTTTAAATGCATGTCCTTTCTCTTTTCAACAAGAACCATCTCAACATCACTGTTTTTTGTAGATTTGTTGTAACTCTCACTTACATTTTTATCAGAGAACCCTGAAACACCTGTAAATCCATTCTCGACCTCGGTATATCCATCTATGGATTCTGACATTTGGTCTGTGAGCCTGTTAGATCCCTGCAAATAAAAAACTTATTCTTATAATGCGACTGACGTTATTAGACAGAACAGTAAAGGAATTACAAATATGTGTAAATGGTAAAAAATAAGTGCGAGCACAAGATCACCACAACTTTGTGCAAATTTAGTTAAGGTGAGAAAGAACACTGGGAGCACAAGATCACCACAACTTTGCGCAAATTTAGTTAATTTGAGAGAGTTCAACAAAACTGTTACTGGCATAGATTTAAAGAACAGCAGACATTATTACAGAGTTCTAATGTAGCTCAAACCCAACTTGTATTTACAGATAAATCAAACAAAGTGTATCAGCTACAAAGAACTAAATTTTTTTAGATTGATTGAAGAAGTAATTTTAGACGCTTGTTAATTTTGATCATTTTTTGTCAAAATTACCCAAAACAAAACTCTTTTATCCACTTGTTTTAATTTGGAGTTTGATAACCCCAATAGAAATCATTACAGTGATAGTGAAAAATAACATAGCAGCAGCAAAATTTTGAGATAAACTCCATAAAATCAAGAAAGATAACTCAATTTTCCTGGTCATTAGTGATATGATTTTTCCCTCATCTCTCCACTGCAATATTACATAAGATAATATCTCCGGATCAAAACAAAGGTATATATGTGCAGATCTAATCCCTCAGGGGCAGACTTGACCAGTCAAGCTGTTGAAAAACACAGATGATGGTCGCAGCTTCCATTCCCCTGGATTTACCCCCACATGGGTGGAGGGCAGCTCATGCAGACAAAGGTTATAGTGGTGTGTGTTAGGACTTCGCTTTACAGTTCCCACAAAGTATTGATTCCTCCATTACAAAAATGTGTGTGTGTGTGTGTGTGTGCAGATCTAGCTTAAAAGATAACACTTCTCAAGATTTGAGAGCAATCTAATATAACACATATAAGAATCATCCATATAACAAACATCAAACTCGTCTTAAGCATTCGTAATATAACCATTCGCTAGAACTAAAGGTTAATGTGAAGCAAGACAAATAAGTAATAAATCTGTATAACCAAAATTCAGCATTGATTCCGTAGGCAAATTTGCATTGCAGAATACATTTGGCTTAGATGCCGCAACTCAGGGTCATCTCACAGTGAAAAGCACCAAGGACTTGCATTGGACCTTCTGCACTGGGACATGATATATTACCCAGTTCCAAAATGTGTTCACTTCTCCTCGAGAAATGAACATGAAGCTCCGCTATGAAACCCCTACGGCTTTTTATACTCGAACTAATCCTTTGACCCTTCTAAGTTAAAATTTGAACGTATGGTAGCATTTAGGGTTGTGGTCCGGAGGTGAATCGTCGGGAATTCACCATTATTGTCACGGTTATGAACAAAGACTCCCCAAAATATTGGAACCTTATTCGAACTAACCATAAACCAAAAATTAAAATTAAAAAATGGATTGCTCGCAAGGTCGCTACAGTGATACGGCCACAGAACCTCGGTGATTAATTACAAAGCAGAGGGCAATTTAAGCTCAATTTCCTTAAATAAGAATAAATTATTAACCCTAAACCACATCACAGAAATTCACTGCGACTAGCTGCAAGTCGACCATAAAAATTGGAGGGCTTTCGAAAAAAGATCTAATATTAGGGACAATTTTTTTGTTTAAAAAAATTAAAAAAAGTACCTTAGGTGCAGCTGATTCAAGCCCCGTGAAGATTGAGGCAGCCTCATCAGGCTGTATTTCCCCGGACTCGATCTCGGAAAGGGCGGGCTTTCCTCCATCTTCTTCTTCGTCTTCCACAATTTCTCCTTCTTCCTTCTCATCATTATCATGAGCAGAAACCCTAGCAAATCGAAACCCTTGTTCTTTATCTATCCCGTCTGCAAGATTATTCTCAGTCTCGGAATCGCGTTGTTTTTTGTGGTGGTGGTGTTTATGCTTGTGGTGACGGTGGTGATGCCTGTGTTTATCCTTATCTTTTTCTTTATCCTTGTCCTTGTGATGATGGTGCTTGTGTCGCTTAGAGTACTCATCAGTCTCATCTTCGGCTCTCTTTCTTCGCGTGTCTATCCTGTACGGCTCCGCCTCCATGTCTGCTGCTTCCTGCGCGTTCATCCCTCTTTCTCTTCTTCCTTAACAGGGCAATCTGATAGAAGAATGCAGTCTTTACCTAAAATGGCAAAATCCCAATTAAAGCGAAAAAAGAGTCTCTATGTGCTGACTGTATCGGGGAGAATAACTAAGAAATAATTGAGGCTTCGGCTATCTCCTTTCATCTCCTTAGCGTTAATGAGACCGACCACGTGTTTTAACTCTTTGTACTGAGAATTTTCCAAGTCATTTTCCATTTAGTTTTGTGTTTATTTGAGGAGAAGGAACTATAGGCACGCCTCCTCCTATTAATAACTTTAATTTAAACAAATGAGAGTTCATATTTATTTCATATTTGACAAATTTTTGTATAACTCTAAAGTAAATATGCAAAATATTTAACAAAATAAATATTTAAAATTAATTTTGTGAAATGTAATTGGCTCAAAAATTTTGAGCGATAAGGGCGATTTTTCCGAGTCCATTATCTAAATTGCGATTATAGTGGGAGATGGAAAGGGCAGGAGAAAATGGCATGTTTTTCTCTATTGAATGTGCTCAGAAAAACTGCAACAGTTTATTTCAGCTTGGACAGTTTCAAAATCCATTTCAAATTCATTTCTTTCCCCAAAGTTGCGAAGAGCTCTGGTGTAAGCAATTTACCCAAGTTTTTAAATGGGAAATGAAAGTTTTTCAATTATTTTTGTGAAATTCATTTGATGTGGTGTTGGCAAGCATAGGTTGTTTTTTTATCACAATAAAGTTAATTTCTATGACAACTTTTTTATTTTTTCAGCTTATCGCCATTATTTATGTGTTACTGACAGACATGATTTTTTGTATAATTTTAATCTGCAATTGACATTGTGATAAAATTTGAGGTTACTATTGGCAGTGCAAATAGTGACTGTTTTGTTTTCTGACTGCATTTTATAAGCTAACTTCCTTGTTATTTTACTAAATTAACGGAAAGCAAGACAACTTATTTTTAATTTAGCTAAAAGTTCAGGCTTACACTTTCTGCATCCAAAAATTCCAGTTTTCAAGCAACTCTATACCATAATGTTTGTCAAAATACTTGTAATTGATCATAGGGTAAAGGGTTTCAAGAAATCAAAAATCTTAGAACCTAACTAATTGTTTTCAATTGGCAGTTCTATTTTGTTGAGGTAATCAAGAAATCTAAAAACCTTTGATTTCTTGTTGATCGAGTACCTAGTGCTTTCTTCTAAAAGACATGACATACAACTTATGTTCAAAAAGGGCTATTGTATGGAGACTGATATGTCCTTGGATATCTGAGGTGGAAAGATTCACAAGCACCGGTCGATGCGCTTTTCCACCATGCCATCCTTTGTTGATAGTTTGAGATTTTGGTATTAGTGGCATATAAGAAGCACATCAATCCATCTATAATGAATCCCCCATTCTGGGAAAGCTATGAGATATGTTCAACTTTTATGCAATTGTTTGTATGCCCTACTATTGTCAAAGTGCAATCTTGAAAAAGGGAGGGAAAATAATGAAGTGGTTCCATGACTTGTTCCAAAATTATAAGGCTCTCATTAGAGGTTTTGTCCATCAAATAAAATCCAAAAGAATTTCAAAAAGAGTGAAAGCTAGCACAAGCCATCTTTGAGTCATTTGATCAATTGGCAAAAATCCCCCCTAAAAGTGAAACTTTAGTCAAGATTGTCACATTAAATATATGTGAAGTTTAAATTGTCTAAAATTAGAAGTGCTAATAGAAAATGCTCTTTTTTCTCAAAGAATTTCAGAAGATTTAATTATATTTTCCCCTCCCTTAATTTTTTTAATCACCACTTGGAAAGATTAGACCATTGTCTTTGTTTGTGTATTCAAATTACTTATCTTGTACACTCTGTTCAATATTTTGTTTACCATCTTTGAAGAAATTTTGATGGTAATTAAGTTGTATGATGGGGATACATTGTTGGTGACAATTTATGTGGCTTTCATTCTTGTAGGCTGTGTCTGTTATCTGCCCTCGTACAACCAAATCCTGTGCATTTTTTAAATTGAAATTAAAGTCATTTCCAAAGGTATATTCTCAAATTTAACGTTTTCTTAGAAAATTCCAAATTTTCATGGAATTATACAAACTCTTGAAACAATTTTTAACTTTTGGCCATGCAGGTCCCTTCTCGGCAGAAAAGCGGCAGCTTTTGCTCTTTAAGAGTAACGATCTAACCATCCTTATACATTAGTTATCCTTTTTGTTATTGACTTTCCTACACACTCTGTGTAGTCTTTTAGTAGACTGGATGATGTAAGGTTCAATCTTGGTGCTCACATCACATACTCACCGAACTTAGTTCACATTGCAAACATGGGTTTTATAATCTAGTTTGGTTAACTAGGACCTCCATCAGTGAAAATTTTGTAAGAAGATTATATATTCTATTTAAATGGACAAGTAGGATTATTTTGGACTATGACCTCAAAATAGTCCTATTGCTTGTTCCTCGTTGAACTTTGTATATGGGTGTACTCTTCATTTTGATCTAATGGTTTCAAATATATTCATAAAAAATTTATTATAACCATTTTATAAATATTGTGCCATGTCATTGTACAAAACCACTTTTGGATATTTTTTGTCTGAAATATTAGAATTGATGGGCGGCATGTTTTGTTAATATTTACAGAGAACTTGTATCTTGCCTTACTACAAATACAAGAGAATGTTCCTTCAATTTGAAACGTACATTGTCATTGTGGTATTTGCTCATCATTAATTTTCCTTACATTTTTTTATTAACATTTTTTTTGTATCACTATGGAGTGAGTGGTGAAGTTAAGAAGATATTTTTTTCGTACATACCCCACACTGATTACATGGCACTAAAAAATGATGGCATGAATTTTTTGTGGTAAATAGTGAGATATTAGGGCATTAAATGTGAGATGGAATGGAATTGGAATCAAGTGAGGGAGATACTAAGAATAACTAACCCCTTTTGGATGTTTTTTGTCTGAAATATTGGAATTAATGGCCATAATTTGTTATTATTTACTAAGGACTTGTATCTTGCCTTAGTACAGATACAAGAGAACGTTCCTTTGAATTGAAACATACATCGTCACTGTGGTATGTGCTCATCACTGATGGGCCTTACATCGTGTGAACATTTTTTCTATTTCAGTATGGAGTGAGTGGTGAAGTTAAGGAGATATTATTTTCCTACATGCCTCAGACTAATTACATGGCACTAACAAATGATGGCATGAAGTTTTGGTGGTAAATAGTGAGATATTAGGGCATTAAATGTGAGATGGAAGGGGATTGGCACCAAGTGAAGGATATATTAAGAATAATATATTACTGTAATTCTGAATGAAAGGAGAGTTGTCTCCATTGTGGGGTTCTGAGAGGAAGAAATCAAGGTAGCTTATATGATAGTTGGGGAACTTATTCCAGGGAATAAATTAAAGTATATAAGATTTTGTGGTTTCCTAATTACTCCACCAAGGACATGATGTTAATGTGGATTTTATTTCTTTTGAAGCTTCCTTTGATGATTTGATCAAATATTGGTGGTCTTTCCCATTTAGAATGTGTTTTTATATGCAAAACAATGAGATACACAAGCATTTACCTGTGCATCACCTCTTTGTAAAAGAAGATTGCTCCTTGAGTTGAATATCTCTCTCTCTATGAGTAGATTAGAAGTTTTTAATAAATTGGGATAGTTATACATATAGAATGGAAGACGAATTCAAATTTAAATTTCAGGCCTACTAACCTACCAAAGATGTTTTTAAGGTTTGTGATAGATATAATAAGATGCTTTTCAATAGAGTAATTTATCACCTAGAGCATCTACCATGAGAGCTTGTATTTTGGTGTGCAAAAATTTATTTTTGGTCACCATGAAAGAGAGGGCCTAGATGTGTTATTTATATGTTGAGTAGCTATGAAGGGTTAATAGGATTAACGTGGTCTTTGTAGCAGCAACTAAAATAGAAATTTTTGATTTCTGATGCAACTTTTTTGGGCATTGAAATACCTTTTTGATAGTCTTTGCTTTTTGTTAGCATTTTAATTTGTTTCTTGCAAGACAACACAAAAGGGTATAGCATACAAGATAAAACCTCTCTACAAATTAGCAAGGGAAGCTCCTTGAGATATGAAACTACTATAATTCAAAGCTTTAAACAAGTTTACAATTTTGTACACCATACAAATTTATCAATAGAGTTTGCATGAAAGGAAATGATTGAAAGTAAATCCGACTTATCTTTTTGATCTCAAAAGGTTATGCAGAAGACCTGAAAGTAATTACCTCACAAATGAAGGTTCTTATATTTAAAGTTTGTAAATATGAAAGACAAATGCTTACTACTAGCTAATGTAGAAACTATGAAATCCACATCAATAGGAGACAATTAAACAACACTAATCTACTAAATTAAATCACAATGCAAGATCTAAGTAAAGTAAACCACTCAAAAACCCATAAAGTTACTTCCAAGATAAAAGACAAGTGTATAATAAGCTTTATGAATTGTTCTTTCTTGCTTTAGACGCATTTTTCTTAGAATTTTGCCAAATTTTTAACTGTTGGGTAGAGTTTAGTGAGGGAAAAACTATCCTACAAAGTGCTCTAGACCTAATTTGAATTCCCTCTAAATGCCTAGGCACATATCTCTTCCCTATTTTTATGTGTTTTATGGATTTCTTATGTAGCTTTCCCAACCTTGATGCATGCTAAAGGACTTACTGCCACATTTCCTCATGCCATGCAAAATTATCATATGGTTTAGCCATTGACTTAGTGCACCTAACTACAAGGAAAAATATTGTTCACTCAATGTCACTTCTATACACCCATTCCATTGATCTGATCTATCGTTCTCTGCTCTTTTTGCCCTTGAGCACAATCATTGTTTAATCTTATCAAACCCAAGGCAATCATCCTTCCCCTGCAAAATGTGCTAGTGGAAGTACATAGATCCTAACAAGATGACCTTGTAAACTGACTGGGAAGACCACAATCAACTTGGTATTATGTTACTACTAACAAAAATTTGAGTATCAGCTATCAACACATTAGACAAAAAGGGGAGCAAAAGCTGAGTTTCGTATGGATACCAACACTTTTCTCCTAATGATAAGTGCAAGTTCAGTTTATCTTTAGGGACTTATTGTAGTGAATAAAGCTATATTTTTCTTTACACACTTTTTATCTTATTTTATAGCCATTGAATTTCTAGGCAAGATCATCTGAGTGATGTTGAGCCTTTGCTTGAGAGACATGACAATAAAATTAAGTGTTCCATTGCAGATCAAATGTTGAAGATCTCAAGCTCCTCATTGAAGTCCTTAATTGGTCTTTTGGTTTTAATTTACAAGGAACTAGTAAATAATTCATGCTTGACTCCATACACTGATATTTTCTACACTATGCAATCTATGTGGGAAAACTTTGGTATTAGCCAATAAAAACATACAACAAAGGGACAGAAAAAAACACAAATAACCTCAACAAATAATGAAAGACATTGTTGGAAAATTGACATCTATCATATTGTTCAGACTCAGTGAGTTGCAATGTGGTCTCATGGATGCAATTCCAAGTCAGACTTACCAATTCTGCAGCCTTCATTTGCAGACTTGGCCAAATCTAACAGTTGATAGTTGTAGACTCAACCAATTTAGAAAAAACAAAAAATCATCTTGAAATGAAAAAAAACTGTAACAAATATTTATTGTATATCACATGTTATTTATTGCCAAGTTTTGCTGACTCGACATGGATCAAGTATGGATGCTCCTACATGAAATCTTAAACCAAGACTGTCTTACAAGGCCTAGTGATTTTTTTCCAAGTAAATCCACTTATTTGTTGGTCCTAGAGTTGGCTTTGGGCTAAAGATGCTAGAAGTCCTCTTGTTTCGAGAAAATGTTAATGAAATACAAGAATATTTCTAGATTTACTATGAAATTATAGGTACCAAATTATGGAAGTTTGGCCTAAATTGTCTTTCCAAGTGCATAAGTCTAATTAATGTTATCCTTTTATTTGGTAAGGGACACGTGGACATTGACAACTTGACTTCAATTATTAATGGGCTAATTGATTTCTTCAACAAGTCTTGGAGACAATTTCATGCCACATGTATGATAACTACTTTCTTGCAAGTTATAAATGTATTATAGAAATGATTTGCTAAAATTTAAATATTCTTTAATCGACATCTTTACGTCTTCTTGTGAATAGTATTATTTTCTTGTACATTTCATGTGTCTACAAAATGTTTTGGTCAAATCATACTAGGATGACAAGAATCACTGCCCTCAACATCTTAACTATTCTTGGAGTTGGTGCTTCCACGAAATTGTTGGATTCTCTCTTTGTCTTTACATACTTTTCTACCCCCTCCTTTTTCCCTACATCTCCTCATTTTGACAGTAGAAACTAGATCATGACAATCAAAATTTTACATCCTGCGAGGGTTGGATTGTCTTTGTGCTCTTATTCATCTGAAATGTGATCAACAGATCTGAGTGATTTTGGTATTTTAATCTTATTCTTCTCCAACAACAACCAAGTGTGTTCATTCATAATTTTATCACTCAATATCCATCCTCTTGTTTGAGAATAAAGATATAAAATTGAAACTTCCTACATTTTCATAATCCTAGTAGTCAAGTTTTTTGGATATCATGTTTTGAAAAATAATATCATCTCCTCTTATGAAGTTCTTGTTTTGTTATAGTATGAAATTCAAGGGTTAAGTCAGGGATGCTTAGCTATTAGAATTTATAACTTTTTTACTATGGTTTCTCTTTTGTCTCAAAAGAATCCTATTTAATGCTTCTTGGCTAGTAACTTTTGAGCAACCTTCTCATCAACCTTTTTTGTACCCTAGATGTTTTTTCTTTTTCATTGACAAATGAACGAGAGAAATGAAAATTTTAGTAAATGTCATTCCATTCTTTATCCCAAGATGAAACATATGTTCAATAGCTCTGCTAATCCCTTCCAATGCATTTTCTCAATCTCTAAAGCAAATACATATCTCAATTTATGAAACCAATGGTGCGAATGAACCAATAGAGGGATTGGATAGAGATGTCCCTATTTGCGTTAAGGGTTGACTTTTTAATAATGAAATTGTGAGTACTCCTTCAATTAATAATTAGTGTGCTCCTACTTGTAAGAATTACCACTACTTAGAGGCTTTGTGGGGAATAAATACTTGATAGTGCACAACAAGATATAATTAGTTGGCGCTCTTTTGATGATTACTTTGATGCCACTTTTATCTCTATATCTTTTTTATCCTAAATTGCTTGTTCAATATGGACAATCTTCTTCTCTCCACACTTGTGTCCCTTACCATATTTATTTTCATATTTAAAAGCATAGCCCTTTCACCTTTTTTTCTTCAATTTGTTAAGGTGTCCACTTGGTAGGTTGACAAAGGGCTGGCAATTGGGTTTTAAGTTCTTTGACTTCAGTGAATGTTTGCCTCGTAATGGCCAAATGTTTTCCCTCTATCTTCCTTTTCAACCCTGCTCATAAACTTGTTAGCAAATGGTTAACTATTTATTAAAAAGTGACAAACTATTTATTTATTGATTTCATGTTATAAAAATTTGTGATTTTTTATTTAATCATTGATAATGTGTTTAATTTTCCTATTTTACATAACCTATGCATTGAAAACAACAATAGTATCTACAAATATACTTTAACAACATATAGAATTTGACAAGGAACATATTACACCTATTTTATTTTATATTTCTAGTGTTTTTTTTATTATGCATAAAATGTCAAAAAAAAGTGAACCAAAAAAATCATTGCATACTATCATAGATGTAGAAAGTTATGAATCAATGAATACGAATGAAGAACGAACAATAGATGAAGTATTGAAAGACAATAATCTTTTTAGGATAAGTCCATTTGTATACAACATAGGGGATTGTCTTTTTGACTCTTTGCAATATTTGTTACATATGCACTTCACTTCCATAGAATTGCAAAATGGTATGATTGATTACTTTCTTAATTGCCTAGCAAAAAAGGACCCTGAGGCTTTGTTTTCATATAGACATGAGCCAAATCTTGAAACATTGAATGAATTGCATCAAATTACTGATGCTAATACATACTTACAACATATGCACCTATCTGCAGTTAAGAAACCAAATTCTAAAGAGTATGGCCTTTGGGGTGACCAATTTTGTATTAAATGGCTAGCAAAGTGGTTAGGTATCCAAATATGTATTTGGTCGTCAACTAGAAAATTAAAGTACTTAAATTTCAATGAAAATTCAGAAAGTACTACATATTCTATTTTGTTCCATGATGAAGACCGTTTGAATGGACATTTTGAACCAATTGTTTCCAAAAAAAGAAAGCCATTGGAACAACATATTAACCAATGTAAACACTCAAAAACAATTACTAACATGAGAAAACAAATTGTGGAGGATAAGTCAATAGATTCAATGTCCAAGTTCAATAAATATGCAATATCAATACCAAATTTTGCATTGGATAATATCATAGATGTAGAGAACTATGAGTCAAAAAATAGACATCGAGATATCTCAATTGACACAGTATTAGAAGACAATAACCTATTTAGAATAATCCCATTTGTATACAATGTAGGCGATTGTCTTTTTGACTCATTACAACTATTGTTACATATGCGATACACATCTGTTGAACTAAGAAATGGAATAGTTGATCATTTTCTAAATTGTCTGGCAATCAATGATCCTGACACTTTGTTTTCACTTCAAACTGAGCTAGACTCGCACACACTATCCAAAATGCATGGAGTTCATGGTGTTAGTACATATCTGCGACGCATGCAACTATCTACACTTCTAAAGCCAATTTGTAATGAGTATGGACTTTGGGGACACTTGTTTTGTATTAAATGGCTATCCAAGTGGTTAGATGTTGAGATATGTATCTGGTTTTTAACAAGAAAAACAAAGTACTTGCATTTCAATGAAAATTCACAAAGTACAACATATTTTATTCTGTTCCATGATCAGGATCATAAAAATGGACATTTTGAACCACTTGTGAGGAAAAAAATTAAGACACCTGAACAAGAGGCTCACCAATCTAAATAATGTGGAATAAATATATATTCCCTAAAAAAAATCCACAAAAAAAACAATAGATACAATGTCTAGATTATGCAAAAATGCATTATCAATATCAGATTGTGGTGACAGTCTTTTCAATACTATTGCAAGTTTGACTGGAAATGAATATGATGGCCCATGTCTTAGACACTACATGGCTCAATCCTTTTGCAATGCAATTTTCTAAATGGAGACAACATAGAAAATGAATGCCTTCAAACATGCTTAAAATCTGAGTTGAAAATTACTTGTGGTGTCACAAATTGGGAAACATTTATTGCAAAAGTTGGAGATCCATTTGAGCAAAGTGAAATTGAAGGATCTAATTTTTGTTTTGAATGGCTATCCTACATTTTGCAAATAAAAATTAAGTTTTGCTTAGAAAACAGTGTCATGCCTACCAAAGTATATTGTAAATGTGTACAACCAACAAAAGTATGCAATGTCATATGTTACTGTGATATCAAAATGTTTAACCTATTCTAAGCAATTAAAATGCAATGGAAAACATAATGAAACACCTCAAGATTAGCCTAAGGAATTTGTAAATGCAAAGAGGAAAGTGTTAAATGAAGACAAATAGATATACCTTCCTTTTTGCAGCAGAAACTCCTTGGTTGGCCCTTGATTTGGATTGATTTGTATGCTCCTTGATAGCTCTTAATGTGGCTAAATAGTGGATTTGACTATGTGCTTGGATGAAAATGAAAATAGATGAAATTGATGGCTAAATGAGTGCACAAAATGGCAACATTTAGTTGCAAAATGGCTAAGTGTTAAAAATGCCTTAAAGGAAGGGGTATTTATAGAGAAACTTGAATTCTCTAGTGAATTCAATGGTTGAGATTTATCCAACAAGGTCAAGATGAAGAACTAAAGTGAGTTGAGGACTCACAAGCCCTCACATCTTGACATGTGGATTGTGAAGTGGATAAAGGTAGGATGATGTGTAGGTGATGTGGAAGAGAGGTACATGATGTGGAGGAAAGACAAGTACCTTCCAAGTACCTTGGGGAGTGAGAAGATTTATTTAAAAAGGAACTTCTTATCCCCAAATGGGAGTGAAAATGACACTTGAAGAATTTTGGAATTTCTTAAAAATCTCCATGAGAAAAGAGAAAGAGGTTTGAGAAATAAATGTGTATTAAAAATTCACATTTATAGGAGAATCTAATAGATAAAAGAGGGTCTCCAAAAAGGTGGGAATTGGTCAAATGTGCATGAGGTGACATGTCAAACATTCTAGAAGCCTTGGAAAGACAAAATGTGAAGGAGAGAGACATAGGATGAATAAATGAGAATTAAAAATTCTCATGGGAAAGAGGGTCAATGTCCAAAAAGGAAAAATAGAAAGATTGACTAAAAAGTGGTTCCAAAAGTGGTTAATAACTTTGATTAAAGTTGTGCAAATACTTAATTATGATAATTAATGGGAGATTAGAGACAAGTGGCAAATGTAGGGGGATGTGACATTAATCCTTGATTAAGAGGATGCACACCCTAAATATGAATTAATTAAATTAATTCAAATTAGTGATGGATTATGGAGGATGTGACAAGAGGGAGAAAAAAAGAATTTTAAATTGATTTTAATTCAAAAGATTAGAATGACTAAATTAAATAAATTGGTGTATTTATTTAATTTAGAGAGGATAAAGGCACCAGATAAAGTGTTTAATTATTAAATTAAATACTTTAAGAGTCTTATGTGGGAAGTGTAATATTAATTAAATAAATTAATATTGACAAAATTGATGGATAAAGAAGTAAATTTGATCATATGGGAGTGATCAAATTTGGGTGTCTACATTTTGCCCTTCTTTGAAATATTGTTAAAATAACAATGTTTCGAAGAAAAATAAAATGTCGGGGATGAAGAAAGTGATAGGGATTGATGCCCAACCTGAAAAAGGAGGGAAAAAAGGAGAGGGATGCCCCAGTGCCTGCCTCAAATGGATGGAAGAAAGTGATAGGGTATGCCCCCTCGAAAGGGCGGTTGGGGAAGAAACAAGGGGGCCCCAGACGACTTCTCAATAGAAAGAAATGAAGGAGAACGTTGGATAGAGGGTGAAAAACTAAGCAACTTTGACTTTTGAACGGAGTTGATTGGACGTACGGTTTGCAAATGGCGGCTCCGGGAAAGAAGGGGATTAGTTGAAAGAAAAAAAAGGTAAATAAAAGGTAAAAAATACCTTTTATTTGGAAAGGGGGGAAAAGAGGGGTTAAAAGGTAATTTGAAGAATTACCTTGCCTCATTGTTACTGTAGCAATTGAGGAAAGGGTAAAGAAGAGGGAGAGGAGACGAGCAACAATGCCGCGGGATTATGACACGAAGATCATTCATCAAGCAGATGGCCTCCGGAGACGTTGGACCCACTTTGCGGTGCCCCGCAAGGTGAGTAAGAAAAACCCATGTTATGTATTTTAAATATTAAGCATGTTTTTAAGATAGTAAAAAAAAATGTAAAATGTGGGTTTGGTGGGCGGGGTGGACACACTCCGGCAAGGGGCGGACACACCCCGGCAAGGGGCGGACACACCCCGGCAAGGGGTGCAGCCGCCCCGAGTAGGGGCAAGCACGCCTTGGCCATGGGGCAGAGCCACCCCGAGCTGGGGCAGGGCGCCCTGGCAGCGGGGCGAACACGCCCCGGCGGCGGGGCGGAGCAGCCCTGAGCCGGGGCGGACATGCCTCGATAGTGGGCGGAGCCGCCCTGAGCTAGGGCAGACACGCCTCGGGGAGGGGCAGAGCTACCCCGAGCCGGGGCGGACATGCGTCGGCAGCAGGGCAGACACGCCCCGGGGAGGGGTGGAGTCGCCCCGAGCTGAGGCGGACACACTCCGGGGAGGGGCAGAGTCGTCTCGGAAAAAAAAGGGGGAAGAGAGGTTTGACGAGGGAGGCTAGAAAGAAGAGACCGCCCTGAGTTGGGGGCAAGATGAGGATGAAGAGAGAAAATAAAAGTAAAGATGTCCCGAGGCCAGGAAGATTATGTACTGATAAACGGTTGGTGTGGATGTAGGGTTTGGGGCGGATACAGACACATGAGCGACGGTCGGAGGTACTGACAGTGACTATAGCAGTGATGACGGGCGTGGATCATGCGGCCTTAGATCATGTGGGGTTATTGCATTTTTTAGAGGTGTCAGGGATGAGGGCACATCGAGCGATGTTGACGACCCTAATAGAGAGATGGAGTTCAAAGACATCAACATTTCGTCTGCCGACGGGGGAGATGACGGTGACACTAGAGGATGTATGGTGCATCCTGAAGCTGCTGATAACAGGGATATTGTTGAGTGATGTGGTGTCGAGTGGGGCCGAGTTAGAGCAAACTATGACAGTGCTATTTGGACATGTTGCCCTGCCTCTTCAGGGTTCGGAGTTGGATCTAGATAGATGTTTGACAGTGGGAGTACCACCTTTGCCATTATTCCTAGTTGGGTTGATCAATGGGATATTACTGCCAGATCGTAGTAGGCAGTATTGCAGTCTGAGGTTTATGGAGGCGATTCGACATATTGTTGAGTGGCGTGAGGGATAGATTGCGTGGGGTGCTTGTGTCCTAGCCCAGTTGTATAGGGATATGCATTTGATTTGTTATCGGGAGACAGTGAGTTTGACACACATGACCCTGCTACGATCTGACAGCAAGCAGGAGCCTCTCGTTGTAGAGATAGGGGAGAGTGAGGATGAGGAGCAACTGGAGAGAGGAGAGCCGAGGAGATTGATGAGAGTGGGGAGGCATGGTCAGCTGTGAAGAGTGCGAGTCTGTCCTTCCGTGGAGGACTTGGAGGATCAGTAGGAGCAGGAGGGTAGGGTAAGTGATGATGTTATGGAGATAGACGAAGATGTGCCGGATATGGATATTTGGGATGCAGAGCCATTGGCGGTGGTTCCTGTCATGACCTCAGGAGATTTGATTGTTCAGCTGAGAGACACTATGGAGAGGCTTTAGAGCACAGATCAGAGGTTGAGGGTAGCAGAGGCAGAGGTGATTAGACTCAGAGTCGAGCTATCAAGAGCATCAGTAGCAGGTCAGAGGGATTATAGATTTATGGTAGAGGTGATGGGGAGGGAGAAGGAGGTACTGCAGGCTGACATACAGGGGCTACGAAATGAGTTAGCTGCTGTCAGGTGGGACTGTGACAGACTACAGGTGAAGATCGTTATATTGTAGGCCAGAGGGGAGTCAATGGGGATGACCGATCATGTATCAGCAGGTAGTGGGCAACAGGTGGATGATCTTTGGCAGGAGCGAGATGAGCTACGGGACAAAGTGTTTTGCTTAGAGCAGACAGTGGGAGAGATGGGGGTGATGTAGGAGAGAGAGACAGGCGAGGGAGCAGGTTCGCATTATGCAGGTAGAGAGAGATTTAGTACAGGTGTGGGTATAGGCAGTGGAGGCAGAGAGGGACATAGTGCAGGTGCAAGTTCAGGTGTTGTAGGATGAGAGAGAGTTGGTAGAGGCACAAACTCGTTCTCTTCAAAGGAGGAGAGAGGAGCTAGCCTCAAAGGTATTAGTGTTGCAGGGAGAGCGAGATGCAGCGGTGTTGAGAGTCCAGGAGTTGCAGGGGGAGAGGGATGGAGCAGTGGTGCAGTGGCAGGCCGCTCAGAGGGAGAGAGATGTTGCAGCGATACGGATACAGCAGTGGCACAGTGGCAGTCTATGCAGGTCAGTGATGTGATGGGGAGAGATACGCATGGATTATAGGGGGGAGAGATGCAGCAGTAGCCAGGGTAGTGGTTGTTGAGGAGATGAGAGATCGGATGCAAGCGAAGATGGCGCAGTTATGCCTATCCCAGGAGGCCTGGGAGCAGGAGAGGAGAGTGATTACTAGGGATCGGGATAGGTATCGTCAAGAGCAGAACTCCGCTTAGGTTCAGGTTGCGGAGCGAGAGGAGAATGCGAGAGAGGCAGGATTTTGGATGGTTGCATACTACCATGCAGTTCTAGACCCGACCCAGTGGATATTTTAGTATACCCGACAGGCACCCCAGATGCCAGCGCCATCGCAGTCGTCAGGACACGGACTCGAGGTTACAGTGATTCACCGGGTGTTACACCAGGTAGGAGATCAGTACTGGATTCCCCACAGAGATCAAATGTGGGTAGCTCATTCGGGAGGTGACAGGTTACTGAGTTTTTGACAGATGCAGGGTGGAGCAGGTAGGATTTATCAACAGAGATCAGAGAGGTTCTATATCTCTGAATTTTATAGTTTATTATGTGATGGATATATGATAGATTTTGATTTATGATGGACATGTGACACACATTATATTACTTTGATTATGACATGGGACAGTTCTTATTGGCATTATGTAATATGTTTCCTTTTGTGATGGGTGATTGCATGCACGTGTATATGATATTTCCTACTTATGTGGATGGATATTTTGGGTTATTTATGCATATGTGTATGATATTAGGTGCTTATGTGGATGATTGGGTGTATGTATTTGTGGAATATGGATGATTTTATTAATGAAGATATTCGTATGGTGATATGATGTGCACATATGTTGTATCTATGATGATTTATATGTATGGATGCCTAGTTAACTTATTGTCATGTATGTATATGTGTGTGATAGATTATGTATGAACATTTTATATATGCAGAATGTGATGTATTATGAGTCTAACACTTTGTGATGCAGGTGGTGATGTATGTGTGGTTCTAACATGCATGTGGCGATGTATGCGTGGTTAATAGAATGACTCTAATATGCAATAATGCTCTTGTAATTTTAGAGGAAATAACATATGGCCATAAGTGTCAATAAGAACTGACAGGATAATGGAAGGTGGGTATGTAGTGATTGTGAGAATGGGTGTCATTTGGCATCTGTAAAAAATTATTAGTATCCTGAGAAGAATGGGAAAGAGTGGGATAAAGTATTTGCACAACCAAAATCATAGGGTGAATGCAATGTAACAGATAATGAAATGCAATCCTAATATGAGTTGCCATCTTTGGAGCATTGATATTTGCTATAGCATAAGATACTGAATACCCTGATATATAAGACCAGGGTCAGTAGACATCCAATGCATGAAACAAACACAACAAGCAAAAGGGGGCTACCCCAACACCCCAAGGTCACGATGACCTTGGTCGGGCCAGACATTGGGATAACCACAAACACACAAGGATGCCCCAACGTAACACAAGACCCCATGGATCCTGGTGGGTACTACGTGGGACAACCGAAAAGGCAACAACAAAGAAAATACCAAGATGAACCCAATGTCGACTAGTCAAAGCACACCATGATATGATGGATCAAGGTGACCATGACAAATGTTGATAGTGAGCTCAAATGACAAATAAATTCCAAAACATCAAAAGATCACAATTAAAATCAAAACGTCCTTTGCCATAGGATCAGGGTGATGGATAGGATCGATGAGGTCTGCTAGGAAGGATGTATCCTGTTGAGACCGATGATGGATACTAAACTAGAATGACCTAGTTTGATGCCATATGCTTTTCATTAACTAAATCTTTCAATAATTTTAGGATTTTATTTGAGAAAAACGGGCCAGATGGAGACATAGACTGACACATCCTACAGACCTAGGGGCTCGGGGGCCGATCAGAGATTAGCCTTGCCTACGTGAAAGCACAGAGCCCTCGTAGTTCATGAAAAGACCATGGATAAAGCAGAAAGAGGATGATGAAGGTGAATGATGGATGATCAAGACGCGACGGTCAGAATACCCCGGAGGCAGATCAAATGATCAGCCTTTTCTACGTGATAGCGCAGGGGCAACGTAGTTCAACTAGTGATGTGGAAGGATGAGATCTAGATGGAGACTGACACGATGGATGATCCTATATGGTGACACAGACTGACCGACAAAGGGAATGAATGACATAAGTTCAAAGTGGGATACTAAAATTCTCAAGATGAGGGATAGGCTAGATGGGTTGTCCAATTCTCAATCAATATATACCAAGCGGCCTAGGCTGAGGTGGGTGAGGACGATAGTGCAGATGAAAGCATAAAATAATTAGGATGTCAGGTAGATAATGATTAAGCCCTCTACGGATGATGCCTGTTACCAGGTTTTCACCATCCATACTTATCCAAGGTGCCACCAAGAGGTGGTTTTCACCATAGGACAGATTTATTTTTCTTTACTATTTTTTGGATTTTTTTTATTTTTATTTTTTTGCTTTTTTTAAAATTTTTTAAATTTTTCTCTTGATTAGGTGGGGTTACCAAGCGGACTTAGGCGTAGAACTTCTTGAGATGTATTATGTTGATGGGTTCGTCAAGGGGTTCTCCTTCAAGGGTAGTCAACCTGTAGGCCCCAGATCCATATTTGGCGGCTATGATATAAGGCCCTAACCAATTTGCCTCAAATTTTCCTTTTTTATCATGATCCTGTTGAATGCACTGGTTTTCTTTAAGAACAAGCTCACCAACCTGGAATTGTCAAGGACGGACCTTTTTATTGTAATTACGTTTGAGGCGATTTTGGTATGCTTGTAGGTGATCATAAGCTTTTATTCTTCGTTCATCCAGTAATTCCAGCTGTGCAAGCCGTGCAACACGAGCATCTTCTTCGCCGATAAGATTCTTCAGAGAAATCCTCAGTGATGGAAGCTCAACTTCAATTGGCAAGACGACTTCAATACCATATACTAAAGAATAGGGGGTGGCGCCTGTCGGGGTGCGGATTGATGTGCGGTATGCCCAAAGGGCAGGATGAATATGGAGGTGCCAATCTCGTCCAGTGTTATTGACAACCTTTTTGAGGATGCAGATAAGGGTCTTGTTGGTTGCTTCTGCCTGACCATTGCCCTGGGGGGTAATAAGGCGTTGACCAACGATGTTGGATATGAAAGGTGTCGCAGAGGTGTTTCATGGCTTGGTTTTTGAAGGGTTTTTCATTATCAGAGAAGATGGTGGATGGGATACCATATCTGCAGAGAATATAGTAAAGGATAAATTTTGAGATTTGGATACCGGTGATTTGTGAGAGTGGTATTGCTTCCACCCACTTGGTGAAGTATTTAGTGGCGATAATTATGAATGTATGGCCGTCGGATGATGGTGGGTAAATCTTGCCAATCAAGTCGAAACCCCATTGAGAAAAGGGCCACGGTGCTAGGAGGGGCTGAAGATCTTGTGCTGGGGCGTGAATCAAATCTGCATGTTGTTGGCATGGAAGGCACTTCACAAATTCACAAGCATCATGTTCCAATGTAGGCCAATAATATCCAACTTGTAGGATCCTTTTGGCCAGAGCCATACCATTTGAGTGAGCTCCACAAATACCACCATGTACTTCCGTTAGTGTCGCGTAGGCCTCAGTCTCATTCAGACATCTAAGGAGGATTTCATCATACCCGCGACGATAAAGCGTATCACCGACAATGATGTATCAGGAAGAGCGATGAATAAAAAATTTGTGTTGGTTGCATGTAAGTTATGGGGGTATGATATTATCATGGAGATAGGTGTATATATCCTGGTACCATGGGGAGGCGGGACCTACGATATCGCACACCATATCAGTCTCAGGAATATCATATGCAGGGATTAAAAGTTGTTCAACAAGAAACTCACATTCTGTTCGGTCTTTAGACATGTCAATTAGGGAACCAATAGTGACCATTGCATCTGCCGCTTTATTCTGTACCCAAGGAATTTGATCAAACTGTATGAAAGTGAAGTATTTATTGAAATCATCCACCATGCGTTTATAGGGTAACAATTTATCATCTTTTGTGAGGAATTCATCATTAACTTGTTTGATGACTAATAATGAATCACCAAAGACTTTTAGATGAGTTATATGCCACTGTTTTGCAATTCGGAGGCCGGTGAGGAAGGCTTCATACTCTGCGATGTTGTTGGTACATGGGAATGCCATCCTGAATGATTTTGGGATGTAGTCACCTTGAGGGGTAATTAATAAAATTCCTGCTCCAGATCCACTATGAGTGTATGAGCCATCAAAATATAGCGTCCAAGCTGGTGCTTCTGTAACTGTGTAGACTTCTTCGTCTGGGAATTCAGCGTCTAGCGGGTAGGCATCTACTAATGGTGCCTCAGCCAATTGATCAGCTATGACCTGTCCTTTTAAGGCTTTTCGCTCTACATACTCTATGTCAAATTCGCTTAGGAGCATGACCCATTTGGCCATGCGGCCAGTCAGAGTGGTTCTAGATAACAAATACTTCAGGGGATCAATTTTAGCGACTAATTTGACTAGATGGCTGAGCATGTAATGACGAAGTTTTTGTGTGCTGAAGACTAGCGCAAGGCAAACTTTTTCCATGGGGGAATAATTTAACTCATAGTCGACCAATGTTCGACTGATGTAGTAGATTGCCCTCTCTTTGAACGACTCATCATGTTGTGCCAACAATGCCCCAAGTGCGACTGAAGTAGCAGAGATGTAAAGTAGGAGGGGTTTTCCTAGAATAAGTGGCATCAAAATCGGTGGATGAGTTAAATATTCCTTAATTTTATTGAAACCCATCTGACACTGTTGGTTCCATTGGAATGTGGAATCTTTCTTCAGAAGATGAGTGAATGACTGACACTTATCTGCTAGCTGGGCTATGAACCGATGGATGGACTGCATCTTCCCCTAGAGGCTTCTTAACTACTTCAGATTGCGTGGAGGTGGCATGTCCAAAATAGCCTTTACCTTGGCGGGATCAACTTCAATACCCCTTCGGGAGACTATAAAACCCAACAATTTTCTTGATGTAACCCCAAAGACGCACTTTTTTGGATTTAGTCGCAACTTGTAATGTTCTAACCATTCAAAGATCTGCTTCAGTATAGTAGGATGTTCTGCTCGTGTTGTAGATTTCCCTAACAAGTTGTCAACATAATCCTCCATGATGATATAGATAAGGTCATGGAAGATGACCGTCATTGCCCTCTGATATGTTTCCTCTGCATTTTTGAGACCAAAGGGCATAACATTGTAACAGAAAGTGCCCCAAGGTGTTGTGAAGGCGGTCTTATGTTGGTCCTCAGGTGCGATTTGAATCTGATTATAACCAGAGAAGCCATCCATAAGAGAGAGCATCTCATGTCCTGTTGTGAGGTCGACCAACATGTCAATGTTAGACAAAGGGAAGTCGTCTTTTGGACAGGCTTTGTTAAGGTCCCTGAAGTCTGTGCAGATCCGAATATCTCCATTTGGTTTGGCAACCGATACTATATTGGAGATCCACTCAGAGTAGTCAATTGGTCTAATAAAACCTGCCTCTAGTAACTTTTCCAATTCGTCTTTGACTAACAATGCTACCTGCGGGTGCATTTTGCGGAGCTTTTGTTTGATAGGCTTGGCATCTGGGTGAACGTCTAGATGATGAACCACTAAGGCGGGGTCTAAGCTTGGAATGTCTGAATATGACCAAGCAAAGTTGATGATTCCCTCTTGGAGTAGCTACACGATGACTGGATACTCTTGCTCCGAGAGTGACTTAGCCACATAGGTGATTTTAGGATTTTCAGCAGTACCCAGATTAACTTCTTGAGTCTCTTCAATTAGAATGGATGATCGGGCAGATAACTGAGTTCCTACAAGGGGAAGATGAACATCTCCATCTTCCAGCGCCTCTTCGAGGTTTTCACCATCAGATGCGTCTTTTATTTTTACTTTTTCAAGGTCAGGAAGCACCTCAGGGAGGTTTTCGCTAGATGACCGCTTTTTACTTTTCTTATTCTTATTTTTGCGACTGGGGTGTTCATCCTCCTCCAATCTCATAAGGTTGACATATGTATCCGCAGACATATTGACAGGTGTGCTATTACGTAGGTCCCAATCAATAAGCTTAGGGTGACAAAGGGATAGGCTAATGGTGCAGACAGATAGGCATTCGAACATGGATGATAAGTCGGTGCGATCGACGTCATCGTACACATGTATGATGGATTCCTCCTCAGGTATATCTTCCAATGAGCCTTTGTCTACGGTGACACTATTGGAGGTATTAGACGATGTTGCAGGGCTTTTCTATTTTTTATTGTATCTAATGCCTATGTTCTTTGGTAGCTTTGATGTATCAATAAGTTGCAACCGCCCTTGTTCTTCTTTACCTAGGCCCTTGCCTTGGTAGTTACATTTTTCTGCAAACTTAGCTGACCATGGATATGCTTCCTAAAAATATTCCTTTAGAGGAGGATCTGGCTGGGGTTCTTCTCAGTAGACCCATTGGCTTATGTCCTCTTATGGTGCATCTATCTTGACACTTGGGGATCTGAAAGTGGTGGTAGGGATGTTTTTACCACTAAAAGTGACAGTCTTGTCTTCCTTTGGCATAACATGCGCAAGTTGACCATACTCGGGTGGTGATGGTGGCATGGTTGCTACATTGAGAGCAGTATGCATTTCGTATTCACCACACCCTTTGTCAATGATCTGGACTTTGGTGACTATAGGATCAGTGGTGGAAGATGAAGTGGTTATCGCGATGGAGGGTGGATTAGCGGATGATGGCTGGGATGCCCCCATTTCCACCCTGGGACAATAATGTAAATGGGGAAATGACGCTTCTAAAGCGCGACAATATTCAAATGGTTGGGGGTCAGCATAGATGGTGACTTCTTGTCCGTTGACGGGGAATTTTAGGCACTGATGGTACGTGGAGGGGACGACTTGCATAGCATGGAGCCGCGGCCAAGGAGGAGATTATATGGCAAGTCCAAATCAAGGACATGACAAGTAGTGTATTGAAGCACAGGTCCCACTTGGATAGGAATATTGATAATTCCCTCTGAATTCCTTTCTGCATTATCATAGGCTTTGATTGTGATGATCTGATTACTTAAATCTGCTTGAGTATACCCCACCTGTCTTATGAATTTTAGAGTACACAAGTTGAGGGCAGAGCCATTATCTACCAAGACCCTTTTTATTTTATGGCGAGCAACCACGACTTCGATATGTAAGGGGCGATTATGATTGACATCGATGTTTGGCATATCGTTTTGGTTGAAGTGCAGTTAATGAGATAAAGCCAAGTGTCCCACCAAAGCTTGGAATTGCATGGGGTCGATGTCATTGGGCACACAGGTTTCCTGCAGGGCTCTATTGAGGATTTCTTGATGTACAGGGGAAGACTTAAGCAAATCCAAAATGGATATATGAGCAAGGGTCTTTCTTAAGTGATCAAGGATGTTATAATGAGAACTTACAGGAGTTGATTGGGCGGGTGCAGAGGCTGTAGGGACAATGATGCGGGCTCGTCGTGTAGTAACAACACACCGAGGGTCTTTGGCTTTAACATGTATCATAGATACACGAGGTTCCACCTGCTCAATGTAATGAATAACACCCTCGTAATTGAAAGGTACATTCTTATAGCTCACATTATTTGTGCTGTTTTCTTGGGGATTACTGCTAGATGTGCTTGGGCCTTGATTATGGTTCAGAAAGGCGTTCTGATATATCTATAATTGAGCATTGGACGACGAAGCTTGACTGGGGTCAACCTTGATATCACCTCGATCAATGAGATCTTGGATGTAGTTTTTCAGACCCTGACACTTGTTCAAAGAGTGTCCTTTGATTTTATGGAACTCACAATACTCATTTTCCTTAAACCATGCGGGCTTGGGTTTGGACTCATCAAATGGCTTGGTGACAGTGTACGTGATGGGATAGTTGATTTGTAACAACTTATTAAAGACAACACTCAAAGGTTCTCCTAATTGAGCGTACTGACGTTTGGTGTTCCCCTGATTATTCTGGTTCAACTGTTGAGGAGGGCGACGTGTCCCCTGTGGTACAGAGATGGCGTTAGGTATAGACGGTTGTTGTTTTTGGGATGTATTAGCCACTTGGACGTGTTTAGTGTCTGTCACGCCATCATTCACTACATTCTTGTTCTTGTTCCAGAATCGTGGTTTATCGCCAAATGACCTCTCTTTATCATGACTATGTATTTTGATGTGTCCCTTGGCAATAAGGGCACGTTCAAGGATGGGTCCCTTTTCCACTATCTTCGTGAAAGTGGTGACACAATGTAACCTAAAATTATGGGCCATGTCAGGATGAGAGTTTTCCACAAAAAGAGTGACCATGTCTTTTTCTTTCAGAGGGGTCTTCATTCGGCTTGCTAATGCACGCCACCTTTGTAGGTAGCTAGTAAAGGTTTCCCCCTCACGTTGCTTCTCTTTGAGGAGATCTAAGGTGTCCATGTCCTTCTCCAAATTGAAAGAGAAGTAGGATATAAATTTTTCTGACAGGTCTGCAAAAGTTTTTATGGACCCTTTTTCGAGGGTCATGAACCAATCCAGGGCGTGGCTTGTCAGACTTCATGGGAATAGGTGCAAGAGATAGTTGTCATTGTGCATGACCTCTTGACATTGGGAGTAAAATTCCTGCAAGTGAGCCTTAGGGTCTTTGTTTCCCTTGTATTTGTCAAACTTTGGTATTTCAAAATGTTTAGGAAACGGGATTAATGAGATGGAGGGATCAAATGGATATGGGCATATGTCTTCAAATTTGAATGATTGTTTGGCAGCCCCGGCTTGAAGGTCTTTCAGAGCGGCTTTGATTTCCAATAGATCTGAGTTGGCCGGTGGCTGGTTGGGGGGATATTGATGATAGGATGATAAAGGATCTTGCTGAGAGAGCGTCGGATTGTTG
>VDFB02086081.1:315621465-315779933 GCA_007258455.2 Sequoia sempervirens
ATAAAGAAACTTGAATTCTCTAGAGAATTCAATAGTTGAGATTTATCCAACAAGGTCAAGATGAAGGACTAAAGTGAGTTGAGGACTCACAAGCCCTCACATCTTAACATGTGGATTGTGAAGTGGATAAATGTAGGATCATGTGTAGGTGATGTGGAAGAGAAGTACATGATGTGGAGGAAAGACAAGTACCTTCCAAGTACCTTGGGGAGTGAGAAGATTTCTTTAAAAATGAATTTCTTATCCCCAAGTGGGAGTGAAAATGACACTTGAAGAATTTTGGAATTTCTCAAAAATTTCTATGAGAAAAGAGAAAGAGGTTGGAGAAATAAATGTGTATTAAAAATTCACATTTATAGGAGAATCTAATGGATAAGAGAGGGTCTTCAAAAAGGTGGGAATTGGTCATATGTGTATGAGGTGACATGTCAAACATTCTAGAAGCCTTGGAAAGACAAAATGTGAATTAAAAATTCACATGGGGAGGAGAGAGACATAGGATGAATAAATGAGAATTAAAAATTCTCATGGGAAAGAGGGTCAATGTCCAAAAAGGAAAAATGAAAAGATTGACTAAAAAGTGGTTCCAAAAGTGGTTAATAACTTTGATTAAAGTTGTGCAAATACTTGATTATGATAATTAATGGGAGATTAGAGACAAGTGGCAAATGTAGGAGGATGTGACATTAATCATTGATTAAGAGGATGCACACCCTAAATATAAATTAATTAAATTAATTCAAATTAGTGATGGATTATGGAGGATGTGACAAGGAGGGAGAAAAGAAGAATTTTAAATTGATTTTAATTCAAAAGATTAGAATGACTAAATTAAATAAATTGGTGTATTTATTTAATTTAGAGAGGATAAAGGCACCAGATAAAATGTTTAATTATTAAATTAAATACTTTAAGAGTCTTATGTGGGAAGTGTAATATTAATTAAATAAATTAATATTGACAGAATTGATGAATAAATAGGTAAATTTGATCATATGGGAGTGATTAAATTTGGGTGTCTACAGTTACAAAGTCAATGACATGCATACACATTATAAGCTAGGTGAAGTGGAGATAATAATGATAAATGACACTCATACTGCACAACCAGAAAAAAAAATAAAAATTAATAATAATAATAATAATAAAAAGCAAACAAAGGCTTAGTATGCAGAAATTGAAAGAATCCATTCGAAATAGTAAACAAGTAAAAACTTGCAACTCTACACATCTCACAAAGGGGTTCACCACTATTCTCCATAACTCACTTCATAAACTAAAACAAGAGATACACAAAAATCCTAAACAAAAGATTAGTATACACAAATTGAAAGAATCTATTCAAATCAATAAACACGTAAAAACTTGCAACTCTACACATTTCACAAAGGGGTTTAGCACTGCTTTCCATAACTCACTTCATAAACTAAAACAAGAGATACACAAAAAACCTAAAATCCAAAACATAGAAAAAAGAGGAAAAATAAACCACCCGTAGAATCTTGAATGGAAAAAATCAAAGACACACCTAAACATGTGTGTGCAATTTGTGGGAATTTCCATTTCAAAAGGAATATTACAAATCTAAGCCAACAAATAATGGAAACATATGGGCTAGTTTTATTAAGGACACAAGGACTTTTCGAAAACAAAATATGCAACTTTTGTAACGACCAATTGAGGCAAAACAAAAACCCAATATACGCAACACCAGAACATATCAAAACAAATAAGCCACTACAATACACTGTTACACTTTCAGAACTGGAAGAAAGACTAGCATCCCTTTGACTTTCCTTTGCACAAATTTGGCATCTAGGATTCAAAAGGCCTCAAATTGGACTAAATAGAATAATTATCAATGTCCCAACAGACATAAACATTATACAAACAATGTTGTCACGTTCCACCAATGAAACATGCACAATTGTTATTGCATTAAAGAAGCATTTGCAATATAGAAATGCATACCAAAAAGGAAGAGTTTGACCAAATGTTATTATGAATTCTTTAAAAGAATTGTGTAAATCAACATTGTACAAAATGCAAAATGTTAAATTGAACAAAAATTGGCATGAACATTTGTACCATTTAGAAGAGCATATTATAATTACAAACTCTTCATCAAGTGATAGCGAGAAAGACAATGACACAAATAATCCAATGGAAATGGAAACAGATACCTTGATCCATGGATTTATTGAGTCAAGAACTATACATTCAATACAAGACAAAGTCATTGAAATTGAACCTGCTGAAGGAAAACAACCTCTTGAAATATTCCAAGACAAATATGCAGAAGAAATAAATTTTCCAACACTGTTTTTTGGAGAACCACGTGATGAACGAATTGAAAAGAAAATTTCATACCAAAAAATTGCACAATGGGAATTACAAAATTCAAATCGAGCATTTGCTTATCATACCACCAACTTATTTTTCAAAACCATTAAAATTTTAATTGCCCAAGTTTTTTCTACAGTATGGATAAGAATTCACAAAGGGAAATTAAAAGGTAGAACCCTACTAGCAAAATATGTGAAGCACAAACCAAACCTTGAAAAGATATTGCAATTAGATATTGGATATGTAGATTTCAAAAAAATAAGAAATTCACCAAACTATTTGCAACACTTGAAAATAAATCTTTTTGCAATGATATGACAGTTGAGTCCACCTACTTTTTTTGTAACTTTTAGTAGTGCAGAACAAAATTGGGAGCCATTAAAAGAAACATTGAAAGAATTATACATATCACACAAAAACAAATCAATAGAAAACCAACAAGAATTGCTTAATGAAGTTGACATTAACTATTTGATTAAAAAGGATCCAACCACTTGTACTCACTACTATAAACATAAAATTAATGCAATGAAACAATTAATATGCTTGGATGCAATTTTTTTTGGAAAGCTATTGGACTACTTTTTAGTTACAGAATTCCAAAATTGAGGAAATGAACATGACCATTTCATGCTATGGGTTAAAAATGCACCTATTTATGGAAAAGATAGTAATACTAGTATTGAACATTTTTCAGACAGATACATAACTTGCAATACTAAAACTTTAAATCAATAAATACCTAAAATACATATACATCACCATACTAAACAATGTGGAAAGACCAAAAAAAAATGTGGCTTTGGTTTTCCACAACCACCAATGAAAACAACAAGAATTCTTGAACCTTGCATCGACGAAAAAAGAAACATGTGTTTAGCTGAAAAACTTAAATCCACTTTAGAATGTTCAAATTATGATTCGTGTACATCTTTTGAGGATTTCCTACTGAACATAAGCATGGATGAAGAAGAATACATATTGGCCATACAATCTACATTGCTTAGACCAACAATGTTTTTGAAAAGAAAGCTAGCTCACATTTGGAACAATACATTTTGTAAAAAAAATCCTCATCTATAACAAGTAAATACAAATGCACAATTTGTTATAAATGCATATGCTACAACAATGTACTGTAGCTCATACATGGCAAAATGCAATGCCTCAATAACAAATGCATTTAACAAAATACGCACAGAGCACAAAGAACATAGCATTGACGCGATTAAAATGATAACAAAACTTGGCAATGCTTTGCTCAACCCACAACAAATGTCTACTCAACAAGCTGTACACATTGTGATTTCACTTCCTCTTAATTATAGTTCAAGGAAATGCATATTCATAGACACATCAACTGTTGAAAACCGTACATTTATTTTGAAAAAATCCATACAGCTAAAAAATGAGCCAAATGATTCACAAAATGTTGCTTGTAAAAATTTAATTGACCATTATATTGCATGTCCTTGAATGTTGGAAAATGTTTGTCTAATGGAATTTGTCGCGAAATATAAAACAACAAAAGGACAATTAAAATAAATAAATAGACCATAAATTATTAGATATATAAGATGCAATAAACATGTTGACATTGAAAACTATTGTAGGGAACAACTTTTACTATATGTTCTATTTGCCATAGATGAAAACATGTTGAAAAGAGGCTTCACAACATGGGAAGAGGCTTTCATTAATGAAAAAATAGTAAAACTTAATCAAGCAAAGTACACGTACCATATAAATGAGCTATGGGGTGATTTGGACAATGCTATTAATGATGTCATTATTAAAAACAAGAACTATACAAAAACAAACAATGTTGACAACTTGAACACCGAATATAATGAACAATACAATTTGCAATCGGATCTAGACACATTGAAACTTAAATTCCACAACAAACAAATGAGAAGGCCATTTGAAATTGCTAAGCATCCAAACTTACTTGACAACACAAAATACTACAATCTTTGAAGAATGCTACACAAAGAGCAACAAGCCATAGTAAAGGGAATACTAGTAAAAAAACAAAATAAATTATTGAACCATTGCATTTGTTTCTAACAAGAGGTGCTGGAACAGGAAAGGCATTCACTGCCAAAGCTATGTACCAAGGCCTACTATGTATATACAATAACTCTATTGATGGTGACTCAGATAAGATAAAAGGCTTGTTATTTGCATACACAGGTAAATCAACTTACAATATTGGAGGCACAACTTTGCACTCTACAATTTTCATACCATTTAACAAATTCACTACTATTCCATCGAGCTTAGACAAATTAGATCTATTGACAAAAGAATATCAACGATTGTGTTTTATCCTTATTGATGAAATCTCATTAGTTGGAGCGAGACTCTTGCGTTGCATAGATAAAAGATTGCACAACATCATGCAAACAGGGTATGTACAGGATCACGATGGGCCAAAAAGTGGCAATGTGAAAAAAGTTGCGTTTTGCATCGACCCAAAAATGCAAAAATCTCGAGTTGACTTTTTTCTGGGTTGGGTGTCAATACATTGCTCCAAAGCAATGCCCAAGGCAAGAAGTACATATTGGATATCCAATTTGAATCAGCTATAAATACATAACAACAGTATTTTAAAATCATTTTAGTCATTTTAAAGAGCTGAGGGCGCATAGTGAGAGCGACATCTAGTGTTGTTTATGTATTTTTATTAAAAAATAGGGTTTGTTATGGATTTTTGTTAACAAGTAGGTTTTTTTTAAAAAAATTAAAAACTAGGGTTTTTTTACAATAATTTCATTTATATTATGTAATTTCAGTTAGATTAATTAGTTTTTAACTTTAATCGAGTATTATGGTTGAGAATGAAAATGCACAAATGTCATACCCTCCACCACCTCCGCAGCCATGAATTAAAGACTTAATTAGTGAAAATTTGGAGCAATTGAGGGGCATTTATGATGTTTATAAGACAATCCCTTGATTATCCGAGATGACAAACACATTGAAGGAAATAATTAAAAATATAGAAACCCTCTCCACCCAACATAATGCCTTTCATTTGTGGCGAGCAGACATGAGGGAATATTACTCATGCGGATTGTCTTACAATGATGTGAAAGATCTCCAAATAACAAAAGCTCAAATATCCTCTTTATTCGTTAACCCTCGCACCGGTTTGCTAGTTAATGTTAATAAACCAAAACTTTCTATAAAATGGTGCACGAATAAGGACATTGTAGATAACTTTTGGGATCGTTGGTGTATGGTTTTTGATAAATCACCGAACAACAATTGTGATATACCATTTTACTTTATTAAAAAATTATACGCTGAGTTTGTGTTAGGGCATCATGTCAATTACTTTGACATTAAACCCTTCCAGGGCGTCGGTAAAGGTATGCTCCAAGATAGACCAAGGGCAGTTAGAGTAGTCCCGCGTGTTAGATTAATAAGTTGTTTTACTTAATTAATTTAATCATATTAGTTAATTAATTAAGTCACTTATCACTTTAGTTACTTAAGCTAAACTTAGGCACATTAATAATTAATAATTTATTAATTATTAAGTGTGCACACTAGGGTTTCTTGATCTCCTTTTATAAGGATTGATCTCAATGTAATTATCAACTGGAGAATATTTGTAGTTTTCATATCTTCTTGAAAATTTTCTCTCTACTATAGCTTTTTCTTGTTGAAGATAATTACATATAATTGTTTGCAGATCTCTTGTGTGGAAGGTGTCTTTGTTTGTGTTTGATCCTGTGGCTCATGGTTTTGTGCTTGTTTCACAATTCTAATATGGTATCAGAGCGTGGATTCAGTGAACCCCTTCTCAATTTATGAGGTTTTCTTCTTCAACAAGGGTTGCAGGCTTTAGATATGAATCCTCTTTGCTTTCTTTACAAATTTTGAAGGAGGGCGGTTTTAGAAGCATTTTGGCATGAATTAGACCTCTCCATTGAATCCAGAGCTACCGAAATAGTCAAGATCGACCTTTCTTTTGTCAGATCTGTGAGGGTTTGAAGAAAGGGCTTCTTTTACCAAATCTAGGGGTGCTCGATTTTTCAGAGCATTTTGAGCCCAAATGAACCTCAGCGTTGCGTCCAAAGCCGCCAAAAACCTTAAGATCGATTGTAAACTCGCCTATATTTGGTTCAGTTGATTTCTGAGGCAAAAATTTTTTACCCGCACGACCTTTGTACCGCCCCTGCGCATACAATTCGAGAAAAAAAATAAAAATTTAAGAGGTCGGCATATTCTTTTTAATTTTCTTTTTTCGAAATTTTTTTTTTTTAAATCATTAAAAAAAAACATATTGTAAAAGTTTTTTTATTTTTATTTTAAAAAAATCAAAACAAGAGTTTTTTTTAAAAACAAAAGCCTTTTTAAAAGGCTTGTAGGCATGGTACACCTGCACAGTCCTGCACAGGTCGTACTTGCTCTACTCTATGAGGCTTGGTGGGGGTGGGCCCACATGCCCCCCACCCAAAGTTTTTTTTCAATTTTTTTTTATTAAAATTTTTTTATTTGTAAATTGTTTTTTAATGTTTTTTTTTAAAAAAAAAACATTTTCTATAATAAGCCCAATTATGCATGTGCGGCGATGACCATTTGGCCGTAAAATTTAGGCTCAGATTTTTTCTGCGACGGCCATATGACCGTCAAATTTAATTCAACATTGGTTTTTTCCCCCTTTGGAGCTATTTTCTTCCAAAGGCAATAACTTGGGCATAGATATTGTTTTTTAGCAAACGAGATATCGTCAGAAAGCTGGTTCCGTCAACTTTCCAGTGGTGTTGGTCTCATCACTTTATTTTTCTTTTGGTGCATTCTACAACTTGTTGAAGTCAAAGGAGTTGTTTTCAGTCCCGAGCTCATAACTTTTGACCCGTTTCTCTATTTTTTGCGATTTCAGCGGTGTTGGAACCATCTTTCAGAGCTCTTCAGTTCCACCCATGCAATTTTTCCAAATTGTTCTTCAAGTACATTTTATTCAATTTTTTGTTTTTTCACTCTGGTCGATTACTTGGGCGTTTTAGCTCCTGGAAACTTTTTGTTTGCGTGGGATGACTCGTTGTTGGTTGTTCTATATGTATTTCCCATTTTTTGTCCTATTTGTACATTGTAGACATCATTTGTAAGAAATTTCTTATATGTAAATGCATTGAGATAAAATGCCACACTATTGTACATGTTTTTTAGGGATTTTGCACATAAGGTTGTGCCATATTTTGTACTCACACTATATTATAAAGTGATATGGGAGGGTTGTGTAGTGCCTTCATTTTTGCCATCACACCTTTGTCCGGTGAGTGTCCCTCCACGACAATAGTGGATCCATATGATTTCAGCCTCATGCATGTGTGCTTTGTTATGCACACTACTTTTTCAGTTGCAAGTGCTTTCTTGTGCACTTTCAAATGTTGTTTCTTCTCCTTCATGCACTACATGGTGTTACACAACATTTCAGTAGATTTGTCAGGCTCTCCCAGTCAGCATTATGGGGGGGTATTATACTATTTGTGCTAATGCTTCTTTGGAGTTTCTTCGACACCGTAGCAGTCATCTTTCAATAGAGTTTGCAGCTTCTTCATGCTTCTATGATGTTCTACATGTTCTTTTTTTTTCAGGACATTTCCTTGATTTGGAGGCTTTTCAGTCCTTCAATCACCTTTGATCTCTTCTTGGAGTAGAGTTTTTTCCCACGAGGTTTTCTCTATTTCTCCGCTTTATAGAGATCTTCTATTTGTACATGGGTACCTTACTTGGCCTTGTTTTCCGAGACCCATCTTTGCTTTCTTGCATCTTTTTCTTAGTGTTTTAGCTACTTCCTAAGTTCATTTTAAGGGGGGGTGTTAGAGTAATAAGTTGTTTTACTTAATTAATTTAATCATATTGGTTAATTAATTAAGTCACTTATCACTTTAGTTACTTAAGCTAAACTTAGGCATATTAATAATTATTTATTTATTAATTATTAAGTGTGCACACTAGGGTTTCTTGATCTCCTTTTATAAGGATTGATCTCATTGTAATTATCAACGGGAGAATATATGTAGCTTTCATATCTTCTTGAATTTTTTCTCTCTACTGTAGCTTTTTCTTGTTGAAGATAATTGCATATATTTATTTGCAAATCTCTTGTGTGGAAGGTGTCTTTGTTTGTGTTTGATCCCATGGCTCGTGGTTTTGTGCTTGTTTCACAATTCTAACATTGTGCCCATATGTTCCCCCTCCTCCCCTTCCTCCGCCACCTCCAGTATATCATCCAGATATTATCCAGGATGCAGCCACATAGACTATTTAGGCTATTCACTCTTTGAGTGGTCTTTTGGTTTCGCATGCTTCTACAGTAGCTCAGCCACATTCTAGTGATGTTGGCGATGGCTTGAGTGTTGCTGCATCATCCTCCTCAGGTCTACATATTTGTGTGCCACATACTTGCACTATGTGCCACCAAATATGCTTGGGTCCTCTTGTACAGCCCGCTGAGCATCCCTTGGACGCTTCTAATTATGACCTCCATGATGTGGACATTATAGATCAAACGCAGGGGAGCAGAGTGCACCCTACAAAGTCCTCTCCTGCTAGAGAGGGGGATGTTGGAATAGTGGCACAAGTAAGATTTAAGTTGTAAATTCATAACTTGAATTTGTTTTTAAATGAATATTAATAAGAGATAGTATCAAGTACTAATATTTATTTACATGGTCTGTTTAACATTTGATGTCTGAGGAGGAGCTCACACAAGTGACTGATAGCACCCTTAGGGCCATTTCATTTGGCCTTGACATGCACATAGTATATATTTTTGCACTCAATCGTTTACATTTTTTTATTATATACTTGCTTGTCATTTGAATTGTCATTAATGAAATTATATAATAACTTATATGTTTATCTTATTTTCCTCTTGTAGGAAATACCTAGTGCGAGCGAGGTGTAGCCTTGTCCAGACTATGGAGGTGCGAAGTTAGATAAGGGGAAGGTAATTGAACTCAAATTGGATTGAATTAAAAATTTTAAGATCTTATATTGATTATACATACATCGACATAGATTGGTAGTTTCATATGTACTTGTCATTTTTATGTATAGACGGTTATGAGCTATACATTGTTGTTGACAAGTGACACAACACCTAAAGGAATGGGTATTGGAACGCCTCAAGGAGATAAAGCAAAAAATCAACCTAAAGAGGTATGTGTTTATTTTATTTTGTGTTTGGTAAATATGTTCCTATTACCAACAATCGTATGCTAACTTGGATCAATTTTCTATTTTTGTTCACATATATATATTGACATTTAGAAAGTTGGTTTGGTTGGTTCTTTGAGAGGGGCATATTGTAGGTCTCCTGACCCTTTGAAGAGATGTATATTTTAGGTAATCAATATTTTAATTTTGGAGTTCAATTACAATTCAATGTATATTGATTTTGATGTTAATTATTCGATTTTAAATTATATAGTATAACTAATCTCAATTGCGGTTTGAATTTTTCTTGTGTAGCTACCTTCAGAGCCAAAGAGTGCTTCAAAGAAGCTCCATTTTGATGATCCACCAGTAGTTTACGATGAGATAGACATTTTGGCATGTAAATTTTGAATAGATATTGAGATGGCATATGCCACATTTTGTAAAACTTTGTTTGAGTTGGCGTTGATGCCATTTTTGTATATGTACATACACTTGATTATTAGATAATTTGATATATAGAAGTTGACAATCAAAATTTAATTTGTTCCTCATGTGCATGATTAAACTCATTAAAAATTTAATCTTGAGCAATGGTTAAATATCAATGTACAATAGCATAAAAAATAATGGTTATATTATGTAGTTTATATTCATATCGCTAATTACATTGCATTGCACACCTTTCAAACTCAAAGCATTACTTCACATTGCATAACTAACAACTAGATGCTAATAGATGAAAAAAAAATAATTACAATATAGTTTTTACAAAGTCAACCTAAGCAATTATGCAATTACTTCATATTGCATAACTAATAACTAGGAGCACCTGTCAATTGCATTTGCTTGTCATGGAATTCTATGAGACCACATTTCTTTGAGGCTTTTTTTCAAACAGTCCACTGCGTTGTCTATGCTACCACATTTTTCATACATGTCTACCATAGCTTTTTATCAAACAGTTCACTGGCTTGTTGCTATGGCTAAAAGCCTAAAACAAGTGCTTTCAAACAAGCTATGGATGCTTGGAAAAATTATATCAAAGCATAATAGTAAGCAATAGCATAGATAAGGCAAAGAACTGTTTGAAAAAATGCCTCAAAGAAATGAGGTCTCATGGTGATGGAATGCCATGACAATCAAAAGCAATTTTGATTCTCATGGCATTCCATCACCATGAGACCTCATTTCTTTGCGATATTTTTTCAAACAGTTGACTACCTTGTTGATTGTCATGGCATTCCATCACCACGAGACCTCATTTCATTGAGGCATTTTTTCAAATAGTTCACTGCCTTGTCTATGCTACCACATTTTTCATACATGTCTATCAAAGCATTTGATGCAGAACAGGGCAGTAAAACAACTTGTCTTCACCATTAATGAGTTTCAATTCATTCTTTTCTCACAATACCATTCTTTGCTAGTTTCTCCAACTGTTCACTAGATCTTTCTTATAGGTCAGGAAGACCACTTTTCCCTACTTAATTCACAGCCTTTCAAAACAACCTTCTCTGCTATTCACCAATATAGACACCCATTAAGGTCCTCTTTCACATACTCAAAAGTCAATGTTCACTCCTTTGGAACAACTTGACCAAGTCTGGCTCCTAGTGTTGAAATAGGCCTCAATTAGGCCTCTTTTTCAAAGCAATTGACCTTTAACCTCATCAAAAACTCAAAATACCTCCAAAAAGTCTTCAAAATTCTTTCAAAACACAGTATTCTACAACTTTTAGGTATCCATTTGCTCTCTAAGACCCTCATGTGCCAAACCCTCACTTTTCTTCCTCTTAACTAGGGCTTATTGGAACTTGTATGCCCTGACCTTACTCAATCCTGAAACCACTTCATTCCCTCTTATTTTTGTATGCTTAAACTTAAAAAATCATTGTATTATGCTGCCCCTTACACCTACTAAATATTTTGGTGGTTTAGACATTATTTTTTGTGGTGATTTCTACCAAGCAGAACCTATACACGACTGTCTAGTGTTTCAAATTGTAAAATTAGACACCCAACTAGTTCCATACAATTTCTGGGAAAACATCAAATGCTATACCTTACAAACAACTATGAGATAATGATCTTTCAGTTAAATCGACTTACAATCTGTTGACGGACCAAGGTGTTGTCCTTGACCTTTGGAAGAGGGTTTGGAATCGACACATGATCTTGAAAGTAAACTTCTTTTGGTGGATTGTCTGCCATAATAGGATTCTTACTCAAGAAAATTTGAGGAAAAGGGGAGTCCAAATCCCCAATAGATTTTTTTTATGCAAATGTAATGAAGAATTGATGGACCACTTGATGTTACACTGCCCGTTTGTTGTTGGTGTGTGGGAGTTGGCTATAGAGTGTTTGGGAATTTAGTGGACTATGTGTAAGGATATTATATCCTTTATCTTGAGTTGGACTAGACCCTTCATCCACCCCTTACCTTGTGAATTTGGAACCAGGTTCCCCCCCATTATCTGCTAGTGCTTATGGAAAGAGAGAAACAATAGGATTTTCAGGAACATTGAGATGAGTCTGAAGGAGGTTTTTGGTATTGGTTCTCGGCTCATTATGGAAAACATTTCGCTTTTCAAAGGGAAAAGCCCAGATAAAGGTTTGACTGAGAGGGAAATTATTATGGCCAAAGCTTGGCATCAAAACCTAGATGCCAACTCCTATGACAACTCTAGATCCCTGGCTAGAAGAGACACTCTCTGGAAGCCTTTGGACAGTGGTTGGTATAAACTTAATTTTGATGAGGCGGCCAAAGGCAACCCAGGTAGAGCTAGCATAGGAGGTGTTATTGGAGATTGCAAGGGAATTTTTGTGGTTGGTTACTTTGGGGGGATTAACATCCAACCTTCTATGATTGCGGAAGCTAGAGTGTTGTTAAAGGGCATCCAGTTAGTTGTTACTATGGGGATTGAGAACCTTCATATTGAAGGTGATTCTAAGTCTATTATTGATGTTGTTAACTTTGGCAGATTAGTGGGGTGGAGTACTAAAGACATTTTATTAGACATAAGGCTCTTCGTGTCTAAGTTGAATTTGAAGATTGCTACCCACATTTATCAGGAGGGCAATCAAGTGGTTGATGCTTTAGCCAACTTTGGCACACATTGGAAAATCTCTAAGTGTTGGCGTAATTTAGGGAACCTATCGCTAGGTATTCAAGGTTTAATCTTAAAGGAGAAAAGCCCTTACTTGATCCATGATAATAACTGATCATGCATTTTTATGGGCTATATGGGGATCCACATTCTTGTCTTATGGGCTATGTGGACAGGTGTAAATGTTGAGGTGTCCTACAAGTGGAAAATTTTGAATAATGGGGTAGAGTCCATTTTTAAAAAGGCCATCATGAGGAATTATGGTGGGTACATTGTGATTATGGCCAAGTTGGGTCGTATCTTACGTAATCTCCTTTTGGGGATTGCGCTAAGCTATCGTATATCCATGAAGTTTTTTTATTTTAATTTTGATGTGAGTAATAATTATGAGATAAAGCTCCTAATTGGCTCTATCTTTTCTGCTATTTTGTCTCCTCTTCTAAGGGCCAGGATCTTAGGTGTTGCTAAATCTGGCCCTGTGGCCATCTTTCCTTGGTTTTTGTGTAATAACAACGTGGAAGGAAAACCTTCCATTCCCATCATGTCTTGCTTACCTAGCTGCAAGTGTTTGAAGATTTCCATTTATGAGTTCGCCAAGATTGCCTTGAGGGATTTATCTCCTCAAGTGTGTGACTTGTACATTGCTTTGATTTCCCAAGGTTGCATTGTTTGGCTTAAAATCTTAAGTGTGTGGGTGACCTTTCACTTAACCAATTTCTCTAACCTTTTGCTCTCATAGGTTTTCTAGTTATTTCGTGTGTAGAGAGGCATTATGGGCGGCGATAGGGTGTGAATGGAGCCCGACAACTGTGGCGAATTTCACAAGGATCCATTGGTATGGCACATATGTGTTGAAGGCGGTTTGGTTCCCCTGATGGAGAGTTTGGTAGGTCACAACCCTAATTTATTTGTGCAATTTTCTAACTCTTGGAAAGATAAAAGAATGACCATGGGCGGTATTTCCTTTGAAGTGAACGAGGAAGTGATTGTGTAGGTGACGGGGCTGCTAAGTATTGGTAAGAAGTACCTGAAGCATACTAAGGCCCAAGATAATGAAAGTTTGAATGGTTTCTTTGTGGGGAATGAGAAGTTGGTTTGTAACTAGTCGGGGTTTGAGAGAGAGGCTCTTCCGCAACCTTGGGACCAAGTCTGCCTCACCCTAATGAAGTACGTGACCCTAGAAGGTAGATACGAAACCTACTATTTCTATCACTTCCCTCTTTTAAATCACCTCCGACACAAATTTTTTTTTAAGCTTTCTTTTTTCCTTCTTAAGGATTTAGAGAGCTCTGTTGAAAAATGCATTGAGGCTGTTGGCCTAAACCCCGAGGATACTCCTCCCTCTCTGCTCCACCAAGGCCTCATTATGAGGCTCTACCACTTCCATCTTGCGTTATGCACGCCCAAACCCATTTTTGTTGTCTGTGTTGAAGAAATTGAACCTCTTGCTGTAGCCATATATCCCCGATTGAGTCCAAAGGTCCCATCAGGAAAACCCATCTGGTTTCTGCTAAAACTCATAAGCCTAAACCTGCTGCTAAGAAGCTTAAGGGGAATGCAAAAATTCCCCAAACTAGTGTTGTAGCTAGTCTCTGTGAGCTCAAGTCGACCCTTGCCAATACTGTTAGCAAACCTACCCCAAAGAAGAAAGTTAAGGATGATCTCAAGGGTTTGATGGAGCCTCTGACCAGGGACAACAAAGGTAAAAATATTGTGGGTAGGAACTCTAAAGGGGACACAGTGGTTGCGGCTATGGTGGTGACTAGTGGAGATACCATCATCAGGAGGTCTGGTAGGTTGGCTAAGAATAACAAGAAAGTGTAGGTTAATGACTTGGATAGGGAAGAGGAGCAGTCTAAAAGCAAATATTGTAGGGATGAGGAGTTTGGGGAAGAGGAGGAGGAGTATGTTGGAGGGCCCCACACCATTCTTGATATTACCAAAGTGCATAAGGAGAACTCAACATCCCAATCCTTGGACCCTCTGGATGTGGAGCGTGCTGATATTTTGAAGGTTGCAGATTATGGGGAGGAGCTCTGTGTGCTATAGGAAAGAATGGAAAAGATGGACAAGAAATTTAGTGGCTTGAATCGTTTCACTGTCAAGCTGGTCCACTGTGTTACCAACACCCTTTCTATTGTGATGAAGGACAAAATGGACAAGAAGAATGCTAAAGAAGGCCAGGAATGGGTTGGGGATGATGTTGTTAATCTCCTTTCTAAGAACTAGGAAAATGCCAGTTAGTTTGTTGTTGCCGTGTTGTTTGTCTGTCTGCTATTAGTCTGCTATGTATGTTTTTTGGCTTGGTATTTAATGTTTTTTGGACTTGATCCTTTTTGGCCCTAGTGGCTCTCCATGTAAAGGGTACAACACCCTATAAATGATGCTTACTGTATCAAAAACAACTATGAGACAAAAAGATGAAATCTTCATCAAAATTCTTAACAAAATACGAACAAACTCTCAAACAGATAGTGAAATAGCATACCTGAATAACAAATGTTTACGTCCTACACCTACTGATCCAACATTTCCATTCCTTTTTTACAAGAGAAAAGATGTCAATGCACACAATCAAAAAATGTTATTTTCTCTTTCTGGAGAACTAATAACAATCAATGCAATTGATGAACAAGATAATTATGTTAATGTAGAACAATTATTCAAAAATAATACAAATCTAGTGGACCATATTATGTTAAAAAATGACATATTAGCTGAAATTTATGGTGGAAACTATGATACACAAGATGGTCTCATAAATGGATCAGATGGAATATTCAAAACATATACACATCATGCTGACATTGACATTATATGGATTGAGTTCAATGATCATCGTATAGGAAAAGCTCAAACCACAAAACTATCATATTTAAACCAAACATATATTAAAAATGGATGGGTACCAATACTTCGAGTTGCCAAACCAATCCTAAAACTAAATGCTCAACATAAAAATATTGTTAGAAAACAATGCCTAGTACAATTAGCATGTGCTTGAACAATACATAGATAACAAGGAATTACAATGCATGGCCTTACATTTGAACCATTAGGTGTACACCAACATGGATTAACTTACATAGCCCTTTCCCACACATCAACAATTGAAACATTGTTTTTGTTAAGCCCTCTAACAACAAAAAACTTTAAAGTAAAAAGAGAAATCATAGATGAAATGACACGGTTAGAAACAATAGCTAACTGGACTCTTCAAAATGACACACATTACAAATCTCAAACATCGTGCATTACCATATCTACATTAAACACTCACCATTTCTAGCCACACAAACAAGACATTGAACATGACAAAGATTTAATGTCATCGGGCATTATTTGTCTACAACAAACATATTTGGAAACAACTTTAAGAAATGATGCATTATCACAATATAATTGCTCTACAACATACCATATACATGAGATAATGACCTGCACAAAAAATCATATACAAATATCAAATGCAATTCCACTTATAGAAGATAATGTTGAAGCAATATTGAGTACACTAATATTTACTAAACAAAGCCTTTATATTTGTAATATCTATGCCAGACCAACCACATTGCTTATAAATATTATAAAAATTGTTACCAAAACAATGGCTATTGCTCCTACTAGAAGCCTTATTTACATTGCAAGTGACTTCAACATTGACATTTCCAACTCCTCAAAAAAATTAGAAATGCTCAAAGAGAACATGCAAATACACAATTTGCACTTATTACGGGAAAATACAAAACTTTTGTCAAGGACCATTATTGATCATGTCTGGACAAATAATTATGCAAATACAACAAACATTCAAAGATGTGAATTGTACTAGACAAATCATGACACTCTTCTATTCAATGTTGCCAACATCATCTAGCCATGATCTACATCCTAGAAAAGGTAATCATGTAACAAATTTATATGACAAAATATTTTATTGTCTACATACATTAACTCTTACTCGAAAAATAGTACTTAAACTAATTAGTTATACTATTCTACAGATCATTATTTATATAAAAGAAAAATAAAAGAAATATTGTTTTGCAGGTGACTTGAAATAATGAACATTGAGAAAGACAAAGTATCTATTGCAGTACCTAAACAAGCACAACATGGGACAAATAAAGAGTAAGTTACATGGACAACATACATAATTTATTTTCTTTAACAAAATATCCTCTTGAAAAACCATACTTCGCTAACACATCTATTTTATCAAAGCCAATTGGACATCATCAAAATTAACAACACTCCAACAACAACTGTCCATACAACCACTATTACATCGGATGAAAGGTATTCAAAATAGCCAAAAAACAATTACAAAACAATTTCCAAATATAAGGAATATATGTAAATGTAATAGGAAAAACACTACTTTAATAATATATTACTATACAAGTAAAAAAATATGTATTATGCAGTTTTTTCAAAAACATGGAAATCAGTGAAGAAGACCTCGATGTAGATTATCTTGATGATTCTTTCTCTGTACCTGAAAAAGAACGCATAACAAATTGGTAAGACATGTCATCTCTTCCAAATTAGTTAAACATTAAATAGTATTCTCCACAAATTACATGACTGACAATTGTATTTCTTGCTACAACCGCTTGGAAAACATTGAACTTAATAGCACTTCTCCCACAAGGCTGGCCATTCAAAGCAACAAAGAAATGTAATAATTTTTAATAGTCTTCTTTTCTACCAATTTTTGTTAATAAGCTATGTATATACAAGCACATTTTCCATAGATTTCTAGAAACACCAACATACTTAGTGAAAAAACTTTAATTTATATTCACACAATTAAGAATAGCATACATTTTCAGTAACTACATAAGAATACATAAGAAAATGGTGAGAATTGTTAATTCTTCCAAACTAATGAAATGTTAAATAGTAATATCTAAAAATTTCATGACTAACAATTTCATTTCCTATTACAGTCAGTTGAAAAGTATTGAACTAAATAGCACATCACCTACCAAAATGACTACTGAAAGCAAGAAACAAAGGTATTAATTTTTAATAGTCTTCTTTCATACCATAATTAGTAAAAAATCTATGTATATGGTTGTACATTTTCCAAAGATTTCTAGAAACACCAACATACATAGTGAAAAATATTTAATTTACATTTGCACAATTGAGAATAATATACATTTTCTATCCTTGAATGTTCACAACTATAATGCATATTTACAATACATAATTAACTACACAATTTATTTTTTACAGTCTAATTTCAACAAACGAAAAACCCAATACAATATTGGAAAATTCCACATAGCGAATTGGTTCAGTATTCGAAGGAGATGTCCTTGTTGTGTATGGTCTTGCTTCTACAAAGCACAACACCCAAAAAAAGGCATGAATAGTACATGTGGATATGGTAGATTGCTATGGTCAAATGACTATAATTGTAAACGTTAGCAACAATCTGATAAATACATTTTTGCCTCGTATGTTTGTTGGGTCTAATATTTTCATCACCAAATTTTTAATCAAAAATAAAACTCAATATGAAAGAGGCGATGCAGACTGCTACCTTGCCTTAACAAGTAGAAGCATAGTAGAAAGTGTACCTATTGTTTGCAAAAAATGTAGATTAACTCCAAACGTCACTATCTCCCAACTAATACAAACAGACCATTAGCTTCGTCACTAATATATCCCCGGTTGAGTCCAAAGGTCCCATCAGGAAAACCCATCTGATTTTTGCTAAAACTCATAAGCCTAGACCTATTGCTATGAAGGTTAAGGGGAATGCGGGAATTGCCTAGACTAGTGCTACGACTAGTCTCTATGAGCTCAAGTCGACCCCTGCCAAGACTGTTATCAAACCTACCCCAAAGAAGAAAGTTAAGGATGATCTCAATGGTTTGATGGAGCCTCCAAACAGGGACAACAAAGGTAAAAATGTTGTGGGTAGGGACTCTAAGGGGACACGGTGGTCGCGGCTATGGTGGTGACTGGTGGCAATACCATCATCAGGACGTCTGGTAGGCTAGCTAAGAATAACAAGAAAGTGCAGGTTAATGACTTAGATACAGAAGAGGAGCAGTCTAACAGCAAGGATTGCAGGGACGATGAGGAGTCTGGGGAAGAGGAGGAGGAGTATGTTAGAGGGCCCCACAACATTCCTGATATTAGCAAAGTGAATCTGATATTAGCAAAGTGAATAAGGAGAACTCGACATCCTAGTCCTTGGACCCTCTGGACGTGGAGCGTGTTGATACTGTGAAGGCTACAGATTATGGGGAGGAGCTCCTTGTGCTGTAGGAAAGAATGGAAAAGATGGACAAGAAATTTAGTGGCTTGACCCATTTCACTGTGTTACCAACACCCTTTCTGTTGTGATGAAGGATGAAATGAACAAGAAGAATGCTGAAGAAGACCAGGAATGGGTTGGGGATGATGTTAATCTCCTTTCTAAGAACTAGGAAAATGCCAGTTAGTCTGTTGTTGCTATGTTATTTGTTTGTCTGTTGTTGATCTGTTGTGTATGTTTTTTGGCTTGGTATTTAATGTTTTTTGGACTTGATCCTTTTTGGCCCTGGTGGCTCTCTGTGTAAAGGGTACAACACCTTGTAAATTCTGCTTACCATATCAAAAACAACTATGAGACAAAAAGATGAAATCTTCATCAAAATTCTTAACAAAATACGAACAAACTCTCAAACAGATAGTGACATAGCATACCTAAATAACAAATGCTTACGTCCTACACCTATTGATCCAACATTTCCATTCCTTTTTTACAAGAGAAAAGATGTCAATGCACACAATAAAAAAATGTTATTTTCTCTTCCTAGAGAACTAATAACAATCAATGCAATTAATGAACAAGATAATTATGTTAATGTAGAACAATTGTTCAAAAATAATACAAATCTAGTGGACCATATTATCTTAAAAAAAAATATTAGTTGAAATTTACGGTGAAAACTATGATACACAGGATGGTCTCATAAATGGATTAGATGGAATATTCAAAACATATACACATCATGCTAACATTGACATTATATGGATTGAGTTCAATGATTGTCATATAGGAAAAGCTCAAATCACAAAACTATCACATTTAAACCAAACATATATTAACAATGGATGGGTACCAATACTCTGAGTTGCCAAAACAATCCTAAAACTAAATGCTCAACACAAAAATATTGTTAGAAAACAATGCTCGGTACAATTAGCATGTGCTCGAACAATACATAGATAGCAAGGACTTACAATGCATGGCCTTACATTTGAACCATTAGGTGTACACCAACATGGGTTAACTTACATAGCCCTTTCCCGCACATCAACAATTGAAACATTGTTTTTGTTAAGGCCTCTAACAACAAAAAAAATTAAAGTAAAAAGAGAAATCATAGATGAAATGACATAGTTAGAAACAGTAGCTAAGTGGACTCTTCAAAATGATACACATTACAAATCTCAAACATCATGTATTACCATATCTACATTAAATACTCGTCATTTCTAGCCACACAAACAAGACATTGAACATGACAAAGATTTAATGTCATTGGACATTATTTGTATGAAAGAGACATATTTGGAAACAACTTTAAGAAATGATGCATTATCACAATATAATTTCTCTACAACATACCATATACATGGGATAATGACCTGCACAAAAAATCATATACAAATATCAAATGCAATTCCATTTATAGAAGATAATGTTGAAGCAATATTGAGTACACTAATATTTACTAAACAAAGCCTTTATATTTGTAATATCTATGCCAGACCAACAACATCACTTAAAAATATTATAAAAATTGTTACCAAAACAATGACTATTGCTCCTACTGGAAGCCTTATTTACATTGTAGGTGACTTGAACATTGACATTTCCAACTCCTCAAAAAAATTAGAAATGCTCAAAAAGAACATGCAAATACACAATTTGCACTTATTACAGGAAAATACAAAAGTTTTGTTAAGGACCATTATTGATCATTTCTGGATAAATAATTATGCAAATACAACAAACATTCAAAGATGCAAATTGTACTGGACAGATCATAACACTCTTCTATTCAATGTTGCCAACATTGTCTAGCCATGCTCTACATCCTGGAAAAGGTAATCATGTAACAAATTTATATGACAAAATATTTTATTGTCTACATGTACATTAACTCTTACTCAAAAAATAGTACTTAAACTAATTAGTTATACTATTCTATAGATCATTATTCATATAAAACAAAAATAAAAGAAATATTGTTTTGCAGGTGACTTGAAATAATGAACATTGAGAAAGACAAAGTATCTATTGCAGTACCTACACAATCACAACATGGGACAAATAAAGAGTAAGTTACATGGATAACATACATAATTTATTTTCTTTAACAAAATATCCTCTTGAAAAACCATACTTCGCTAATACATTTATTTTGTCAAAGCCAATTGGACATCATTAAAATTAACAACACTCCAGCAACAACTGTCCATACAACCAATATTACATCAGATGAAAGGTATTTATACTAGCCAAAAGACAATTACAAAACAATTTCCAAATATAAGGAATATATGTAAATGTAATAGGAAAAACACTACTTTAATAATATATTACTATACAAGTAAAAAAATATGTATTATGCAGTTTTTTCAAAAACACGGAAATCAGTGAAGAAGACCTCGATGTAGATGATCTTGATGATTCTTCTCTGTACCTAAAAAAGAACGCATAATAAAATAGTAAGACATGTCATCTCTTCCAAATTAGTTAAACATTAAATAACTTATTCTCCACAAATTACATGACTGACAATTGCATTTCTTGCTACAACCGCTTGGAAAACATTAAACTTAATAGCACTTCTCCCACGAGGCTGGCCATTCAAAGCAACAAAGAAAGGTAATAATTTTTCATAGTCTTCTTTTCTACCAATTTTTGTTAATAAGCTATGTATATACAAGTACATTTTCCATAGATTTCTAGAAACACCAACATTCTTAGTGAAAAAAGTTTAATTTATATTCACATAATTAAGAATAGCATACATTTTCAGTAACTACATAAGAATACATAAGAAAATGGTGAGAATTGTCAATTCTTCTAAACTAATGAAATGTTAAATAGTAATATCTACAAATTTCATGACTAACAATTTCATTTCCTATTACAGCCAGTTGAAAAGTATTGAACTAAATAGCACATCACCTTCTAGAATCACTACTAAAAGCAAGAAACAAAGGTATTAATTTTTAATAGTCTTCTTTCATACCATAATTAGTAAAAAATCTACGTATATGGTTGTACATTTTTCAAAGATTCCTAGAAACACCAACATACATAGTGAAAAATATTTAATTTACATTCGCACAATTGAGAATAATATACATTTTCTATCCTTGAATGTTCACAACTATAATGCATATTTACAATACATAATTAACTACACAATTTATTTTTTACAGTCTAATTTCAACAAACGAAAAACCCAATACAATATTGGAAATTTCCACATAACAAATTGGTCTGGTATTTGAAGCAGATGTCCTTGTTGTGTATGGTCTTGCTTCTACAAAGCACAACAACACCCCAAAAAAGGTAGGAATAGTACATGTGGATCTGGTAGATTGCTATGGTCAAATGACTATAACTGTAAATGTAGACATCCAAATTTGACCACTTCAATATGGTCAAAGTCATACTTTTAATCATCCCTTTGCTTTGTCGAAATTATCCTCTTTGTTGATATTAATTAATCGTTCACTTAATTAATATTATGTGTCTTGCATAAGGTTTTCTAAAGTATTTAATTCAATGAATACTTTTCCCCTATTTCCTCTCTAAATTAAATAAATGTACCACTTTATTTAATTTGGTCATATTATCTTTTGAGAATTTTAAATTTATTTTGAAATTCTTTATTTTCTCTCATTGTCACATCCTCCAACTTTTCCAAGTTGGCCTCTAATCCCTCTTAGCAGTCTAACCCTTTTTCTTAGTCATAATTAATTTATGATTAAGATGTGTGCACCCCTAATCATCATTAGGGTCCCATCCTCCATAATTTCCCACTTGCCTCTAATGAGCTCTTAATTAGTCTAATCAAGTACTTGCACAATCTTAATCACTCAATTAGGTCATCCCTAATCCCCATATCATTTATGGAATGTGTCTTTAGTCAACTTTATTAAAAACTTTCTCTTTTTGAACAAGGCATCTCCATTCCCTATGTGAATTTTTAATTCACATTTAATCCTCCAATGCATTTAAAAGAATTTTAAATTTTTTCCCTCATCCCCATGAGAATATTTGAGGAATTTTTAATTCCCCACATGTTCTTTCACCCACATGGGGACAAATACCTCTTTTATGAGGAGATCTTGTCCCAATTCCAAGATACCATGTACCCTCTCCATGTCATGTACTATCCTTCCACCTCGTGTACACATCACCCCTTTTAAGCCATATCACATGCCACATGTCAAGATGTGAGGGCTTGTGAGTTCTCAACTCACCTTAGCCCTACATCTTGATCTTGGTGGTTTAATCTTGACCGTCCATTTCCCTAGAGATTTCCAAAATCTTTATAAATACCCCTTTTTTTCTTTTATTTTGGGGAGATCATGCATAGTAGCCAAACTCTTGCAAATTTTTCTTAGAATCCATATTTAACCATTTTCATGTTTGCACCCACTTGCATCCATTATCATATCATCATTTAGCTTGCATCTTGCCATCCAAGGAGCATACAACACCAAAGATCGAAGGGCCAACCAAAGGATCAGTTCGACACAAGGTAAAAGGTTTCATTTGTTGTTTTTTATTTTGTGTTGATTCCAACTAGACAAATCTTGAGGTGTAGGTTGTTTTAGTGTTATTTTGCATTACTTTGTTTGCTGCTCATTTTCTACCACCTAATTTTGACCTATCACATTTCTGGCACGCCCGGTGGGACCCACAAATGGGTCTCTTGCTTTTACATTTTTTGTTTTTTGACTTTTTGTAGGTACAGGTCACAGAGGGGCAGACCCGACCTAATAGACAAGCGGACCCGCCCTCCATAGGTGGACCTGACCCCCTCTAGGGGTGGACCTGCCCTTCCCAGATTGCAAAAAGTGGTTTTTTGAAAAAAATTCACGGAGGGGCAGACCTGACCTAATAGACAGGCGGACCCGACCTAACAGACAGCCGAATTTGCCCCAGACAGCCATATCTGCCCTCACAGACAAGCGGATTTGCCCTAGGCAGCTTTTTTGAAAAGGTGAAATTTTAGTTTTTTAGCAACTTTTTGACTATTTTAAGGGTTCTTAACCCCTAATTAGGAACATAGCTTAATTAAAAGGTGTCAATCAACTTTGTATGTTGTGTTTTAGGTAAGCTATTTGACGTATCCAATCCCCTTGCGCCATTCGGCGATCTTGGGTGACGAGAAATCGTAGCTTACCACGTCCTTTGAGTCTACCCATTTTATTTTTCTTAGTGGAACTTGCTTGGGGGTTTCATCACCCCAAGGGACGATTCCAACCACGCATACCGGTGGGGTATATAAAGGGGGGAGAGCGAAAGCTGTACCTCAATCCAACAACGTTGTAATTGGCGAAGCATCAGGATGATGTGAAGAGTTAGTCTTAGCCTTTTAGGTTCCCGACTCATGCTTGTAATGGGTTGGTGTTCACGGTTTGGGCCTCACGTACTGGGTGTATATCGAGGACTCCCTAGTAGCCATGTTCATCCTAGATTAGAAGACTTTGTTGACCATTTCCTCTCTTCTAGACTTAGGATTGTGATTGTCTGATCTGTCTTCTTTGTGCGAAACCATTGATTGTCTTATTTCTTTCATTTTTCCATAGCCTTTTGATTGGTGACCTTTGCATTTTTAGTCCTTTGCCTTAGTCTTTTTTGTCAAAAGTCAACTTAAACCCTCCTTGGGCGGACTTGCCCTCATCTAGGGGCGGACTTGCCCTAAAAACTGGTCATTTGGAGGCTGTTTCTGACCCAGTTTTATCAGTTTTTGCTCCTTGGGCGGACTTGCCCTGAAAATTGGTTATTTGGAGGTTGTTTCTGACCCAGTTTCATCAGTTTTTGCTCCTTGGGCAGACTTTCCCTCATCCAGGGGCGAAATTTCCCTAGAAACTGATTCCTTGGAGCCTAATTTTGACCTAGTTTTATCAGTTTTTGCTCCTTGGGCAAAATTTCCCTCATCCAGGGGCAGACTTGCCCTAAAAACTAGTCCTTTGGAGGCTGTTTTTGACCCAGTTTCATCAGTTTTTGCTCCTTGGGCGGACTTTCCCTCATATAGGGGCAGACTTGACCTTTTGACCAACCTGATTCAGGCTTGTTGTGACCTTTTTTAATCAGTTTTGCTCCTTGGGCGGACCTGAGCCTTGATCAATCAACTTTTCTGTCATCTTCACCAGCCGAAACTATTGTTCCACCATCTCGATCACTCGTCTCCTTGTTTCAAACTTCTGTCCACTCGTTTCGACAATCCATTCATCATAAACATTCATCCCCTCGGCTCGTGCATCCGTACATCCATTCGAAATTCACATTTTAGAATGGTTATCCAAATTGACCTAGGTGTTCATCTCTAGTCGTCATCTATCGAAACCAACTTCGGATCGTCATCCGTCCTAAGTCGGTCATCCTTGTCGGCCCAATCAATCCACTTCTATCTCAAGTGGATTCGGTGCCATTATTATCAATCAACACCTAGCGTTATCAAGGATCACTCTTGCACTTGGCTTCAAATTTTGTTCCCTATCATCCACCCTAATCGATCATCATACCCAAATCAAATCGTTATATCATCCAATCCAGATCAACTCATAATCTTCCAATCAACCCAGTCCACATCGGTCAAATCAAGTCAATCTCGTCAAGCCACATCCTTATTGGCTAATCGATCACCTAATGAAATCAATCCTTTCATCACCAAAGTCATCCTAATTCGTCATATTGCATGCCCGTTCAGACCCGGTCACAAACAAGGAAAGTGGCCGAACGACAATCCCAACCAAACATCCTTCAAGATCCGAACAATGCAACTAATGCCTCACAAGACCCCAATAATAGTGCAAACATCCCTCGGGATCCTCATAATGGAACATCATCACAATCCAATATCGACGGTCAAAACACATTGCCCCCTGGAGATGAAAACATGATCATTCAACTCGAGGTTATGTTTGAGGAACACTTTAGTAACCCTGTCAATGTGCAAATGACAGATTACCTTCTTGAAAAACATGGTGAGGAAATCTTGGCTCACTTAATTGACAAGGGTGTTAAACTGTCGTTAGGTACTGACCTATCCAAGTATGGCGGTTTCACACTTCATATACCTCAAGGTTCACACAATGCACCAAGCAGTTCATACGTCCCCAATGTTCCTTCCATAGAAGGTTGGCATCAATTGAAATTTGGCAATGCTGTTCTGTATCTCGTTGGAAATCCCCCGCATCCCGCAATATCAGTCGTAGGGGCACCTCAAACTACTGATTCCAATGATCCTTTCGCCTTCGGCATGCCACAAAATGTCCTGCAACCACAACCACTAATGCTACCGGCACCACCCCCTTCAAATCCACCTGCCATCAACACTGGGGGCACCCCTTTCACTGCATTGCCTCCACCTTCTGGGGCCCTAAACCAACTGTCGCCTTCATATGCATCCCCACGGCCGCCTCAATCTAATCTACCCCCTCCGAAAATTCCCTTTGGTGCCCAACAACCTCCCTTGCAAAATCCCCCTATGTTATCTCAGCCACCCCAACAACAGCAACCGCTACTTTCCGCGCAAAAACCACCATATCAACTGCAAAGCAATCCATCCCGACCTCCCACTCAGACCATATCTCCCTTCCTCGCATCCATCCTACGACCGCGAGCTCAAGAATAGTACAACATGTTGTCTCAGCCCACACAGCACCCCACGTCACACCAACAACCCCCACAACATCTGTATTACCAACAACAGTCCCAGCAGCAACCACCTTATGCAGCCTCCCAACAATCACACCAATTCCCCCATTATCAACAGGTCAATCCGCAACATCACATCCAAGCTCCTCTGCAAACCACCTCACATCCTTATCAAACGAATCCATATTATCCCCCGCAACAACAACCCACGTATCAACAAATTCCCCCAACATACCAACAAGGGATGTCATCATTCCACCATCTGAACCCATATATGAACACTCCGCCGATGTCTTAGCAGGATCCTCTGTCATCCTACCATCCATTTCCACCCAACCAACCACCAATCAACTCAGATTTGCTAGAAATTAAAGCCGCTCTGAAAGATCTTCAGGCAGTGACTAGCAAACAATCATTCAAGTTCGAAGACATATGCCCATATCCGTTCGATCCCTCCATCTCGTTGATCCCCTTCCCCAAACATTTTGAAATACCAAAATTTGACAGATACAAGGGGAACAAAGATCCTAAGGCCCACTTGCAAGAGTTCTACTCCCAGTGTCAGGAAGTTATGCATAATGATAATTATCTCTTGTGCCTGTTTCCCCGAAGCTTGATAGGCATTTCCCTAGAATGGTTCATGGCCCTAAAAAAAGGGTCCATAAAATCTTTTGTGAACCTATTATAAAAATTTGTATCCTACTTCTCCTTCAATTTGGAGGACACTGATACCTTAGATCTCCTCAAAGAGAGACAACGGGAGGGGGAAACCTTTGCTAGCTACCTTCAAAGGTGGTGAGCGTTGGCGAGCCGAATGAAGACTCCTCTAAGAGAGAAGGACATGGTCACCCTCTTCGTGGAGAACTCTCATCTAGACATGGCTCATAATTTTAGATTACATTGTGTCACCACTTTTGTAGAGCTAGTGGAAAAGGGACCTATCCTTGAACGTGCCCTTGTCGCCAAAGGGCACGTCAAAATATATAATCAGGATAAAGAAAGGTCATTCAATGACAAGCCATGTTTTTGGAACAAGAACAAGAACACAGTAAATGACAGTGTCACTGATACTAAACATGTCCACGTGGCTAACACATCCCAGAGACACCAACAATCCATACCTAACGCCATATCTGTACCGCAGGGGACATCTCGTCCTCCTCAACAGTCAAATCAGAACAACCAAGGGAACACTAAATGTCAGTACACTCAACTAGGAGAGTCCCTAAGTGTTGTCTTCAATAAATTGCTACAAATCAATTATCAATCATGTATCCTGTCACTAAGCCACTTGACGAATCCAAACCCAAGCCTGCATGGTTTAGGGAAAATGAATATTGCGAGTTCCATAAAATCAAAAGACACTCTTTGAATAAGTGCCAGGGTCTAAAAAACTATATCCAAGACCTCATTGATCGAGGAGATATCAAGGTTGACCCCAGTCAAGCTTCGTCGTCCAATGCTCAATTGCAGATATATCAAAATGCCTTTCCAAACCATAATCAAGGCCCAAGCACCTCCAACAGTAATCCGCAAGACAACAACACAAATAATGTGAGCTATAAGAATGTACCCTTCAATTACGAGGGTATTATTCATTATATTGAGCAGGTAGAGCCTCGGGTGTCTATGATACATGTCAAAGCCAACGACCCTCAGTGTGCTGTTACTACACGACAAGCCCGCATCATTGTCCCTGCAGCCTCCGCACCTGCCCAATCGACTTATGTAAGCTCCCAGTACAACTTCTTGATCACTTAGGAAAGACCCTACTCATATCTCCATTTTGGATTTGCTTAAGTCTTCTCCTGTGCATGAAGAAATTCTCAATAGAGCTTTACAGGAAACCCATGTACCTAATGACATTGATCCTACACGATTCCAAGCTTTAGTTGGACACCTAGCTTTATCTTACCAACTGCACTTCAACCAAAATGATATGCCAAATATTGATGTCAATCATAATCACCCCTGCATATCGAAGTCATTGTTGCCCACCATAAAATAAAAAGGGTCTTGGTAGATAATGGATTTTTCCTCAATTTATGTACTCTGAAATTCATAAAACAAGTGGGGTATACTCAAGCAGATCTAAGTAATCAGATCATCACCATCAAGGCCTATGATAATGCATAAAGGAATTCAAAGGGAATTATCAGTCTTCCTATCTAAGTGGGACCTGTGGTTCAACACATTACCTGTCATGTCCTTGATCTGGACTTGCCATATAATCTCCTCCTTGGCCGTTTGTGGCTCCATGCTATGCAGGCCGTCCCTTCCACGTACCATCAGTGCCTAAAATTTCTAGTCAATGGGCAAGAGGTCACCATCTATGCTGACCCCCAACCATTTGAATATTGCCGCGCTTTAGAAGCATCCTTTCCCCATCTACATTACTGTCTTGGGGTGGAAATGGGGGCATCTCAGTTATCATCCGCTAATCCACCCTCCACCACGATAACCACTCCATCTTCCAGCACTGATCATACAGTCACAAAAGTCCAGATCATTGACAAAGGGTGTGGTGAATACGAAATCCATATTGCTCTCAATGTAGCAACCATGCCACCGTCACCACACGAGTATGGTCAACCCTCACACGCTACTCCAAAGGAAGACAAGATTGTCACCTTCAGTGGTAAAAACATCCCTACCACCACTTTCACGTCCCCTAGTATCAAGATAGATGCACCAGAAGAGGATATAAGTTAATGGGTATACCGAGAAGAACCCCAACCAGATCCCCCTCTAAAGGAATATTTTTAAGAAGCATATCCTTGGTTAACTAAGTTTGCAGAAAAGTATAACTACCAAGGTAAGGGTTTGGGTAAAGAAGAACAGGGGCGGTTGCAACCTATTGATACGTCAAAGTTGCCGAAGAACACAAGCATCGGATATGATAAAAAGAAGAAAGGCCCTGCAACATCATCTAATACCTCCAATAGCATCGCTATGGACAATGGCTCATTGGAAGACATACCCGAGGAGGAGTCCATCATACGTGCATATGATGACGTCGATCACACTGACCTATCATCCATGTTCGAATGCCTATCAGTCTGTACCATTAGCCTATCCCTTTGTCACCCTGAGCTTATTGATTGGGACCTACGTAATAGCACACCTATCAATATGTCTGCGAATACATATGTCAACCTCATGGGATTGGGGAGGATGAACACTCCAGTCGCAAAAATAAGAATAAGAAAAATAAAAAGCGGTCATCTAGTGAAAACCTCCCTGAGGCACTCCCTGACTTGGAAAAAGTAAAAATAAAGGACGCATCTGACGGCGAAAACCTCGGGGAGGCACTAGAAGATGGAGATGTTCATCTTCCCCTTGTGGGAACTCAGTTATCTGCCCGATCATCCATTCTAATTGAGGAAACTTAAGAAGTTAATCTGGGTACTGCTGAAAATCCTAAGATCACTTATGTAGCTAAATCACTCTCAGAGCAAGAGTATCTAGTCATCGTGTAGCTACTCCAAGAGGCAATCATTAACTTTGCTTGGTCATATTCAGACATGCCTGGCTTAGACCCCGCCTTAGTGGTTCATCATCTAGACGTTCACCCAGATGCCAAGCCTGTCAAACAGAAGCTCCGCAAAATGCATCCACAAGTGGCATTGTTAGTCAAGAAGGAGTTGGAGAAGTTACTAGATGCAGGTTTTATCAGACCAATTGACTACTCTGAGTGGATCTCCAATATAGTACCAGTTGCCAAACCAAATGGAGACATTCAGATTTGCATAGACTTCAGGAATCTTAACAAGGCCTGCCCAAAAGACGACTTCCCTCTATATAACATTGACATGTTGGTTGACCTCATGATAGGACATGAGATGCTATCCCTTATGGATGACTTCTATGGTTATAATTAGATTCAAATTGCACTTGAGGACCAACACAAGACTGCCTTCACAACACCTTGGGGTACCTTTTGTTACAATGTTATGCCCTTTGGTCTCAAAAATGTAGGGGCAACCCATCAGAGGGCAATGACGGTCATCTTCCATGACCTCATCCATATCATCATGGAGGGTTATGTCAACAACTTGTTAGGGAAATCCAGAACACGAGCTAAACACCCTACCGTCCTAAAAAATATCTTCGAATGACTAGAGCATTACAAGTTGCGGGTAAATCCAAAAAGTGTGTCTTTGGGGTCCCAAGGGGCATTGAAGTTGATCCTGCCAAGGTGAAGGCTATTTTGGACATGCCACCTGCACGCAATCTGAAGCAGCTAAGAAGTCTCTAGGGAAAGATGCAATCCATCCGTTGGTTCATAGCCTAGCTCGCGGACAAGTGTCAGCCATTCACTCATCTTCTAAAGAAAGACTCCACCTTCTGATGGAACGAACAGTGTCAGATAGGGTTCGATAAAATCAAGGAATATTTAGCTCATCCATCGATCTTGATGCCGCCTACTCCAGGGAAACCCCTCCTGCTTTACATCTTTGCCACTTCAGTCGTGCTGGGGGCATTGTTGGCACAACATGATGAGTCCTCTAAAGAGAGAGTAATCTATTACATCAGTCGGACACTGGTCAGCTATGAATTAAACTACTCTCCCATGGAAAAGGCTTTCCTCGCGCTAGTCTTCAGCACACAGAAACTTCGACATTACATGCTCAGCCATCCAGTCAAATTAATCGCTAAAATTGATCCACTGAAGTATTTGTTATCTAGGACCACTCTGACTGGCCGCATAGCCAAGTGGGTCATGCTCCTAAGCGAGTTTGACATAGAGTATGTGGAACGAAAAGCCATAAAGGGACAGGTCATAGTTGATCAGTTGGCCGAGGCACCATTAGTAGATGCTTACCCTCTAGACACTGAATTCCCAAACGAAGAAGTCTACACAGTTGTAGAAGCACCAACTTGGACGCTATATTTTGATGACTCATACACTCATAATGGATCAGGTGCAGGGATTTTATTAATTACCCCTCAAGGTGACTACATTCCAAAATCATTCAGGATAGCATTTCCATGTACCAACAACATCGCAGAGTATGAGGCCCTCCTAATCGGCCTTCAAATTGCAAAACAGTGGCATATAACTCGCTTGAAAGTCTTTGGTGATTCATTATTGGTCATCAAGCAAGTTAATGATGAATTCCTCACAAAGGATGATAAAATGTTACCCTATAAGCGCATGGTGGATGATTTCAAGAAATATTTCACTTTTATACAATTTGACCAAATTCCTCAGGTACAAAATAAAGCGACAGATGCAATGGCCACTATCGGTTCCCTGATTGACATGCCTAAAGACTGAACAGAAAGTGAGTTTCTTGTCGAACAACTTTTAATCCCTGCATATGATATTCCTGAGACTGATATGGTGTGCGATATCATAGGTCCCCCCTCCCCCTGGTACCAGGACATATATACCTATCTCCATGATAATATCATACCCCCAGAACTTACACGCAATCAATGCAAGTCCATTCATCGCTCTTCCCGATACATCATTGCCGATGATACGCTTTATCGTCACAGGTATGATGGAATCCTCCTTAGGTGTTTGAATGAGACCGAAGCCCGCACGACACTAACAGGGGTACATGGTGGTGTCTGTGGAGCTCACTCAAACGGTATGGCTCTGGCCAAAAGAATTCTTTGAGCAGGATATTACTAGCCTGCACTAGAACATGATGCTTGTGAATTTGTGAAGAAGTGTCTTCTATGCCAACAACATGCAAATTTGATTCACAGTCCAGCATAAGATCTTCAACCTCTCCTGGCACCGTGGCCCTTCTCTCAATGGGGTTTTGACTTGATTGGCAAGATTTACCCACCATCATCCGACGGACATACATTCATAATCACTGCCACTGAATACTTCACTAAGTGGGTGGAAGCCATGCCGCTTTCATAGATAACTGGTATTCTGATCTTGAAGTTCATCCTATACCATATTCTCTACAGATATGGTATCCCATCCACCATCATTTCTGATAATGGAAAACCCTTCAAAAACCAAGCCATGAAACACCTATGTGACACCTTTCACATCCAACATCGTTGGTCAACGCCTTATTACCCCCAAGGTAATGGTCAGGCAGAGGCAACCAACAAGACCCTCATCCACATTCTCAAAAAGGTTGTCAATAACACCGGTCGAGATTGGCATCTCCATATTCACCCCACCCTTTGGGCATATTGCACCTCCATCCGTACCCCTATAGGGGCCACTCCCTATTCTTTGGTTTACGGTGCCGAAGCCATCTTTCCAATTGAAGTTGAGATCCCATCACTGAGAATTTCCCTAAAAAATCTTATCAGTGAGGAGGACGCTCGTGTTGCACAGCTTGCACACCTGGAGTTACTTGATGAAAGGAGAATCAAAGCCTACGATCACCTGCAAGCATACCGGAATCGCCTTAAGTATCAATACAACAAGAAGGTTCACCCTCGACAGTTTTAGGTAGGTGATCTTTTCCTCAAGGAGAATCAGCGTACTTAGCAAGACCGAGACAAGAAAGGAAAATTTGAGGCAAATTGGTTGGGGCCCTATATCATAGCCGCTAAATATGGATCTGGGGCATATAGGTTGACTACTCTTGAAGGAGATCCCCTTGACGAACCCATCAACATAATGCATCTCAAGAAGTTCTACGCCTAAGTCCACTTGGTAACCCCACCTATCAAAAATAAAAAAATAAAAAAATAATTAAAAAAAATAAAATCAGAAAAATCCAAAAGATCCAAAAATAGTAAAGAGAAATAAATTCGTCCTATGGTGAAAACCACTTTTTGGTGGCACCTTGGATAAGTACGGGTGGTTAAAACCTGGTAACAGACGTCATCCGTAGAGGGCTTAATCATTATCTACCTGGCATCCTAGTTATTCTATGCTTTCATTCGCACTATCGTCCTCATCCATCTCATCCTTAACCACTTGGTATATTTTGTTTGAGCATTGGACGACCCGTCTAACCTATCCTCCTATCCTGAGCTTTTTAGTATCCCACTATGAGGTTATGTCATTCATCTCATCGGCAGTCAGTCAGTATTATCACATAGGTTCATCCATTGTGTTGATCTTCGTCTAGATCTCATCCTGTCGTACACCTGTCGAACTACGTTGCCCCTGCAATGTCATGTAGGCAAGGCTGATCATTTGATCTGCCCCTGGGGTCCTCCATCATTCATCTTCCTCGTCCTCTTTCCGCTTTATCCATGGTCTTTACATGAACTACGAGGGCTCTGCACTTTCACGTAGGCAAGGCTAATCTTTGATCAGCCCCCGAGCCCCTAGGTCTATAGGATATGTCAGTCTGTGTCCTTGTCTGGCTCTTTATTCTTGGTTAAACTCCCCTATTATCAAGAGATTTGGTTAATGAAAAACATCTGGCGTCAAACCGGGTCACTCTCATTTGGTATCCATCGTCAGTCTCAACAGGATGCATCCTTCCTAGTAGACCTCATCAACCTCATCCATCACCTTGATCCTATGGCAAATGACGTTTTGATATTGATTGTGATCTTTTAATGTTTTGGAATTTATTTGTCATTTGAGCTCCCTATCATCACTTGTCATGGTCGCCTTGATCCATCATATCATGGTGTGCTTTGACCAGCCAACATAGGGGCATATCTTGATATTTTATTTGTCTTCTCGGTTGTCCCACGTAGTACCCACCAAGATCTCTGAGGTCTTGTGTTACGCTGGGGCATCCTTGTGTGCTTGTGGTTATCCCAATACCTGGCCCGACCAAGGTCATCACAACTTTGGGGTATTGGGATAGCCTTCTTGTTTGTTGTGTTTGTTTCATGCATTTGACACTAATTTGCCTTGGTCATTTATACCTTGGTGTATCATGTCCTCTGCTATAGCAAAAATTAGTGCTCCAAGGATGGCTACTCATATTAGGATTGCATTTCATCGTCCGTTGTATTGCATTCACCCTATTATTTTGGCTATGCGAGTACTTTCTCCTGCCCTCTCCCATTCTTCTCAGGATACTACAGGTTTTGACAGATAAAAAAAATAAATATAAAATTGTGCCCATTTTTCACAAACCACTACATACCCATCTCCCATTATCATGTCAGTTCTTATTGACACTTATGACCATGTGTTATTTCCTTTCATCATTACTTCACTTGCATCTCACAATATAGATTTGATTCTATCGATAATCATAATATAGATCCGTTAGTCTCAACATCTCATAAATCATCATATTTGCATAAATCATATATTTGCATAATCACAACATATTATCATCATAATATAGATTTGTTAGTCTAAGCATCTCATGAATCATTGTATTTGCATAAATCATATATTTGCATAATCACAACATATTATCATCATAATATAGATCCGTTAGTCTCAACATCTCGTAAATCATCATATTTGCATAATCACAACATATTATCATCATAATATAGATTTGTTAGTCTAAGCATCTCATAAATCATCACATTTGCATAATCATAGCATGTCACATCATCAATCTCACCCATTTCACAACATATCATCATTTAAGTTGTTTAGGACAATAATATAGATTTGTTATTCTAAGCATCTTATAAAATATTTTTTATAAAATATTCATATAGAATCCATCACATACATACATGCCAATAGATCAACTAGACATCCATACACATAAGCCATCACAGAAACAACATGTACATACATCTATGCATATCTGTGTTAATAAAATCCTCCATATCCCCACAAGTATCATATACCCAATCATCCACATAAGCATGTAAAATCATAAGCATGTGCATAAATAAACCAAAATACCCATCTACATAAGCCGACAATATCATATACATGTGTGTACATAAACTAAATTATCCATCACAAAAAGAAACATGCTATATAGTGTCAATAAGGATTGTCCCATATCATAATCAAAATAATACAATATCATACGTCCGTCATACATCAAAATCTATCATATATCCATCACATAGCCCTCATACATCATCAAATGCGCTACAAAATCCAGAGATGAAGAGCATCTCTGATCTCTGTCGATAAGCACTACACGCTTCACCCTGCATCTGTCAAAAAACTGCTATCCTGTCACCTCCCGAATGAGCTACCCGCATCTGATCTTTGTGGTGAATTAGGTACTGATCTCCTACTTGGAGTGCCACCTAGTGAATCACTGTAACCTCTGGTCCATGTCCCCAATGACTGGGATGGCGCTGACATCTGCGGTGCCTGTCGAGTGTACTAGAACAACCGCTGGGCCAGGTCTGGCACTGCATGGTAGTATGCGGCCATCCAAAACCTCGCCTCCCTCACATTTTCCTCTCGCTCGACAACCTGAACCCAAGCAGAATTCTGCTCCTGACGATATCTATCCTGATCTCTTGAGATCAGTCTCCTCTCCTGCTCCCAGGGCTCCTGGGACAGTTGTAGCTGTGCCATCTCGGCCTGAACCTGATCTCTCATCCCCTCGGCAGCCACTGCCCTAGCCACAACAGCATCCCTCTCCCCCTGTAATCCCTGTGAGTCTGTCACTATCATAGCATTGGCCTGCGCTGACTACCATTGCACCACTACTGCATCTCGCTCACCCTGCAACACCTGCATCCGTGTCTCGACAACATCTCTATCTCTTTGAGTGGCCTGTGCCTGGGCCTCTGCTGCATCCCTGTCTCTCTGCAGTACCTGCAGTCTCAGCTTGGCAGAATATCGCTCCTGTCGTAACCCTGACACCTGTGACACCGCTGCATCTCTCTCTCTCCGAAGAGACTGAACCTTTGACTTTGCCACTAGCCTATCACTCTCAGCCGCCTGAGCACGTGCCTGTGCCAAATCCCTATCACCCTCCAAAACCTGCACATGTTCCTGTACCTGTACCACATCTATCTCTGACCGCAGCATACACATCTCTCTCCTCATCTCCTCCTCCCTCTGCTACATCAGTCCCATATCTTCGGTTGTCTGCTCTAAACAGTCTACTCTGTCTCTGAGCTCGCCCCGCTCTTGGTGCCAATCTGCTCTCTCCCTCCATAACCGATGTAGCTATCTCTACAAATCCTCTGTATGCCCGACAGTCCCTGTTCTAGTCTCTGATGGCTCCTACCCTGTCCCCCCTCCGACTGCCTGTCGTATCGCTGCCTCTGCCACCAGGTGATCTCGCTCCCATCTTGCGACATCTCCCTCCTCATGCTCCCTAGCCACCTCCGCTTGCAACCTCTCAATCTCTGCTCGTAGATCAACTACCTCATCCCGTGCCTCATCTCTCTCTCTCTCTCTCTTGTCAGTCTCTGCTCTGCATCCGATGCCAGTGTGGCCAAGACTGAGTAGTCTCTCTCACCCTGGGAGAATCGTGTCTGTAGCTTGCTCAACGCTGCCTCTAACCTGACCCGCTCTACATCTGTCTGCCATAACCATTGCTCACTAAGGCGCAATCTCTCTATGGTCCCTCTCAGTACCACTACGAGATCCTCTCCTCTGGGTGGCACTGTCAACAGTGGTTGGAGGTCGTACACATCCATGTCAATATCCATCTCTCACGGCTCATACCCCCCTCTCTCCACCGACATCGCATCCACGTCTATCGTCAGGAGGGATCTACCTCTCCCTGTCACCCTCTCCTGTGCTCTGCTGGCCTCACCCTCCTGTCTCTGTCGCTGATACCCTTCAGTAGCCATGTCTGCCTCATGCCTCTCCCGCGCTCTGCTGGTCTCAGCCTCCTCCCCTCTCTCCTGCCGCTGACCCTCCTAGGATGCACATGCCTCTTGGCTCCTCTCTCCCTGAATCTCTGCCCCCTATCTTGTTGTGCTACGGCCCCGCTGGCCTCATCCTCTCCCGCCTCTCCTCCATCTCCTCCAACTCTGCATAGTCGTCTCCTCCTCTTGGCCGCCCTGGCTGGCTCTGCGGTTGATCCCATCACCTACTCTCCCCTTTGTCGTCCTCGGGGCGCTGACCCTGCTACCCTTAGTCGTCTCTCATCCTCTGACCCGAACCCTAGTGCCTCCTCAATTGGCACTACTGGGGTAATCCATGGCGGTGGATGTCGCCTGAACCACTGCCGGTATTGGTCTGTCACCCCTGCATCTCTCAGACCCTCCCACCTGTCGTGGTATGGCCTAAACTGTAATGTCTCCAGCTCCTCCCACACCACCTCTAGGCTCAACGGAGCCCCCCATGGCCACTCTCGTGACAGTCATCGAAATCTCACCCACCCCCCGGGAATGTCCTGTCTCACTCCAAACTGTCGTGTCACCCGATCGGGTATGTGTAGCTCCACTATCATCGGAATCTGCCCAATAATATAACAACGCGTGAAGAAGTAGCCACTGTGTGCCGCCTCATCCTCCCTCCAACCCCTAAAGCGCCGCAGCATATAGGGACGCCACACTATCATCTCTTCCCACACATCATCCAATCGTCTCCTCCACACATCCACATCTCTCACATCTCGATACCGTAGTAACGCTCTTGCCTCTATCCCCCGACCCCAGGCTACAGCCTCTCTGTCATCCTACACTCCTAATCTACTCACGATCGGTCTGGTAACCCTGATATGCTCCCACGCCCAAACCTGTAATAGTGTGACATGGGCCACGCTCAGTGCCTACCGGTAGCATACTTGATGCATGTCTCGGTATAGCTGCGCCAGCATGCATGTCCCCCACGCGAACTTCCCCTCTCGCCCCTCAATGATATGTCAAATCACCTTGACGAACTTGAGATGCAGGAATTGACCGCTCCGGTCTGGCACTAGGATCCCGCTAATCAATCCCGCTAAGTATAAGGACAAAACTGGCATCCCCCTGCACGACAACATCCTATCCACATCCAACTGACCCCGCTGAACTGGTAGATCATCACTACCGAAAACAACGCGCATAGACTCATCTAGCGCCTCGCCCTCTGACCAGGACTCGCTAATCAGAAGCCCTGCTATAGGGAGCTTCAAAATTTGCCAAACATCCTCCAAGATCACCGTCATCTCCCCTGTCGGTAGATGGAATGTCGATGTCTCTGAGTCCCAACACTCTATCAGTGCTGTCAGCATGGCCCTGTGGGCCTTCATCGTCGGGTAGGACATGTATAATAGTCCTGCCTCTAATAGTCTCTCGTGCTCCACGCCTGTCATCCGTGCCACACATCTCCCTAAAACCTGGGACCGTCTCTCTCGCGTCCATAAACTCTCCACTTTCTGCATCCATCACCATAACAACTTGTTAGTTATGTTTCTTTTTCCTATCTCCCTTCACCCTTCACCCTTCTCCATTCTTTTTGTTTTATTCGGTCTTCTCGGCTTCGCCCTAGCCCCTTGGGCGGACCCACCCTGGGCTCGGGCGGCCTCGCCCTCGATCCCAAGCGGACCCACCCGAACTGACGGGCGGACCCGCCCGAGCTCTCAGGCAGACCCACCCTCGGGCCCGGGCGGACCCTCCTGAGCTCGTGGGCGGACCAGCCCTCGAGCTCGGGTGGAACTGCCCTCGAGCTCGGGCAGACTCGCCCGAGCTCGGGCAGAACCGCCTAAGCCGTTGGGCGGCGCTCCGCCCACACTCGGGCAGACCCGCCTGCGCCCGGCCCTTCGCCCTTCCCCCCCTCCCTCCTCACAAATACGAACACATAAAAAAAAAAACCCCATTAACCCATTTTTCATCCGCCTCCCACCCACCTCCCTACCCACAAAACCCATATCTTGTTTTTTTAAACAAATTAGCCAAATTAAACGAAAGCACAAAGTGGGGTTTCGGTCTAACCTGCCGTGGCACAACACACTCCTCGAAAAATCGCTGCCTCTCATCCCCCCGGTGAATGATGGCCGAATCATATTCTAGCATTGTGTCTCCTCCTTGTCTTACTCTCTCTTCCTCTTCCTCTTCTTCTCCTTTGACAGCTGTCTAAATGAGGAGAAATAACCCCACATTCCCTTTTATAGCTTTTCCCCCTTTTTTTTTTTTAAAATGAAAGGAATTATTTCCTTTTATTTAACTTTTTTGGGCCTCAACTAATCCCCCTCCTTTGTCTTCCCGGGGCCGCCATTTCCACACCGTCGACCTGTTTTCCTCTGTTCAAGCGCCAATCTTCTCGATTTTCTGTGTTCTTTCCATCGACATATCCCACTTCACCCTTTCGAGAAGTTGCCCGGGACCCCCTTTTTCGTCCCCGTCCCCTTCTCGATGGGGCATACCCTACCATACTCTCCCAATTTTCCATCATAAGCCTTCCCTCGATGGTAGCTCATAATCTCTCCCATGCTGGGGCATCTCTTTTCCAGTCACTTCTTCCATAGAGTCGTTTGTGTTATATTTTTCTTTGAAACCCTATTATCCTAATAGTGTCTCGAAGAGGGGCAAAATGTAGACATCCAAATTTGACCACTTCAATATGGTCAAAGTCATACTCTTAATCATCCCTTTGCTCTGTCAAAATTATCCTCTTTGCTGATATTAATTAAATCATTCACTTAATTAATATTATGTGTCTTGCATAAGGTTTTCTAAAGTATTTAATTCAATGAATACTTTTCCCCTATTTCCTCTCTAAATTAAATAAATGTACCACTTTATTTAATTTGGTCATGTTATCTTTTGGGAATTTTAAATTTATTTTGAAATTCTCTATTTTCTCTCTCATTGTCACATCCTCCAACTTTTCCAAGTTGGCCTCTAATCCCTCTTAGCAGTCTAACCCTCTTTCTTATTCATAATTAATTTATGATTAAGATGTGTGCACCCCTAATCATCATTAGGGTCCCATCCTCCATAATTTCCCACTTGCCTCTAATGAGCCCTTAATTAGTCTAATCAAGTACTTGCACAATCTTAATCACTCAATTAGGTCATCCCTAATCCCCATATCATTTATGGAATGTGTTCTTAGTCAACTTTATTAAAAACTTTCTCTTTTTGAACAAGGCATCTCCATTCTCCATGTGAATTTTTAATTCACATTTAATCCCCCAATGCATTTAAAGAAATTTTAAATTTTTTCCCTCATCCCCATGAGAATATTTGAGGAATTTTTAATTCCCCACATGTCCTCTCACCTACATGGAGACAAATACCTCTTTTATGAGGAGATCTTGTCCCAATTCCAAGATACCATGTACCCTCTCCATGCCATGTACTATCCTTCCACCTCATGTACACATCACCCCTTTTAAGCTATATCGCATGCCACATGTCAAGATGTGAGTGCTTGTGAGTTCTCAACTCACCTAAGCCCTACATCTTGATCTTGGTGGCTCAATCTTGACCGTCCATTTCCCTAGAGATTTCCAAAATCTGTATAAATACCCCTTCTTTTCTCTCATTTTGGGGAGATCATGCATAGTAGCCAAATTCTTGCAAAATTTTCCTAGAATCCATATTTAGCCATTTTCATGCTTGCACCCACTTGCATCCATTATCATATCATCATTTAGCTTGCATCTTGCCATCCAAGGAGCATACAACACCAAAGATCGAAGGGCCAACCAAATGATCGATTCGACACAAGGAAAAAGGTTTCATTTGTTGTTTTTTATTTTGTGTTAATTCCAACTAGGCAAATCTTGAGGTGTAGGTTGTTTTAGTGTTATTTTGCATTACTTTGTTTGCTGCTCGTTTTCTACCACCTAATTTCGACCTATCACAGTAAATGTTAGCAACAATCTGATAAATACATTTTTGCCCCATATGTTTGTTGGGTCTAGTATTCTCATCACCAACTTTTTAATCAAAAATAAAACTCAATATGAAGAGGCGATGCAAATTGTTGCCTTTTCTTAACCAGTAGAAGCATAGTAGAAAGTGTACCTATTGTTTGCAAAATATGTAGATTAACTCCAAACGTCACTCTCTCCCAACTAATACAAATATACTGCAGCTATTCTGTTGGCTCGTTTGAAGCAATAGAGACATCTTATCATTTGAACAAAATCCATCTCGAAGTACATGTAAAAGATGGAGACCTCCAAGAAGACATGGCAACTGTATACTCCTAACCATCTTTCTTTTATTTTCATATGCAACTCAACTTATTTAGTTAAATTCATTAACAATTTTCTTTTGTAGGTTGTTATCCCAATTGCTAACACAAATTTGTGTGCATTTTTACAACAAATGTTTTCAAAAAGAGACATGCCACTGCTCCTTTTCAAAAATGTAGTTAGAAATGGTCCACAAGGCTCAAACATAATGCACACAACACAATCAACATTTTTTGAGGAGCTCAATGATGCATGTACAAAAGCACAGTTGCAAACTCTTGCAAAATCTAACATTCAAGCAAGAGCCCAAAAATTAATAATTTTATTTTTACATTTATATAACACAATTATGAAATATTTTCAGTTCCCTACACAATACATAACAAGTTATTTTTATTGAAAGGTACTTGCGACACTCAAACCAAAGAATGTCCAAGTTTTCCCCCCTTCGAAGCTTGTTGTAGCACATGTCATCACTCCATGCTATTGGACAAGTGTCTTGAAAAAGGATCTGCCAATTACACGTACTGCAAAAAAACCACTCAACTTTCCTACCATCACAATCTAGCTTGCACATTGTATAGGAATGAAGGAAACATTGACTGCTGGTTAAATGGAGAGTTGCTTAAACAATTTTTTCCAAAGCTTCAAGAGATCACACATGAGCAATATAAAGAAGACATCTTGCCTACAATGTTCTTATTACGTAGATTCCAATTGAAGGAACTTTTACACTATCTGTTAACAATTTCATTCTGAAAATTGTTCAACAATGACTGTCTTATTGTTTCCACAAATTGCACTTTCACAAAAATTTAGCCATACTGGACTCCAAATTTTGTATATGTAAATAAAGTCATTTTGATGTGTTTGAATTTGGTACATTTACAAGAAATTAGTTGAGTCCAATTAATCATGGAATAATTTTAAAAATTGTTGTATTTCATAATTATGTTCTTCAAAGTGTTTGACAGTAATTTTTGTCTTACAATATTGTAGATATGTGATACTAAGGTATAGCAGAGATTTTGTATTTATTGCATGCTAGCTAGATTTTATAATTATTATAAGTATTATTTTCAAATACATTGCTAATTTTCAGTATATGCATTTTTGATAACAAAGTGTGACTGACATATACAAGGAGAAGCATCAGCTCTGTACATTCTCAAAATATTTTACCCTTCATGGACCCAAAAATTTCATCACGGACCCTGAGCTTTCATTTGCAGTGGCCTAATGAATTTATTGCCATATTGGCCATTGTGGGCATTTCCAAGTCCACCAACATCTGGATTTGCTTTTTAACAATGGTACATGTGACATGGTATACATTTTGGCAATATGCATAGAGCACTTGCGACCCACCATTGATGGCAGAGGAAGTGATAACTTTTTGATTTCTAATGCTTGACTGATACTATAGAACATCAGTTCCTATTGCAAGATTAAAGTAGTTCTCACAAATGCTTATACATTTAACATGTTAGTACATTGTTATTTTTGTTTAGGCATTGATTTAAACTCTACTATGTCATTAGACTCAAAAGGGAATTTCCATTGATTTATGTTATAGAAGTGATTTTTTTGGATTTCTCTAAAATATCAAGGGCTACTTCGAATGATCTATAAGTTTTTATTCTTTGTATCAAATTAGCTGGTTTTCTAGTAGGCAAGCATGGCGATTGGGTCTAGTGGTCTGAATAGAATTGGAGTTGTGGATACCATTTATGAAGATGAGGAGGAGGAGGAAGACGAGACGGAGAGGGCTCAAGAGTTCTCATTAGGGGAAGAAAATATATTGAGAAATTCAGGCAGGTTGGATGATTCTTTGCAAACATACAACTCCTGGATTGTGTTTGAGAATGGGGAGTGCAGTTGTAGTGTTGCTCCTGCAACATATCCAGATGAAAGTTCCTTGGAAAGTATTGTTAGCTCATGGTAAGTCACAAGTTACCTCATAATGCATGGAGAGAAGGATTTTCTGCACTTTGCAAGCATTTACACTAGATGAGATCACACAGGCTAAACTGCAAGTTTAGAAAGCTTAGTGCATAAATGTAGAGAAAGAGAGAAATGACTTTTATTCTTATTTTGAAACTATGTTTCAGTAGTCCCTTGCTTAGATTTTGAAATGTTTTAAGAATTCCCAATTTAGTGATATATATGCATCTCATAGGACAAATCTCCTCACCATCTTTTTCTTATTACTTCGTTTGTGTTTTAGTTTTTCCCACCAGTGAACATTGATATCTTTATATCACTGCAACATATTGTATTGTTGAGGGTCATTATAGTGGATGTTTGTGGATGGTTTAACTGAGTTACTAGTAAACCATACTTCTAAGATTGCTCTGTGATGGGTCAATATATAACAATTGCTATTTCATGATTTAGGGTAGTGATCAACAGTCTTAAATGTTCTTGTTGCAGGATTACAAATCTCTTTGGTTTTGGTTCATTGAGTTTAATGTGGTCTAGTAGGTTGCATTTGGACTACAATTTATAAGAGAAATTTTCTCATCCTTCAACAATGGCCCATATGAAGGTGCAAATTAAATCTAACATATATCGTGCATCCAAGTCATTGATGTTGGGCATTTTTAACACTAGGTAAACTGCTCATAATCTGCCTTACCCCAATGACAAAATTACCTTGTAGTAATATGTATACTTTCCCCTCAGAGCTAGTCTTTATGTCCAAAGATTTCTGGTCGATGTATTGTATATCTTGCATCTCTACAACTAGATACTATCAAACTAAAATGGATCCAAAAAAGATCTTTCTTTATAGGGATGTAGCAAACACTTATGTCCATATGGGAGTGTATTGTCAAAGTTAGGATGGGATTAAGCTAAGTATGGAAAATAGCTCCAAAAATGTCTAAAAATGAGAAGACATCTCTCAATTTCAGAGCCCATCTACTCACTTCTAAATTCCACAGCTGATATGGAATTTCACTACAAGACTAAATAGCAATTTTTTTTTGGAACTGGCTATTGCTTCCATATTTTATGAAGGTAAATGTTTACAACTCTCGTGACTTCTGACTCGGTATGATCTGCACAGGTCTAAAGATACAAGGCGCTCAACCGACATTGCAGTTCACATTATGGGTTCCAGTTTCCATCTTCACAAGGTATGCAAAGTGACTTTGGCCTCCTTATATTGTTGATATTCTATATATGTTATGAATGTATTTGAACATTTGTGTGCCTATATGTAGTTACCTTTGGTGTCCATGAGTGGATACTTCAATCGGAAGTTGAAGGAAACCAACGAAATATACTTGAATTCTTGTCCAGGTGGAGCAAAGACTTCTAAGCTCATAGTAGCCCATTGCTATGGTTGTAAGATATCCATGGAACCATCCAACATTACAACAATCAGGTGTGCATCAGAGTTTTTACAAATGATAGAGAACTACTCCAGAGGAAATCTTTGCAAACGAAGCCACCGATATTTCAAAGATACAATACTAAAAAACTGGAACCATGCCATTGAAGCCCTTTGATGTTGTGAGGAGCTGAATCCCATAGCCCAGGAGCTAGGTATAGTCAACACTTGTATTGAAGCAATATTTCTGTTAACTTGCATCAAAAGGTCTTGATTTTGAAAAAGCAATCAAATCCATAGAGATAAGGAAATACATAACTGGGAATTTCATGCAGAAGTATTTTATTATATAAAACTTTCTTTCCTGAATTTATAGCAGGTAACAAAAGCATTCATGGATGCAAATTTATGCCAACTTAAGTGAGGACTCTCATTAAAATATTTCATCTGTCTACTGAATTTTTTCTTGTATTATCATCTTCTTGCATCACTCTTCTGTAGTTTACAACATTCTCTCACATCCATTTGAAGTTAGAAACTGCAAACATTATGGTCTATGTGGAGACATATAAATCCTAGCAAGAGTATGTTTATCTTCTACTTCTGTAATTTCTTTGTTTAATATTCTCTCATTTTCTGCATATTGCCTTTTATGTAAATTTCATTTAATTAACTTCAACAACATAAGCATTGATAACATGTTTGTGCATTCTTTTGTAGGTTTGGCCATTCTTTTTCATAGTGTTTTCTATGCTCGAAATCATCTGTTCCAAACTTTCAAATGTTGCTATATGTTGATATACAAAATAGAAAGGCTATATAAACCAATCTATTGACATATTGCTCTATTGTATGTTGTTTCTCATTCACTTATACACAACTAAGTGTAACATGATATTTATTTCATTCTCTACTTTTCCTTTATTTTACCCATTCCTTCATATTTTCCAAATTCTACAATTTTTGTAGACTGTTTTTCTTCTGATGTAATTCCCATGTTCCACTATCTAGACAGTGGCTTTGTTTAAATCTTTTCCCAACAAAGTGGCAGAACTATTTCAAAGACAATTTTATTGTACCATGGAACAAATTAGGAAAACCATGATAAAGCATGAAGATATGTTTAAAGAACAAGTCTAAATATTTTTAACTTTAAGATGTTTCTTTTTTGTAATGTATATTTCAAATAACTTAAGTACCTTTTGAGATATTCAACAAACTTATGTCTAGACAATTCTGAGATTATACATACATTACATGTTGATGTAATCCTAGAATACAATTATATATGCCAATTGTTTATCATTATAGGAAAACTTCCTTTTTATGTACCTATTATTCATTTGTTTTATCAATATTATTGCTAAAACTTATCAAACACAACAAATTAAAACATAACAATTCTAGAACTTGTTGGTAGGAACTTCGCTGCCCTGCAACTCTTGTTATTATTACTAGCACTTGCATCAAGAAGGGGGTGTAAGGGGTGCAAGGGTTATGTTGATAGAAAATTATATAACATAATAAATTATAGAGTACAACTTTATATGGGCATAGAAGATACATTAACTTAATTTACAATATCTTATTATAGATTAGTGTTTTTTGTGTATTTAATTTTGAAATACAATCTTTACTTTAGGTTGATGATTTGTCTTCAAGCTATCATTTCTCTTTATGAATTTTGCTTCATCCTTTTAGTGGTTTATTTGTTTTGGTTAACAACTTGGCAATTCTACACCAAGATTGCAATGGAGGTGCAATGGTTATGTCGGTTTTAATTTATATAGAATATCTTATAAATTTGAAAGTAGCATTGGGTTAATAAAACAACCAAGAATTTTATAAATGATCTTAGAAAAATGTTTATTGGCAATGCTAAACTAAGATAATTTCTATAAAATAAAGAACTATATGTGCATAATTATTGGACAGGGATGCTCAATGGACCATAACTATCATCTATGATTCAAAATTAAATCATTAATAAGTAATTGTTTTTTTTATGCTTTTATGGCTAGAGGTTTGGATTTTCCTTGGGTTCACTTGTAGAGGTGGTTGTTTTCTTAATAGAGTGGCAAGTGTTTACCAAATCCTACATAACATTTAATTGTACATTTTTAAATCTTGCAAAGTGCACCACAAGTTCCACCCCACTACCAAGATATAAACACAAAAATGAATCTAGTGAGAAATGTTTTCTAATAACACCTTGACAACCATGAACATGGATGTGAGAGCTTATACAAGGTATGTAATTTGTTTGGTTTCCTACCTTAAAGAAAAGTAGTCTCAAAGAATGAGAGCATAACATATGCATAGAATGAATTACTAAAAAACTTTGGAAAATTTCAAGTAATTGTAACTAATATGCTTAAATCAAATTCCATGACCTATGGCAACTTCTTCCCCTACTTGCACTAGAATGGGGACATTAGAACAAGCTTGATTTTTTTTTTTTGGGCAGATTTTATAGTTGCAAATGACTTTGCAACAATGTATGCTTGATATGGGAGCTTAAATAAAGAATATGAAGCTGCTTATTACAACACCAAATAAATATATTCTCATAAAAAATAAAATGCAATGCTTGCAAATTTAGCACAAAATGGTTTTGTTCAAAAGGCATTAGTAGATTCCAAAGAGATATAAATGAATTTGGCAGATTGAAAAACAAAACATACCCATTTCTTATGCAAAAATGGGAGCTTTGAGATGTAATATGATAATCCTTTAAAGAATTTTTTAAAAAATTGCCATAATGTTGAAGTTATGTGTTGTGGTAAACATGTATACAAAATGTCAAAATTTAGTCACAAAAGCTGAAACAAGATATAGTTTTCCATCAAAGATTAATAGATATTTTCTTTATGTTAAGTGTTGATATCTTAATACACAAAAACCTACACCAAATCCAGTCACCCCAAAATCAACATATTCAAACCCTAACAATTGATTAAAGAGCCACTAAAAAGCCCTCATTCTACATTAAAACAACCCAACCCACAAGAAAATACATGTCATGATCATATCCTTGCAGTAATATGACAAAGTTTTTGAAAGAATCAATACCCTCATAGAATTGGAAATCAAGAGGAGCAAAAAGAAACTTTGAATGCAAGTGACTTACCTCAAAAATTTGCACAAATCATGTCGTGATGTCAAAGATGTCGATGAAAAAAAATCTATAGAGTTTGCAAGAAAAAATTACAAAGCCCTATCACAAATACGATGAACCAAAAATAATCTCCCTACAACCATTGCTTCAATCTATTAACAGTAAACGAAAAGTGGATATGAAAATATCAAGGTTTTAGGGCTAGAAAAATATAATGTGTATGATGGAAATCTAATTTGATTGGGAGATATTAAAATTAAGTGCGAGTTAAAATTTCTTTTCAAGCGTGAAGTGAGAAATGTTTAATTGGTTGGCAACAACCACACACAACAATGAACAACTGTCACACCTCGTCTTGTTGTTACTGAGTTACTTTTACGTTCACGGCTAAAAAGGATGATAAATGCAATCATGATTTTGATATATTGATAAAAGAATAGAATACTGAAATGGGTATTAAGTTATTATTTCTTTGAAAAAGTACAAAGTTGTGTCACACTTTCAACCAACTTATCAACACAACTAAATTTAAGTATTTCTAACTAAATATCAATTTTGGTCAAACACATGATCTAGTAAGATTCATTCTAACTAAGTTAGATACTTCCACAACTTTTTCAACTAAAATTGTTGGCTAAAAATATATGGAGCACCACTTTGAGGCCAATTTACAAAAAAATAAAATTATTTGAAAAACTTGATGTTTCAATAAATCCTACTCATGTAAATAACATTTTTTAAAAAATATAAAAATACCCTTTTGTAGATCCATAAGTTCAGTTTTCAAAAATATATTTATTTTAATAGTTTAATTATTATTTTTATTTTTACTAAAAGTAGGTGATCAACACAAAATATTAGGTTGATTACCATGCCAAGGAAAAATACTAAAATTTATTAAAAAAATTTGAAAAAAAAATGATGCTCTAGATAAAAGAATCTATATCAAGATGGTATAATTATTTTTCCATTTTAGATAAATATTTAATATGAAAGTTGACGTCGAGTGGAAACAACTATTTGTTGATACACACACATTTTAATATTTATTTAAAAATATATATTTATCAAAATTGGAAAAAAAATATGTCCATGTACTAAAATTTCAAGTTATAAATACACACAAAAAATTTGAAAGAAAAAAATAAAATTTACTATAAAAAGTTTGGCATCTCATGTAACTTCATTTTTCAACATTTTATCAATAATTAAATTAAGTGTTAATTTATTAAAAAATATATATATATATATTTAAATACAAACATAAAATATACAAAAAAATACACATTTTACTAGTTTACATCATTTCAAAATTCAAAACATATATGCCACTTTTTAGTGATATAAGTTTAAAAGTTGGATCAGTGTTGGTCGTTTCCTTTATAAAGTGTGACACAACTTTGTGCTTTTACAACATGTCAAAATAATATGTATTATGAATATTGATGATGAACAATGAAAGAATAAGTATTATGAATATTCTAAATGATGAAAGTGGATTTCATATGAATGCCTAACTACCTTTGCAAATGTGTCAAGTTGGATGCAGGTACAGGTTCAATCCTCCTGAAGAGAGGGGAAGTATCACTCAGGAGAAGTGTTTGGTCGAGTAAACTTTAATGCAATCTAACTGAGCTTACACACACACCCACTATTAGAATGGTCAAGTCAATAGTTTTAGGTAAGTGCCTTTGGTCTCTTGACTTAAACAAAATAATTGGTTAGTCATCCTTGTTTGAGATAGGTTGTCTCTGTGGATTGAATTATGTGATTGAATCTTGAGTCTTTGAGCTTTTCGTCGATTTGTTTGTATGTTAATTGTATATATATATATATATATAGAGAGAGAGAGAGAGAGAGAGAGAGAGATCCATGCATAACATCATAAGAATGTGCATATGTATGTAAGTAGAAATACTTACAAGTAAACATGCGTAGGGAATCGATTATATGTACATGTATATGTGTATATACTTAATGTATATACTTGTCGACGAGGATATGGAAGTATCTATATTGATATGAAATAGTAAACATGATATATATGTATTTACTAAATTGGATGAATATGTTTACGTATCAATAATGTTTACATACGTGTAAACACATATATGCATATACTGGTATGTATATATATATACTTGTTAAACATACGTTTGAAATGACAATTGATGGTCTCATCATATATATATATATACACAAATGATATTATATGTGAAATATTAACTTGATCTTATTCATTTGAATATCAAATGTATACATATTTATTTGACATGGAATATATATATATATATATTAAAGAAAGTATTGAGGTCGATTTGTATATATATATTATGCAAAGTATCAAAGGTTGATTTGTATATATGTTATGCAAATTATAAAGGTCAATTCATATAAGTATATGCTTTGGTCGATGAAATGTGAAAATATAGCGCACTATATAATTTATTGTCTCTAATAAAGTGCAATGGAAATATGCAAGTTTATATGTGTTGCACATAAACCTTAGGTACAAAGTGCTTATAAGAAGAGTAATAAGCAACATATAAGCTTGTGAATCTCGCTAAGTAAATAAAAGTAGACGCGACTTTCAAAGTGAAGTCTATAACCTGCTCATATTTGAAAGAAGGAGGTCAACATTGCTTATATGGACATCGCATGGTTACACTATGTAAATATTAAATGCTTAAGCATTTGAAATGCATAAATGATTTGAGTATGTGCATAGCACATAAAGTGTTTGAGTCCAACACATAAAGCAAAGATTGACTAAGTCTTTAAACCTTGAACCAACACATACGTAGCTATAAAGAGGTTGTGCATTATAAAGGAAACATGTAAATATTTTAATATGCTAATAACGAATGACAATAAAGGCATATGTGATTTATGTCAAGTGCATTATCAAAGACCAAGTCAAATATGGAAAACATAGCCAACCAAAGTATAGACCAATTCCTCTGTAAACTGCGGGCTTGAGAATAGGGAATGTGTTGTAAACTTGGCGCCATGATATGAATTATCTGAATGCTTTAGAAGTCTATCATGGTTGAAACTGACTAGTTGTGTTAAAACATGTGCTTTTTGAATGTGTCAAACCTGTTGTGGTGAACATTTGATCAATTTGATGTATAGATTCGATGACTATCTTCATGAGAATTCACCACCTTTCTATTGCTAAGCTGAGTCAATTAATATGGCTGAGAAGTGGCATATTATGAACCTTTTTTGTAGCCTTGTGAAGTTGATTCTTGTGTATAAATATAGTTTGATCTCACCTCATTTCTTACACTTTTTCATGTGTAACAATACATTGCCAGTTTTGTTGTAGTTTTCATTGAGAGATTATTATTTTGCTGAGAGCTTTTGTGAGACAATTTTAGTGAGATTAGTGAAGAGAGGTTAATTTCTAAGTTGAAAATAAGAGGAGGCCAAGATAGGGGTTTAAAGAGACGAATGGATTAAGCATTTGACAAGCATGGAATTCTATTCTCCTTGTGTTTATCTTTGATATAAAAGATTGATCGTCTTGTTGAATTGTTTGAAATTGCATGAGAGTGCTTGCATTAGGATGCTTGAAATAGAGTTATAATCTATTTGCTTATAGGAAAGGAAAAGAATCTGGTTGTTATGATTTCCTTGTAAGTGTTTACATACTCCATAGTAAGGAGTGATTGCCTATCAATAGTATTTATATACTAGATTTAGTGAAGACGTGAATAGCTTAAGGGAGTGATGTAATACTCTTGTATAGCTTACATGGGAACTCATATGATGTTTCTATGCATAGATAGTTTACACTACATGTATAATGTGAAATGTATCAATGTCACAAAGTGACTTGACACTGCTAGCTTATTATGCCAGGAAACCTTAGGAATGATAAAGTTTAGCTAAACATTAACAATATGAAAGAAATGATAGGATGAGTCATTGCTAATTTGTACTTGTATGATCACTTGGTCATTGCTTCACTACTAAATGAAACCCTAGGTTGGGAGTAAACTATGTGGGTCTAGAAGTCTATTTAATTAATGATTGAAACCCTAGGATAAGAATTATCTGTTGGGATTGGGATATTTACTTGATTACCATCGGAACCAATAAGTTGAGAATAACCTACTTGGATGGGATATGTAGTTGAGCTTGTTTTAAACACATAGGGTTAGATTAACCTACACAATCCGACTGATTGTTGATTAAAGATTATATCTAGAATTAGGGTATACCAAGGTTGAGACTTACCTATGTGGTTAAGTAGACCACTTGAGTTTATGAAATACTATTTGTTTGAAGCCAAAGGTGGGATTAACTATTGAGTCAAATTTGTTACCTAATTGGTTTTTTTATACTCGTAGTATGAAGTCATTTGTTGACAAGACTTACTCTTTGAATAACCCTTTTTACTGAGGAGATAACACTCTTGAATGGAATCATTTATTGATACAATTATTCTTCGATTGAGGTCATTCATTGATAAGGCTATACTCATGATGAGAATCACTTATTAACGTGATATAATCCTAAATTGAGTCATTTATTGATGAATATTTATTCTATGATAAGATGGTGCTTGCGTAGCTATGTAAAGCTCTTGTAAAGTTAGAGTCATGAAGGAATCATAGATTATTCCTAGGATTAGATTGTCTAATAAAGGAGACAACTCATGCATGTGAATAATAGGTAGAGATACCATTGTGAAAAGGGGAATAGGTTATTTCTAAGGTTAATGATTATCTATAGGAGGAAATTACCTAAGCATAATATATGAATGGTTATAATCCAAACCAAGCTATGGTAGTGTATGTGAATAGGAAGACTATCAGTCAAAGTACTAGGTGAGAATACTTTGGCCAAAGTAGTGTAATTTCCACTAATTGCACTGTCAGTTCACTGTGTTCCTTTTATGCATGCTAGTTCAGGATTGTAGTGGATGCAAGATCTAGTTATGTAGGGCACAACACTAAGCTCAGATAGGCTATTGTTATGGGGTTTACCAACCAAACACTTCGTCGAAGGGTAGGGCCATCTATCCATTGATATATGTGTGGGGGACTGCATTTAAGTCCGTGGTTGGCAGAAAAGCACTAAGCAATGCTTCTCCTCATCAATTGGCGGCCGAGGTTTGCGGATGTTTGCACCAGTGTCGGAGACAACTAGAGTGTATGCACCAAGGAGTGAAGACATCTAGAATGTATGCACCAATAAGGTGACATAAGGACTAGTTTGTATATCTATTGCCAATGAAGCTTAGAAGAGCTATGTATGTATTGTGTACCCATTTATATGGAAGATTGTATTCATGAAATGATAAACTTGAGTTTATTCAATATGAAATCTATGTTATGGAAAGATTTGTGAAATTACAATGATATGCAATGGAAGTTTGGAACAATGTTTATTTCAAATATGCATGTAATTTACATTATGGAAAAGAAAAAAAATATTTCTACCTCATGGCATCATGGTTCATTCACTTGAGGTGAAAACTTTGAAATATTACTGAGTAGAACACTGAGGTTGCTACAACAATGAATGGAAAATTGTTTAATGACTACCTATTTGTGGCGTGAGATAGGTTTACAACCAAAGGCCCATTCATAATATAGCTTATCAGCTAAATATATTTTCAATTGATACTGTAATATGGATTTTTCAAATAATTTGAAAGATGATCTCCCATATAAAAAAACATAATAAAATCAAATCTTATAACATAACTTCAATATTTAAATTACTTTTACCCTATTTTGAGTAATTAATAATGAAAACTATTTTTAAAAATATTTTATCTCCTATCTTAAACCAAACAAATTGAAACTAGCAATTTTTTTATAAGACCAAGTCTTTGTGAGAAGATATATGTAGTTATGTCACTTTAGCTATGCTTTGGTTACTCAAGTAGAAGTTATGTTTACCATTTTTAATCTCCTATTTTCTGGGTTAATTTTTTTTTGGAGCCAAAATCATGAAAGTTTATTTGTCTATTTTCAACTGTAAAATATCATAAATAAAAGGTTATGCCATGGGGTTATAGGAAATTTGGTCTTCCCTGTTAGCTTATGTTAAAATATTGTCTTATCTTAAACAAAATCTGCTTTGGTAGGGTTTGGTAATATTTTTCCTGCAAATTTTATCCATTTTTCCTCATTGGCATGATTGATGGGATGACACAATTTGTGCAGTACCTGTAAGTCACTTGCCATGATTTCGGTGAGTCTTTTTGGTTAATCTATACATGACAGGTTCATTTATATGTACAAGTTGCTTACCATTTTTTATGCCAAGTGTGTAAGTTTAGAGGATGCACGCCAAATTGTCTGAAGCAAGTCTAGTGTCATTGAATACACTGCTTGCAAAATACGTTCGAAGGGCTACGAGAGAGGGTTGTGAGGAGGAAAAATTAAGAATTTTTAGACTACTAGGAGTGGATGAGAAGGAACATGAATTTTATTTCCATCTTCTTTATAAATATATTGTAATCCTTTTTCCATTTTTTGCACTTACTGAGGTGGAATACAAAATGTTTCATACTTGCCTAAGCCAGACTTGCACATCATTTTGAAAGCTCATTAAAATCAACAATTAAACAAATTGCAAAATTGCCATCATACTTCTCAATGTAACCTGACAAACAATACTTATGCTAATAATACTGACATATATGGTGCCTTAGAATGGCAGTATGAGTATTTCCAATTAACCCCAAAGAAAAATCTAAGATATGCAGCAAAATTAAGATGACCACCCAAGCACTAAACAAATCAAATAAATGAATAACAAAGAATTCATGAAATAAAAAATAAAACAAATAAAATAGAAATTTTGATGCATCAATAGGCTCTATTAGCATATAGGGTTTCAAGAAGTATTTGAAATAAGTACAACTCTTAAAACGAAACCCATTAGTTGATCCTAGTTTTAGTCAAATAAGCAGTCTCAAACAAAACTTTAAAGCCTCAAAATATTCACACACTGAACAAAATTTCTCAGACCCAATCTAATCTATTTGGTAAATAAAATTTTATCAAAACCTATCTCCATATAACTACTGTTGCAATCTATTAACAATAAATGAAAAGTAGATCTAAAAGTATCAGGGTTTTAGAACTAACAAATTCTTCAGCTTGAGAAAAGATTTTTGCAGCTACTCAATGAAAATATTACCTACGAGAACTTAAATTTTGTTTTGGTCAAAAGTTCAGTTCCTGTGGCTCTCTGGTGCTACAAAATAGTTTGAGCTGAAATTTATTTAATAATACTTTATCGTGGCAAAGTCAGTAGGTTACAATGGGCAACTGTATAGCACTTCATATCATACAATTCTACTAGATGATAAAATCAAATCAGATTTAACTTTATGCACAATCTAACATATTTTATTTTTAAATGATCTCCACGTATATTTACATTTCAAGTGAATCATGTTCACGGATGGGAAGAAGTTGTATACTAATGAAGAAGACTGGATACTAGTGAAAAAAGAATTGTATAATGAAGGCATGAGACTTGTTTCAGGTCAAAACATCACACAAATATAGCCTATCGGCTAATTATTTATATTTTAATTTACACATACATATTTTTATATATTTATTTTAATTATATATTATTATATTTATTATTATGTAATTTTATTGTTTTAATATTTTAAATTATTTTATGTGTATGAGATTATTTTTAAGTGTGGATTTTCTTCTTAAATTTTAAAATTCAAATTTAAATTTTGATTAATTTGTGTCTATTTATTTCTCACTTAAAATTGATTAAACATATATTTGTGAAATTTATTATAGTGTATTTGTATTTAAAAATATTTAATTGCAATCATTTAGATTATTCAATTAATATTTATTAAATCATTCACTTTCAAGAATGAACATGCTAGGATCTATTAATATACTAAAGTAAATCTAGATCTAAATCACACCATTCTATTATATTTACATCTCTTGAGATTGCTATTTTTAAATAATGGCACAATCATAAAGCTAATCCTTTTCAAGGGATTGACTAAGAGGAACATTTTCCCTAACGATTATGGTTTCCTTCTAAATACATTCATAAATATTATCATCAAAATAGCAAAACAAACATAGGTGAATTTATTCAATTAAAGAGCGAGAGTACAAAAATATTGAGATCATATTCATTTAGTAGAACACATATTCATGAATGCAAAAGTGATCTAGAGGCACAAACTCGACCCCTCACAAAGTTTTTGATTACGGGTAAAGCAGGTTTTGAAGGGGCCTGAAACCCTTTACATAGGCAAAAAGCCATTGAATGATAAAGCAGGAAACATCAAGCAGCCAAAAAATAGCAAAAAAATAAAAAACCAGACGACAACAGGCAGTAGCCTATTTCAGGTTCTTTATAATCTTCAATGCCTCTAAATCCTTAGTAATAATATGATCATGAAGCTCAACAATGTCATCAATATCACTTTTTAGAACCTCAACAAGCTTCTTCATGTGACTGTGTTTATAGATACTTGGTCCAACAACAATCACGACAACCTTTTTACCCCTGCGCACATCATCATCACCAGTAGCAACATCTTTGAACCTATCATTCTCCTCCTTTTTATTTCACTTTTTCATTTTGTTATTGAGAATGATAAGGCCCAAATCATTGTTTTTAAGGGAGGCCTCACTGATCTTGACCATCTTACCAAAATCATCATAAACTTAAAACTGTTTTTCCTCCAAAACAAAGATCCACTTTTCATGCTCATCTTTGAGAGTAGTCACATCCTTGGCAACATATCAGAGAATATCCAACATCTTCTCCTCCTGATTAGTGGGCCCCTTCTTAGTTGAATTCTTCTCATTTAAATTTTGTAGGGCATGAATCTTTATGCTAATTCGATTGAATTCCATAAAAAATAATTTTATTTTTTTGAAGTAATTAACAACACTAGCTTTAGCCAAGCCCAGGATATCTTGAATTTCCTCTCTATTGCAATTGAAGATGTTCAAATCTTCAAAAAATTTAGGCATGGGGTTTCCCTGATTATCCACCTAATCCTCCATAAGCTCTTTACCTTTGGAATGAATATCCTTCCCCTACATATCCATCAACTTAATGGGTTTGAACCCTTCCTTTTCAACATCAGTCGACTGGTTCTTACCATCTAACTTACCTTCACCAAAGTTCATCTTCGGAGTCACCTTATTGTTCTTGGAAGCTGAAGACTTAACCTTACCACTAACTTTCACTAGACTCTTTCTCTTCACAAAAGACAAATGCACTTCCTCACCACCCTCATGAGCCTCCTTATCAGACAACTCCACCTCCTCAAAACCCTTTCCACTCTCTTTCACAAGGCTCTTTCTTTTCCCAATCAATATAGGCACCTCCTCAACACCCACACTGGCCTCCTTAACTGAATTTCTCTTCTTAGTAGTAGGAGGAGTGATCTCATCATCATTGCCAATATGGGATCCCCCGACCAAGAAGTTTGGGGGTTTTTCTTATGGGACTTCTTATCTTTTCATAGCTTCGATGAGGGGTCTGAAAACACCTCCATTGAGGGATCAACATTGTCCTCTTCAACCCAATCAACACCCTCAACATCCTCATCGGTGTCATACCTAGACTCAATAGCCTTTCCATGATCAGTCTTCGAAATCCTCATAGGTTCAGGAGGAACAAAAAAAGACTTTGCATACTCCTTGATTAATGTTATCAATCCTTCATAAAGGATTGGGGCTCTGGGATTTTTCTATGCTATTTTATACCATTCTCCAACAAAGACAATAAATAAAACATATAAAAGAGATTCTCTGCTTGTGCCTAAAATGGTTAAGAAGCATAAAGTTATACACAAACAAAGAGTTAAACCACCCATCAAGGGTAAAATACCTTATAATAGCTTCAACCATCTCAACCCAAATGGCCTTAATAGAATTTTTGGTGTAACCACCACAAGAAGTTCTCACCAATTGAACCCTCTCATTATCTTTAAAAAAGACATTAAGAGCATCATCTAAAACCTTTTTATCCCTATAAAACTTCCTACCATCGGTGTACAGACCATAAATCATACCTATAAACTCTTAAAAAATGTCAAACTCGACACCATTCACACCCATGAACCTGCTCTTCCAACCCACCACAAATGCCTTGGAGACTTGTGGATCATACCCCTGAAGACATTCAATGCAAATTAAGACACCTCCTTTAGTAAGAATTGTCCACACCCATTCATTGCCTTAGTGTCTTCGCAGGAAATAGGCTCAACCTAACTCCTTTCACCCCCGTATTCTTAGAATAACAAAGTTTAGAGGGAGCTAAAATGAACCAAATCAAATGAGAATATAGAAGAATAGCTAGAAGGATAGCCAAAATACATTGCCAAAAATGGAAGGAAATGGCCCAAAAAACACCATAATCCATGTAAGTTGTAGCTTGAAATGACAAGCAATAATCATAATCCAAAACAACCACATGAACACAATCCTTCCATAGTCCTTGGGAATCATGAAGTTGACATCAAAGAAGGGATGCCAACAAAATATCATAAAGTTAACCATCATTAAAAAGATACTGGCTTTCATGAGAAATGATGTTTTTAATGTCAAAGGGCAACAAAACCAAACTTGCCCCCATTCACTAGGAAAACCCGACACCCCTAGGTTAGTAAAGTGGTCGGCAACCCTATTACCCTCATGATAGATATGAGAAATAAAGCAAGCATCAAAGGAATACATGCTTAGTAGACTAGCTAGAAGGTTGCAATTCTTTAAGGCAATTTATGATATTAAGAGAGTCACCCTCAAGACACACTCTTTTAAAGCCTTTCATCTGAGCCAATTTAAGGCCATGGTAAGTTGTAGATGCTTTTGTAATGTGTTTTTTCTAAATTCACAAAGGGAGTGCCACAACAAAAACAAACCTACCATAAGAATTTCTAATCACTCCCCCATAACCAACAGGTCTCGGATTGCCTTTAGCTACCCCATAAAAGTTAACTTTAACTTAGTGTGGAAAAGGAGCACACCAATGAATATTATCTCTGGAGGTTTTTGCTTTTAGAATCAGGGAAGAGATGGGTGTGTTATTTGGAAATGTAAATTATTTCAAACTATCAATCTAGTACATACAAGTAGTTTTTGGGTAGTGATGTGTAGTTCCAAGGACTAGTAGTCAAGGTGATTGCAACTATTTATATAATAGTAGGTGGTTATATATTGAAAAGTATTGGTGGTGGTGGGTCCTATGCCATGTTCCACTACAAATTATTGTGAGTACCCTATGTAGTTAGAATATGAATACACCCAAATGTCTTTATGGACTAATATATAAGATCTACCAAAAGTGAATACAATCCATGGTTAAAGTAACTACCTACTAGATAAAATATAACATCATTTGTACCTTTTATCCATTCTAAAAAAACTACTACAAAATATTTTATGGTATGGTATGATCATTTGACAAGGGGTATTAAATTATTTGATGAGTCCATGCAAAAAGTGTTCTATTTTGATAAAACGATAGTCAATATATAATTCTTTTGGTATTTTAAGTGTGATGTAGGGTCATATTTGAACCAAAATAATTTGAAAGATCAAGTACTTGTCATATCTTCCATACACCTGCCAACTTCAAACCCTTGTAGATCTAGCCTCCAATGTTTAATCTGGACATGCCAATAGAAATTTTTTCTCAAACAACCTAAACTTAATGGTGAGCTTATATTTACTTAATCTCCTAAAGTACTTGCAATATAAATTGGAAAAGAACATCCCCCCTCAAATCCAATATTTTTCTTAAGTTTTTTGATTCTCCAAGTCATCATTTAATACAAGAGAAGATGATACTTAAATTTTTAAGAGCAGTCAAGATTTGCAACCTAGATATCTTAGAAGACTAACAAGGGATAGATCCAAAAGTTTTGATACCATGTGAGAGTTGGTTCAAAATTCTCTAATACAATGTACTATTTGGATATGAAGATAGTTGCTCAAGATCAAGGTGCTTTAATGAAAGCACAAGAGATACCAAAATCAGATAATAATTCTATTCTATCAAAGTATGCAAACATATAATGATATGATTAATTCTTAAGATTATGATAAGAAACGCTTGTATATATAGGCAAGGATGGGACATAAGATGACATATTATTATGAAAAGTGTCTTCTTATTATAACTTGAGATACAAAAAGTAAATGCCCTAAGAATTCCCTAAGTAAACTTAAGTAGCTAGCTATGAAAAGGACTTAAGATGGAAAACAACCAGGTAATATACTTCGTTAATTGATAAAAAAATATTTCATTTCTCTATATTATAATAGTTAGGGTTTTTATTCTTAACATATCCATGAGCCATTGAAGGTTGTTTTATATAGGTTCCTATGTTAGGTTGTAATTTGGCACCTCGATCTAGACTAGATTAGTACATCACCAAGAACCATCTGAATTGCATGCAATACAATAAAGACTTGGACTTAAAAATATTTTTGAGAGGTTTGTGATGATCTCTCATAAAGCAAATTGTCTCCTATTTAGTTGAAGGCCGAATGTTGAATCCAAAGAAAATGTGAGCGAAATACCAACATCTAGCCTACATTTAGGTGCATGTGATTCCATTTTTGAAATACTAATGGAAATATTATATCATGCCTACCCACCTTTAACATATAACTCTCCATAAGCCATTAGTCTTATCTCAATCAACAAACATTAATACTCTCTCATTTTTTTGCAAAAGCTTATGAATTAAATTCTCTCTTCAAAACCTCCCACTCCACCATATTATTTGCATAAAAGTAAGAGTCTCACATGTTGATAGCCACATTAGCTAACCCATATGTATCTATGTTGGCCTCATGATATACATGAGTTATCATGTAATCCTCCAATTTCTTAATGAAGTCCCAACATAGGAAAAGTATATTCCCTAATATCTAACTCACATTTTATTTTGAGCTATTCCTAATTGTATTTAATATTATCTGTGAATCTCCTTCTATAAACAATTTCTTATTTCCTTTTTGATCGCTAAGTTGAAGTCCAAGTAGGTGAGCCTGAGCCTAAGCTTCATTGTTAGTTCCCATTAATACTTTATGAGTAGTGGAGGCCACCAATTCCCCATTATGGTCTCTGATGATGCAAGCAACATAAAAATTCCTCAATTTCCTTTAGCTACCCCATCAAAGTTCATCTTATGCCAACCAACATCAGGAGGAATCCATCTCACTTCTGCCCTAGGATTGTGAGTCAGATGATCCTAGACCTTCCCTTATAAATGAGGGTAAATTTGGGTATATTAATGGAATTTTATTATAATTATTAATTGAAATATTATTAGAAAAACATGGAACACCATGTTTAATATTATATAATTTTAATTCCTCTACTAACTTTGAGTTGCTCATTTTTCAATTATTTTCAATTTTGGTTTTCTTCATCATTCTCTTTTCTAAGGCTAAGTTTTTCATCTTTTTGTTTACAAGTTGGCTTGAGATTAGAGTTAAAAAAGAATCTAATAATTTTTCTACCTTGGATAACAAACCTTAATTCCAAAATGGTGGTTGTTCACTTCCCCTTGTGTAAGAATGGTTTATAGAAAGGTATGCCAATTCATGACACCCTTTCCATACAAAAACTATGACCCTATTTGAGGCTTCCATTAGTTTTCCTTTTCTCCTTTGACATTTTTTTTACTAGATGCATCAAGGAAGAAATGAATTGTGATTATTTGATTCCATAAATAATTTCAATATCAACATGGAGAATGTATCTCAATATGTGCTTATATTGTGCTAATGTGATTTCATTAGAGTAACCATGAACTAACTAAATTTATAGGTATTTTATAACACACATTCAATATTTATTTTTCCAAATATGTAAAGGAACCAATTAATTGCATGCATATTATTCTATCAATAAGTTTAATGCCATCATCTTGAACTATATTTAATTTTGGAACCATAGGACTAGAAACTAGTTTACACTTGGTAAGAGTAGATGCATTTCATTTTTATTTGAATGTGAAAACAATGTCCTAGTTGAATTTAAAATTATTGTAAGAATTAAAGAGATTTTCTAGCTGGTTATTAGCTTAGATTTAGCTTGTATAGGTGGGGATTTTTTAACCCATTGACCAAAATGTATTACTTAGTCCTTTTTATTAATTTAGTACGCCTTATTTGTACTATATAATAGCAATTACCATTGCTTTTATGGAGATTATAGGTTTTTTGATAATAGGCACGATATTACACTATATTAGATAGTATAAAATTATCATTATCCAACAATATGTGTCCATCTATTTAACACAATAATGGTACAAAATTTAAATATTTGGTAAAATAATAGGTCAAGTTTTCTACTTTACAACATGGAATTATTATCAAAACTATCTATGACACATACTTAATTGATCATGACTCATCTCTCGTCTTCTTGTTCTATACCTTTATGAAACCCCTAAAACTTGTTGAGCTTCAATTTTATGTCATGTTTTCTTTTCCATCTACAATCAAACAATATAAATATAAATATTTGGTGAAAAAATAGTAGAACCATGTATGTAAATTCTAAATGAAGAAATTTGGTGAATTACCAATATTTATCATCTTCTAAAACATCAATTTTAAATTTCCATTACATGGCTTCAAGAATTTAGAAAAAAATAAATCAATAATTTACCCCTTTGGGGACCTTGTTCCCACATTTCATATCACAATGATTGAAACAAAAAAATATTGCAAGGGTATTTGTTTAGCTCTTGATTCTTCTTGGTTCTTAATTTTATTGATAAACTATTTGATCAATCTATTTTTTCCAAATTGGTTACATAAACAATGTATCCAATGTTCAATTGAATTGTGGTGAACATTATGGCCTACAAATTAATTTAATACTAAGGATATATTTTTTTTGATAGGTTAATGTGACACTGTGGGGCCACAGTCGTATATTGATATAAAAAATGTTTTACATTGCCAACCCTTGAGTGGGTAGAAGAGTATGTAGTGAATATTTACAGTAAAGAGTCGAGCCACCAAAACTACTTCACACACCTACCATCACACCATACATTTTGTAATACTTCCTAAAGTTTCCTATTATTATATCCTTCTACTAACTACTATATGATAAACTATATGCGTAGGCCAACAAAGCACAATATTTGGAGTTCTCAGGTTACACGTCCTCGACATCATCCTACTTGTCTCCTGCATCCTCCATTAGGGAAAAATTCCCCAAATACTACCCCTTATATGTATCCTTTTCAGAAATTGATGCTCGCCTATGCTTGGCTTCATCTCCTAGCCACATTAATACGAATTCCCCAAACTACAAACTGTTGTAGAGGGTCATCATCCTCAACACCTAATTTTGACCACATCCTTCCATCCAGTATCAATCCTCTTCTCAAGATTGCTTGTTGGAGGTAACCCTTCAAACACCACCACCATGCCCACACCAGTTTGAACATGATGACCTCCACCAATCGCTTTGATTCCTCGACATGCAGTAGCATAGCTAGAAACATGGATGCAATTTCTGAGTTAACATGGTATTCCCATTCAGTTATTCATCACCTAACACTATTCAAAATATATGTATGACCACCCTAGATTTGATCTTAAAAGCTTCTATGAGCCTCCTCATAGATATGTCACCAAAGAAATCTATCTACCACTTTCTTGACATTAGATAAATGCTAGTATCCATATTCTTCTCCACTTGTTACATAGTGATGGTTCCCAACTGTTCGCTACTAAATAAGCCAAGTGTTATCATTCACAGGTTAGCTCTTGTACCCTTCTTAACTATATGTATCATTCCATGATGGTTGTCATACCATCTAACTAGCTTATGTGTGAAAGTGAGCCTATGATAGGTCGAGATGATTATGAAAATCATGGCAATCATCCATCAATGTGAGTTCAATATGCTTCATCATCATATCTGTTGTTGTCTTCGCTATTCATCAACAATTTCATTCCCCTCCTGATATATTTGTGTTATGGAGAATTATTCAAATAACATAATAACCTCCTTAATTTTCCTAAGCCAATTCCCCAACTTCCAATTTGGCGTTTGTCTTGTCCGAATTGCATTGAATACAAGTTGCAAGTCTCCTTCTAGGTGAATTATATTGTATTTTATTTTCCTTCCTATCATTAATCCCAACATAGCTACTTGGAATTCGACTTCATCGTTGGTTTCCCTTCCCACCATCCTTAGTATCCTCCCTTCATGATTTATGATGACACAACCTGCTCCAACCATCTCTGGGTGCCACACGTTGTCACATCAAAATTGCTCTTTAACCAACCTTCTTCTAGAGGCTCCAATTTAATATCCTTCTTAACACCCATAGATATATTAACCTATCCAACCCCATAAATGAGGGAATGCACAAATTCTTCCATCACTTTTTCATGAGATCATCCCATATTGTGTATCTACTCTTTTTAAGACTATGATTTTGCATTGAGTTATTTTTTGTTTTTGTTATACTTGCTTCTATCTTAATCAAAAGCCTCTCTTTGGACATTGATTTTCCTTAGAAGATCCTTTGATTTTGTTCTTTTCATACTTTCCAAATAACGATTGAGAGCATGCAAATCTAGATGCTACTGATGAAACCTTTATTAAGTTTGGGTCACATGTTGAATAGGGTTCTCAATTCATTGGGAAGTGGGCTCTACCATCCCAACTTCATCATCACACTTTTCCAACAGAATTTTACCATTTTACAGGTTAGGAAAAGATGATCGATTATCTCCTCTTCCACTTTGCATATGCTATAAGGTCTAACTACTTTCTAGTAAACTTGGTGATGTTCACATAATTAAGAGGGGGTACCTAACTAAACAATCTACTAAACCCTTGTAAATACTTCATTTAATTATCAACCAAGACTAATGTAAGCTCAAGTGATGATGTTGGCACTATATGTGCATTCAAAAGCTCTACACTACCTATCTCATCCTAGTATAGGTTCTTACACATGTGGGAGAAACATAAACTGCTTAACAGTAAAAAGAATTAAATATGGATCTATTGCTATGGGTACTTATAGCTAAAGACTATGACTAGTTCTCTGTCAAAACTAAACTCTATAACTAATTAATGCCGTTGCTAACTTTGACTCACTCCAGAGGATAATGCACTGAGACAAATAAAGCATGAAATGCTAGGCAAGATCTTATTCATGATTTCATTCACATTTACCACATGAAGATTCTAATTAAGACAAATGAAATAATGAAGGTAACTATTGTAACAACATAAATAAGTGTGCAAAAATTAAAAGTGGGGAACAATTGCCTTGAGTGGCCCTTGCTCAAGTGATTGTCTCCATAGGATAAACTCAAATCTAGCTCCTCAAATCAATTAACCATAACAACAACTGAAAACCTCTCCATTAATTAACTCAAGATTTCACAATCTAATATGAATCTTCATGGATATCTTATTCATAAAAAACACATAACTGAAAACAAGAGTATTATTGTGTAACAAAAAAATATCTGAACATATCTATATGCTATATTTGCTATGCTTTTTATTCTCTTTGACCACCAAACCATATATACATAGGTGCGGGGGAGTCTTACTGAAACAAGGACTCAAAATGAAAATCTAAATGCAACTCACCACTCTCCTATAAAATAGAGTGTGACAAAGTCTAAAACATAATTGAAAAGGTAGAAGAAGTTGATTAGGACTACAAAATGGTAAAATTGAAACGTGGACTATGGAAATAGTTATGTTGGATTCCCAATCATAGCAAGTTTCTTCTCCTTCAATAGTATTATTAAATGATATGGTGACTCATAATCGTCTTGAAAAATAAACACATCCAAATCTACAACTGTCACGTTCTTCTTATTCTGGAACTTCCCATGCATCACTGTCTGAAACTCCTTTGGCTGTGGGTTGTGCTCCTTAGTTGTTACAGGCTATAGTTTGATTACTTTGGCTTCTTGGCTATAAAAAGTTAGTTCACCAAAAAATATACACAATACTAAATAACCATAATTTAAACATAGACATACAATGCATCCCATACACATTCACACATTTTAACCATGCAATTAATAACATATCATAATCATATTTCCATATACTAAAGTTAGGTTCAAGTTGCATGATCATAAAAATATAGTAAAATTCAAGAATATGTATGAAATGAGTATCTAGAAATTTCTAAAAGTATGTACTAAACAACATGAAACTAGCTAATAATTGGCCTCATCATTCCCCCCAACTAGAAATTTTCTTGTCCTAAAGCAAAGTAGTTTGAAGACTGGAGGCTAGCTGTTTCAAGTAAAAACATCCATAGCATGAAACTCTTGCCCATCTAACATTCTTAGCTTCCTCTCATTCTTCATTCTTTTCTCTTGTCCAATGTGGCACTGTATAGAGAAGCATAGGTGGAGAGAAGGTAAAAGGTACCCATGTAAGTCCTTTTTCTTTGGCAATGTCTGGATGTACCTGTGGGTCCTTTCAAGCATGGCTATGAAGTTGTATACAGGTGGGGTTCCTTTTTTTGTAACTCAGGGGTCAAAATTTCCCATCTTTCTTGTACGAAATGAAAAGAATGATGGATAAGACCTACAGTTAGCCTCTGCATCCTATCATAATAATTTAGTCTTAAATTCATAATTTTCCTATCTACACCCTTGAACCTCATAATTTTTGTCCATTCTTCTATTATTGAACTGGGGTTCTTGGATTCTTTTTTGACCTGGAGAGCAATTGATTTCTCTCTTTCAACATAATTTCATCCCTCTGTGTCTCATTTCTAAAGTAAGAAGCTAATGCCCTGATCTGTAAATCACCCATAAATATCAATGGATTCCATTATGTATTGTCTAACATAACATGGTTATGGAAATAAAATTCACACAACTGATCATACATATCAGGTGTAGAATCAAAAAAAATATTTAAAAAGTCAAATTTCCTTCTCATGACAATTGGAAAGTTACTGATCAATTGACTGAATTGGAAACTCAAGAATTTATCTTGTAAAAACAAAGCATAAATTCTAGCAGGAGTTCTAAACTTGATGATTTGTGAAGCCTTGTCTACTATCTCCTCAAATTTCACTATGATCTTTTTCAATTCAACTTCCTTGTTTTCCAATACTCTGTTATGGTCTGAGATCATGTTTTTAGTTCCCTTCTCCCACTCTTCTCTTTGTTGCAAGAATTATTGAGTTGTTTTCTATAACTAACATCCTAGAAACATTGTAGTGTGATAAGATGGAGTTCTTATGAAAGGGGGTTTTCTGCTTTCAGCTACAATCTTTGTATTTCCTACCTTCACTATGGAAAGTTGCGCAAGTAAGTCTAGTTTAGACCCATGCCCATATGTGTGAAGCTTCTCCTCCAACTCCTTAATTTTTAAGTCTCTTTGGACTTATCTCTCTGTTCATAATACCTTACCAATTCCTCTAATTGTTTGATTTTGTCTAATGCTTCTTGCAACTCTTTCTTGACATTCCTTTCTTCTATAATTTTTTTTTCATCCTTCTCCAAAAACTAATCATCATCACCCATAGTATAATCACAACCCTCACTATTAGGGATTTTTGGGGTTCTCTTCTTTGTCTTATTAGCAACAAAAATATCCTTTGAGTCAGATTCAAAGGTGGTTGAAATATACCATTTCTTTTTAACCAGTGTATGAATATTCTCAAAAACATTTTCCTTCAATTTTGCATTTGTTTCCACTATCATGGTATTTTCTTTCTCTTAATTCTTGACTGAACCCCTCATAACACCCTTCTTTTTCAGGTGGTGTGAATGCCTTTGCTAGGTGGCTTTCTTCTTCTACACTTTCTTGGGTGTAGAGGAAGATCCACCTTTCCTTTTTATGGTTCTTGGTGTTTTGGAAGAAGTTGGGGTTTCTTGGATATCCTTTGCTACATGTTGCTCAAAGGCTATGGGTGGTGAATTTTGCATACTCTACTCCTCTGGTTCACCTCTGCTACGGGTAGGTGGTGAATTTTGCATACTCTGCTCCTCTGGTTCACCTTTACTACATGGGTAGGTGAAGCAGTAGGCGAACTAGAGGGCATTTCCCTCACTGATGCAGTAGGTGATTCCAATTTTTTTGGGATAGATGGTTCTTCAAGAATGTGATTGATATGATTAAAAATTAAGAAGCTTTCCCATGAAACATGTACATGTTGAACCCTTAAACTTGTTTTTACCAATAGGGTAACTAAACAATAATGTGATAGTGTTGTATTGTTTCTCTTTCTTTTATATTCAAAACTCATTTATTTCAATAGGTTATACAAAAAAGCTAGGAATATTAACGCTCCTAAATTATGACAAAGGTGGATCAAAAGCTTGAAATGCACCATTTATAAAAGAGGTTTCCTACCATCGCATGTAAAATATTTAATAATATATGTAACAACAGAAGCCCATACCCATGAAAATGATAACCTTTTAGTACCTTGGGATTTTGAGTTGATGTTCTCTCCATGTTCCTTGAATTCATCTCTGGCAACTACAACATTTGTCCTGGTTGGAATTCATCTCTGTCTCTTGGCAAGCTAGACACTTTTTTAATTGCAGCATCCAAAGCATCAACCTTTAACCCTCTAAAAGTGGCTTCATCATTCTAAAGTGTTTCTGCAAATTGTCGTGTCATATCCTCGCTATATTATGTCAACCTTAAGAAATAATGCAACCATCCTGATTATTTGAAAATAGGTAAAACCAACCTATCTTCCAATATCTATTGATGTGCAAATGGTTCCCTACGAACTATATCTCCACCCATGATGGTAAACTACTTTGTTTCTACTCAAATTTCCTTCTTACAACTTCAACCACACCAATCCTTCTTGTTTATATACTTAAGTTCTTCAAATTCAACTACTTTTTTCCCTATGAGCTTGAAATGGTTTAAATTATCGCTTGGAAATGGGGAAAAGCAAATGACACAAATGACAAAGGGTTGCAAAAAGGTTTTTGGTGGCTTGATTTTGGCTTTGATATTCATACAAGATTTAAAAAAAAAAAAAATGTACTATCCCCCCAACTTAAGATGTTAAGTGACCTCACTTAGTTCTACTTTCAGAGGTTGAGGGTAATATTACATGTAGTGGAAATATGATAATGAATACGAAGCATGCAAAATTAAAAATGTAAACATGTCGAAAAATAATGACAATCTATGCTAATTATGGAAAACTAGTATGTGTACCTATCAAAGTGGAGTGAACTGAATGTAGCTCAGGTGAAGCTAATTGTGAGTGTCTGCATCATGATTATGATTTGATAATTGCTTAATTGCAATTAGTGATTTATGAAATGACAACTTGGCACATGGTAATGGAAAGGCTGCAGAATGTATGACTTATGGGATATGAATTGATCTCCTGAATGCATAGAAAACGAGGAATGCTATGTGGGATATGATGGGGTAAGCTACATGAAATGAAATGATAGCTATATAGTTGCATGTATGAAAAAATAAAGTGAATGTGGATGACATGCAATTAAGTTGACAGATAAATTTAAAATTTCTAACAAGTAGATGTTGTAGGTACCTTCAACAACAGGTCCCTCTAAAATTTGGTGGCCTTGATATTGATGAAGCTACAGATCCCTACTGCATCATGGAGTGTACTTGAAAATTATTGTTGATTGTTTCACTTGTGCAGTGTGTGCATGTGAAGAGTGATAGAAAAATATACCTAGTTGACCTCAGTAGGTGAGATGTGTAGCTCATCTGCTAAGTCAATTGAAGAACTTGTAGTATCTACTGCTAAATCTTTATTGTCTGTTAGAATGTTTGTATCAAGATTACTGCCTGGTTCAATGTATTTGTCATGATCATTATGTGGTACGATATCTTTTGTGTGCAGTATTTTTACCCCATCTAAAATGCAAGAAATAAAATCAAGCAAGAGATAAAAAAACCAAAGACAACACTCAAGATTGGGCTTAAGATGAAACTCAAACTTATAAATAAAATACCAAAATATTACCTTGTTTGATTGATGAATTTGTTTTCCCTTTTTGATGGCTTGATATGTGTGCTCCTAGATCGATTTTGATGACATAATGACTTGATTTTTGCTTGATTTGGATGCAAGATGGCTATGGTGATTGAAGGCTTGAGAGATTGAGATGATGAATGTGATAGATTATGGTTGGAATGGTTGAATGCTTAAGAATGCAAAAATCACTAAGTGTTAGCCATTTAGCAAGGGAGATAGGAATGGATGGTGGAGATTGAAAGGGGGAGGAAGATAAAGGGTTGAGATCAAGAGTTGACCAAAGGAATTAAAAATTCTTTTTTAATGTGCATGGAAAGGATAAAAGGAATTTAATATTCCTTGGGAAAGAGAAAAGAAATTTAATATTCCTTGGGGGGTGAGAGAGGAATTAAAAATTCCTCAAAAGGACCTTGGGAAGACCAAAAAGGAATTAAAAATTCCTTGGGGGATGGGGGGAGTTGACCAAGGGGTTGATTAGGCTAGCTAATCAATGATTAGGTTGTGTAAGTGAGGGATTAGGCAAATGATTAGGTGGGTGATGAGGATTAATGATCCACTTGCATATTATGGAGGATATGACACCTCCCTAATCAAGGATTAGGAATGTGCACATCCTTAATCTAGGATTATGCAAATTAATCAGGATTAGAAAAAGGTTATGGAGGATGTGACATGAGGGGAATTAAATAAATAGATCATTTATTTAATTCTTTAGAGGAAAGGGATAAGGGATGTGAGTAAATAATTAAAGGTAATTATTTACTTGAGGCTAGGATTTAAAGATGATGGAAGAAATAAATTAGGATGAAGGGATAAGGGATAATGAATATTAATTAAATAATAGGGTATTATTTAATTAATATAGAGGATATGACATTAGTTGAATTGGGGGTAAATTGACCAAATTAAAGTGGTCAATTTTCAATGTCTACATCTTTATTAGAAGCACTATCTAGTCCATATTATTGCATCAATGAAAGAAGTCATCCTTTTGTACTGGCTTTTTGTAAATTTTCAATCTATGACCATTAATCAGTAGTGAAAATCTGATTGCATCAATTATTTGTAATTTGACTGCTCCATTTGGGAAAACTTGTATTTCATATGGTCCTAACCACCTTGTGTGTATCTTTCCTTTATAACGTTTATACCTTGAGTCATATAGCAAAGCCCAATCTCCCACATTGAAATCTTTTTTTTTGATAAACTGATCATGCCATTGGATTCTCTATTTTTGAATAATCTTAGTGTGATGCATAGCCTCCATCCTTATCTCATCTAATCCATTTAGATTGTGTAATATTTATTTTTGTGCTTCTATCAAGTCCATATCTAGTTCAATAGTTGTCTTGAGTGTTTTCAATTCAAATTCAATGGGAAGTATTGCTATTTTTCCATACACCAACTCATATGGTGTAAATCCTGTTGTAGTCTTCCATTTTGTCCTATAGGCCCATACTGCCTCAGGAAACTTTCCTGCCCAATCTTTCTTATGAATCTGCATTGTTTTGGTCAAGATATTTTCAATCTCCCTATTTGTTACTTTCATCTGGCCATTGGCTTGAGGGTGATAGGGTGTTGATTTCTTATGCCTTATTTCATATTCCTGGACCAATTTGGTAATTAGCTCTGATGTGAATTGGGGACCCTTATCTATCATAATTTCTCTTGGCCCTCCATACCTTATAAATATGTCTTCATACAAGAATTTGGCTACATTTCGATCCCCAACAAATTGCAATGCTTTGACTTCAACCCACTTTGTTAGATAATCTATGTAAACTAGGATATACTCCTTATGATTAGATGTTGGTGATATTGGTCCAATGAAGTCTAGCCCCCATTTATCAAATGGTACTAGTGCCAATTGAGGTTGCAAAGGAATCTCATTTGTTTTATTTGGCCTACCCATTCATTAACACTTGTCACAACTCCTTGTATATTTCACCGAGTTGGCCAGTAATAGCCAGTGGTGAGAATCTTAAGTGATGTCCTCTTTGCTACAAAGTGTCCCCCATAGAGTTCATCATGGTAGGCTTTGAGGATAACAAAGAATTCATCCTCTCTTATGTATCTCCTCATAATATTATCTGGACCTGTGTAAAATAAATAACCAACTACCTAGGAATAAGGAAAATTTTTATACACCGATTATCTCTTTTCTTTAGGAGAGAAATGAGGTGGTATCTGTACCAACCACACCAATTCTCTAGGTCACAAAGAGCCAAGAGCGGGAGGCTTCTCTAGTCTACCTCAAGTTGGACAATTGTTTAAGATCAAAGATAGAGAATGAAGAGCACTCTCAAATGCTTCCATCACTCTAATAACTTGAGAGTTTTGGTGGGGATAAATGAGTAGAATTTTGGAACTCAAACTATACCTCAGAAAACTCTCTGCTAGAGGACAATAGTGCAGGTCAGGGATGACAGTGCAGCGCATTGGCATCTCATAGGGGTGCTAGCGTCTGTACGAATAAAAAGTACAAAAGTACAAAAAAATTACTAGGAATCTATCAATAGCTTAGCCAAGAAAGTTTAAAGTGATGACTAAAGTGGAAAGTGACAAAATGATAGAAATAACAAGAGAAATGACAACGAGGACGAGAAAGGAGAGAATACAACTCATGAAGCGTCCAGTTCGCTAGCATGTTCCACATGAACATGTACCTAAACACAACCAAGAGAGGAAAAATGTTGGGGTTGTATATGGGTTTGCTATAGTCAAACCCTCGCTTTGGTGTTTCCACCTCCACAGAAAGCTAGATAGATAAAGAGATAGAAATATGATAAAAAAAATGATGATGGAGCAAAAATGAAACCAACCACTACTAGAGACACTATGCTACTCAAATCTAACAACAAAGTAATATGAAAGCATTACCACCCTCGAGTAAAGGTGCTTAAGGCCAATGGGAGAGGAATGCAAGTCCACAACTATGACATAGTTGACATAGCTACAACAAACCAAAAGTAGTCTCAAAAGACACCAAGTTGCAACTTTTGTGGTAAAATGTGTGGGATGTTGTGATTGTTGGAAACATGAAGCTAATAGTGTAACAAGTAGCTCAAACATATGAAGATGATTGAATTGGTGTGTAGAAACATGAAGGAGATCAAGAATTGCTAAAGAGATGAAGTGAAAGTGAAAGATTGCCATTTGAAGAAGGTTTGGGAGGGAAAGAGCCATTCAAAGGTCGGTAGGAAGGCATAGGGGCGTTATGTTTTGTTGTCAATGGAAAACGTAACACCTTTGTAGATTCTAGAGGTAGGAATCCTATCAGGACGACAGCGTGCCCCGCAGATGTCTACGCACACATCCCTGACAAAAATTCCCCCACTGACACTAAAAAAAGTGCCAAGTGGATGGGGTACAAAATGAGGATGTGGAAATACTTGGTTGGATTTAATTTTTCTAAAGTGAAGGGTGTAAAAGGGGAATTTGTGAGGGGGTGCAAATTCGCTCCTATATATTTTTCCCACACTTTATCGAACATGAGTGCCAATGAATGTTCAGTAAAGTAGATCAAAAGAGTTTAGAAATGTATACTTGAATCGTCAAGGAAGCAAACTGCAATCTGGCGAGCTGAAAAGTGCAGGGCAGGCAAATGGCTCCATAGGTACTCTCTCCTAAGGAGGATTGAACAAAGTGCACCAAAGGCCCGCAGAACAATGATGGAAAAATCTCACAAGATGTAAGCATTTCACAAGTCCTCGGACCTACAAAGAAGGCACCTCCAGGTACTCTCTCCTAAAGGAAGCCCAATGTGAGTGGACTCCGTAGAGTCAGATTTGGAAAGCAGCTTCACAGACGCACCTGTAAAGCAACATGTTAATTCGCAGACAAAACATGTTAGATATAAAAAAATAGCCACACAGGGAGACAAGCAGACATATAATCACTTAGATAGTCAAAAATTGAAGGAGAAACTTTCAAAGGGGTCCCTCGGGAACCCTTCAAAAGAAAAGGGGTCCATTCAAGGGACACTTAGTTTGAAAGTACAAGAATATTTTTCGCAAATCAATCCAACATCAAGGAATCCTTTTGAAAGATGTTCACTTCATCAAGGAATTCGAAAGGAAGAAAGCCACTTCACAAGGGGAAGGTCAAAACTTTGCCTGTGGGAGAAGGTACTCCCTCCTTGGAGGAGAGTTTTTTAAAGTCTTTCTTTATGAACCCATGATGAAGGAAATTTATTCTGCTAGGGGTCCTTGTTGAGGAATGCGATTTTTGAAAAATATTTTGAAAAGACTTTTGAGAAAAGATTTGTTGGCCACCGAATACAATTTCTGAAAATCAAAGTGAAAATGAAATGATAGCCCCCCTTAGGATGGTGCGTTTCAAACACAAATACACGTGAAATTCTAAGGAGAGTGTGAATGCCTAATTTACAACTAACTAACAAGAGACACACAAACAATGGTTAGTCAAGTTAGAAACACAAACAAAACATTCCCTATGAGATTCTTGGTTAAAAAAAGATGAGAACATGAGATGAAAGCAAGAAAGAAAGCAAATGACATGTAATCAACTAAATCAACCAAACCTTCACCCCATAGGGGGATTGGTGCTCCTTTGATGCAGAAAGAAGCCCTTTCCCAATCCCTTTGATAAGCTCCAATGATGTAGATGATTCCAAGTATGAAGATGATGTCAAAGTATGATAAAAACTAGCTAAATGATGTGATGAAGTGAATAAGAAATGCCTATAGTAAACTTGCTTGAGATTGTGGATCCATTTCAAGTAGAAGAGGCTTCTACTTATAGGAGTGAAGGGTTGGAGAAGAGGTGAAATTGGTGAATGTGGGATAAAAGGGGAGCCAATAGGAATGTGACACTTGTCACAATTCTATTGGATGAGGATGGAGCACATTTTGGGGAATGTGTAGAGTAAAAGGGATGGAAGAGAAATAAATGAAAATGGTTGAGGATTTGAAAGGATTAAATGAATGTGGTTGGAGATGAAAGAGAATGTTGTTGAGGGTGTAAGAGAATTTAAGGGACAAGATGACATGTAAGAAGGAGTAAATGCCTTTGTAAGAGGTATTTATGGGGGTGTAAAGGGCTTTTGGAGGGAAATTGAATGAGGAGGTAGTTGAGAGGAATATTACTAGGAATATGCCATTGTGAGGATAAATAAGGTAATTAGATAATTAAAAGAAATGAATTTCATGTGCAACCTAGTTAGTTGACCATGAGTTGATTTAACTCTTGGGGAGTTAAAAGCTAGAGAAATGAATAATGATGATTAGAAAGTGATTTAGAGTTAATTAATTCAGAATTAATCAACTCAAGTGGGTTAGGGGATTTATGACATTTGATTTATTTAATCAAATGAGAGGAATTTTAGGAGGATTTAGGAGGATTTAATTACATGATTTGATTTAATTAAATAGGATGAACATTAGTTAGAAGAAGGTGAATTAGTCTAATAAAGTTAATTATTTGATTAATAGTAGAAGTTGATGAATTTAATTAAATAATACCGATTATTTAATTAATTGGTTAGTCTGAAGTGATTTAGGAGGAAATGGTGTTAGTTAATCAAAATCAAATATATAGTATCAATCAAGACTTTTTAAGTGTCTACATTTTGCCCCTCTTTGAAGCAAGGTACCTACTGCATTGGTTCAAAGAATAACACTATCAATATCAAAATTAAAAAAATTTATGAGTTTTTTGGATGCCCCACTGTTGCCCTAGTGAAAGAAATTACGTTGTTACACTGCCCCCTTAAGAGATCAGGCAAAAAATTTAATTTTTGGGTTGAGCTCACGAAAAACACTGATTTAGGTGCAGAAAATAGCCTATGAGATGTGAAAACGAGCTCACGAACAATGAAAATGAGTCAAAACAGGCTTCATTACACAAAAAATGGATTATTGAGTTCAAAAAAACCTTAATTTTACCCTCAAAAACCTTAGATTTCTAGCATAAAAAGGAGGGTAGGGGTCATTTTCAACTCATTTGTGCACATAACCCTCTAGAACTCTTGCGATTTTGCTCTGAGGTGCTGACATAATGGCGGCTCGTGTGCTTCCCAGGCATTGGATGGAGTGGGTTCAAGAGTTTTAGTGACCTCTAGACATAGGACCCCCATTAAAAAATTCAAAACTTTTCTCATTTTTTCACATTTTTGGTGCATTTAGTAGGGTCCAAGTAGGTCAGCCAAAAGCGGCTCTCTAGGGCATCACAAATGGAAGCGTCAGTGTCACTTTTGTCAATGGAGTGCTACCTTTGTGAAATACCATAGCGCGACACTGTTTGGGTCCAAGGTTGCATTTGGAATTCCGACTTGCCTTTGTGTGATAACATCACACAAGCTTAAGAGGGTAGGGCACCACGGGAAAATACCAACCCGCCTTTGAAATATAGCACCACCTTCGTTTATAGCGTCACTTTTGGGAAAACGTAAAGTGCCACCTTTGTAAATGCCAGATTGCCTTTGCTTTTCAAGGATTTTTAATTTTTGAAAAATGCACCAGGTGGATAAAATTTGACATCGTGGGTGTTTTGAATGCAAGAGGTCCTCCATCCGCTCCACTTGAAGGAGCATAGAGGTTGGATTTTACATCGAGTGAGGCATTTGACCAATGATGCACTATTTTTCTTGGGCTCGATCGTATTTAGCCATGTGGCACAGATGCCTGCGATTCAGACACACTTGACCATGATGACAACACTGGTGAAGAGATGGTAGAGTGAGACATCATCGTTCCACTTACCGACAGGGGAGGCCATAGTTACTCTTGAGGACGTATGGTAGATCTTACGGATCCCCATACATGGAAAGCAGATCATCTATGATGTCGAGGTTAGTGGTGATGCCATGTTCCAGTTGCTCAGAGTGGACGAGTACATCACAAACAACGGGCAAATTGATCTAGATCAGTACGAGGGGATTGCCCCAGATTTGACTTTATTTGTTGGTGCACTAATCTCGAGAGTTCTCATTCTTGACATATGAGCCAAAGGTTGCAGTGTGGGATGGGGCATCATTTAGTCTTGGATGATGGAGGAGATGACCTTGTATGTCTGGGGGCCAGTTGTTCTTGCATCTTTGTATCATGACATGCACTAGGTAGCATACTTGGGGGCTTGCAACATTGGGGACGGGGTCACACTACTTCACGTCTGGGCATACAAGCATATAACAATACTGAGGCCCGCTGTAGCAGATGTTTAGATAGACTATAATGATCCCACGGTATACAAATATGGGGGTATGATGACCCTCCACTATACAGGTATTACTGGAATCCTACACTAGAGGCGGGTCATTGACGAGATGACGGTCTTCAGATGGAGGCCTTGGCTCCATTTCCATAGATGGCATGATGATGATGAGTAGTTATTCTATTACCGCCAGACTAGATACATTCAAGGGCGGGAGCACCACATGATTGAGTGCTACTTGCCTGACAGGGTAGTGAGATAGTTCAGGGAGGTGTATAATGCACTTGATCTAGCCTACAGAGCTATATTTTTGAGGAGAGCTAGGGAGACAGCCCAAGGGTAGCAGATCCAACCCCAGGTGGCTATCGATGAGTTTAGGCAGTTGGTCATGCAACCGTGGGTATACTTCAATGGTTCGTAGGATGTAGGCACTACGCAGGCCTATGATGCTTATTATCAGGCGCATGCCCCCATGAGATTGACATTATCGATAGTCCCAAAAGTGGGTAGGGGATGGGTCAGAGGGCCTTAGATTGGACAGGTTCCACAATAACCACCGTAATAACCATAGGATGGGCAGGACGAGTAGGATGGGAATGATGGACATGTGCCCTTGGTACAACTGGTGGGACATAGAGCACCACAACAACCCCCACAAAATCCTCCATAACAACCTCCACAACAACCACCACTAGGTCCTGATCCATGGGACAAACAGATAGCAGTGTTGTAGGTGCAGGTACAACTTTTGACAAGGTATTTATAGCAAGCTGCGACTCAGATTCAGACCTTGACCAAGGAGAGGGATCAGGCGAGGTAGGACATGGACTAGGAGTGTCAGATGAGGCAAGATGCATACCTCAGTTTGGCACTAGAGACAGGGCGCTGACAGTAGCTGGAGGTAGTAGCGTAACAGGCGCAGGGACATGCCATAGTCATCATAGAGATGTACGGGTGGGCCATGCAGGAGGATTCTTATTGCAGGATGCTATACTACTGAGCCTTCCCACAAGAGTGACGAGAGCCAAATTTTTCCCATATCATCCAGGTTGTGTCGAGCAGGTCTCATGGGGGTTCATCAGGCAGACCGACAGGGTCACATCGTTAGAGCCAAGGCAGTCACCGCAGTGACTCACAGAGCGAGGAGAGCTCGGGTCATTGCTATTGCTTAGACACTTCTTTGATGTACATCCTGATTATATGATGTATATACATTCATTGGTTGAGTTTTGATTAGCCTCTTGTATATTCCTTATGATGACATTACATATCTGATTCTGATTGTATCATGACATTCAACATTTTTTTTTATATATATATAAGATGGCCTTGATTCATATGATGTGATGTTATTTTATTTCAGGCATTATGGATGGATGCATTTGACATGTATGTATGCAATTAATGATCATTTTATGATATTTTATGTTTTATGATGCGATGTATGTGATGTTATCAATGTATGATATGAATGCACATGTAATGTATGATGGATCTATTTGTATGGATGCATTTATATGGTTATGCGATAGATGATAATGTAAATGTGATGTTATGGGATGCTTAAAATAACAAATTTATACTATCCTAAACAACTTAAATGATAATGCATGTGAGATGGAATGTAATGCAATGGATATGTTTATCTCTCTTTTTCAATATCTTTTCCATATAGTTTATGATGATATAAGATGCATGTATTATGATGATTTATGCAAAATATGATGATTTAAGATGCTTAGAATAAAAAATCTATATTATGCTAAAACACCTTAAATGATAATGCAATGATGGATGATGTTTCCTATTATTTGTGATGATATATATGGGTATGCAAGATGCTGACGGTTTGTGGATGCATGATGGATGCAGATAGATTTTGTTTGAATGTCATGATACCATGTTTGTACGTGAGGAAGATAGAAGAAAGAGAGGGATCAACCCTTGGTTTACAAAAGATGCAAAAGTCCAACAAGTCTATGAGTCGTCGATACTTTATTAGATATGATGATGAGTGGTGATGATGTATTGCTTATCCATGGATTGGGGACGTAAAGAGCTTAACTTTCCTTATGTTTGATAACACACATAGATACGATGCATCAAGGTATAGACAACCAGGATGGTGTGGTATCTAGTGTGATGGAATTTGACTCGCCAAATAGATAGGAGTATCCTTGTTCACACTCAGAATAAAAAACCTTATTAGGATGTACTTTAGAAGTTTCAAACATCTTGAACCAAAACATAGAAAGGAAAAGCCTAACAATGAAATAGTCAACGAGACATCAAAACACCCTCCCTACAAGCTGAACAAAATTAGTATGACCAAGGTTATATTACAAGAATAACTAACAAACACAACAAGCAAAAGATAATGATAAATTCCCCATTCCTGTCTCTCTAAATCATTTTGATTAGACATCATCAAGAGGTCATTGGAATGAGTGCAATAAGATAAATCAAAAGAAAAGATCAAGTAAACCAACAAGCTAATGTTATTCATACCTCTAGCCAAGACTAAACTATGGTGATGTCCATTCTAGGAAAGATACATTCTAGGACATGATGTTATCAGATGATTGTGAGACTAATGGGATGATGGGCTATTGATACCAAGAGTTGACTAACTTGTTTATCTATTGACCTAGACTTAAGACGTTTGAGTTTATACTTTCAATTTTCTATACTTGTTTCTGATTGTTTTGCCAAAGGTTGAAAATGACAATTGATTTATTGTGAGTGGATGTTTATTGTGGGTGAAAATGAAATGGGATGGATGATTTTGGGTTTTTGAATGTTTTTGGTATTTTGAAATGTTTTGAGGCTGTTTTGAGATTTTCAAGATGTTTTACAAATGCTTTGATTTTCAAAATTTCTAATGTTTTTGGTACTTTCTGAGATTTTGACCAAGAACCTAACCTAATGACCTATCCTAGGGACCTATCAAAGATTATCCTTGACTACGTTATACACGCAAAGACCACGTAGTTCGACTGACACATACTCGTTTATTAATGAGATATGAACAAATGGATTGTCAGGTTATTATGATAGACACCTAAAGGACTGACCTAATATCTCAAGTGCTGATCAATGATTATCCTTGCCTATGGTCAAGCTTAGAGACAATGTAGTTCGACATGATGAGTATTTTTTTTACTTGTTTTTGGATTTTGATATGTTTTGGATGTGTTCATATTTTTTTGGTTTTATGAATGTTTTTGGATTTTTTTGATGTTAATGAAGATGTCAGGATATACACAGATCCGATCTGATGTAGGTATAAGGACTGACCCCTAGCGTGATGCGATAGAATACCTCGATATAGGTAGGAAAAAATGACCTTAGGAATGTGCCAAGTAGTACTAAAAGGGAACACAATACCAACACAAGATCAAGCTATGATGTAGATGGGGATGGGGGATGGAAGAAATATGGAAAGTGATGGAAAGTGATGGAACAACACCAAAGAATCGATGGTGGATGGAAAGTGCCTTATTTACACAAGGCGTTCAATTGCTAGGTTTTCACCAAGGTACTTGTCCAAAGCGCCACCAAAGTGGTTTTCACTAGAGGATGGTTTTTTTTCTTTACTATTTTCAATCCTTTTTCTAATTTTTTTTTTAGATTTTGATATATTTTGATTTTTTATATTTTTGGATTTATACCTTGCAAGTCTAGACATAAATGTTTTTGAGATGGGAGCTATTGATGGGATCTTGTAGAGGCTCCCCTTCTAGTGTTGATAACTGGTATGCTCCTGATTTGTAACTTTCCATGATGATGAAGGGCCCCAACCAATTTGGTTCAAAATTGCCCTTGCTTTCTGGATTTGGTACATTCTTTTAATCTTCCTTCAAAACAAGCTCTCTGACTTGGAAGGACCAACTCTTGATCTTCTTATTATAGTTTCATTTGAGACAGTTCTGGTACACCTATAGATGGTTCAAAGCATCCATGCATCACTCATCTAGCAATTCAAGCTCATTCAACCATGATACCTGATACTCCTCATTAGTAATGAGATTTTGCAATGATATCCTCATGGATGGGAGCTCAATCTCAATGGGAAGGATGGCTTCTGATCCGTAGACCAGGGAGAAAGGGGTTGCACCTGTAGGTGTGCAGATACTCGTTCGGTAGGTCCATAAGGCTGGGTTTAACTACGGGTGCCAGTCACGAACAACTTCATTGACTATTTTCTTGAGGATTTTTAGGATGGTCTTGTTGGAAGCCTCAACCTAGTCATTACCCTGGGGGTAATATGGGGTGGAGAAGTGGTGTTGGATATTGAATTCTTGGCATAGCTCACAAACATCCTAGTTTTTGAAGGGTATTCCATTATCAGAGATAAGGGCTTGTGGAACACTGTAACAAAAAATGAGGTAAGTCAAAATGAATTTAGAGATCTGCTTCCCTATGATATAGGTCATGGGGATGGATTCTACCCACTTTGTGAAGTATTCTGTGGCAATGATAATGAACTTGTGTCCATTAGATGAGGTGGGTGTGATTTTGTCAATGAGATCAATCCCCCATTGTGAAAAGGGCCAAGGTGTTATAATCAGTTGGAGCTCCTAAGCTGGTGCATGGAGAGGTCCCCATGCTGTTGGCATTGCATACATTTTTGGACATAGTCATGAGCTTCTTTCTCCATAGTAGGCCAATAGTACCCCGTCCTCAGTAGTTTCTTAGCCAAGGTCATACCACTAGAGTGTGAACCACAAATACCATTGTGTACCTCTGTTAAGGTAGTCAAAGCTTCCTCGGGGTTAATGCATCACAATAGGGTTCCTTTGATACTCCTATGATAAAGGGTGTCACCTAAGATGATGAAACGAGATGAATTTTTAATGAAGGTTCTCTTGAGATTTGGGGTAATGTCAGTGGGGAGGACTTCTATTTTCAAGTAGGTGAATCTGTCATGGTACCAAGGATCACCAGGATCAATAATTTTACATATGAACTTAGATTCTAGTACCTTGAAAGTGAGTACAAGAAGTTGCTCTACAAGAAATTCATGTCTATGGATGTTATTTGGGATATCTAGCAATGATCCAATTGTAGCCATAGCATCAACTGTTCTATTGTTTACACTTGGTATCTACTCAAATGTTATGTTGATGAAGAACTCCTTGAGACCCTCCACCAACTTTTTGTATGTGGTAAGCTTGTCATCCTTAGTTTTATATTCATCATTGACTTGTTTGATAATCAATAGTGAGTCCCCATAGACCTTGAGTGCCATGATTTGTCATTGTACTACAATCCAAAGTCCTATGACAAGAGCTTCATACTCCGTAATGTTATTGGTGCAAGGGAAAGACAACCTGTATGATTTTGGGATACAATCCCCTTGTGGTGTAATGAAGAGGACTCCTACTCTTAACCCATGTTGTCTATATGATCTATCAAAATATAACTTCCAATAGTCTGCAACATTCAGGTTGAAAATGTACTTGTTTGGAAATTCTAAAACCAGCGAGTTCTTGACATATATAGGTGCTTTAACTAATTGATCTACAATTACCTATCCCTTGATGCTTTTTCGTTCCACATATTCTATGTCATATTCTGTCAAGATCATGACCCACTTAGCCATTCATCCTGTGAGCATTTACTTAGAAAGTAGATACTTTAGGGGGTCTATCTCGCTGATGAGGTTTATCTGATGAGCTAACATGTAGTGTCTGAATTTTTGTGAGGAAAACACTACTGCAAGGCAAGCCTTCTCAATGAACGTGTAGTTTATCTCGTGTCCCACCAAGGTTCTACTGATATAGTAAATGGATCTTTCTTTCCCTGTTTCATCATGTTGATCTAGAAGAGCCCCCAGAACTGCCGCCGTAGCTGATATGTAGAGGATCAATGGTTTGTTTTGGATTGGTAGCATGAGGATTGGCAGTGTCAACAAGTACTCCTTGATTTGATTAAATTCCTAATCACATTTCTCATCCCATTTGTATGTTACTCCCTTGTGAAGGAGGTGAGAGTATGGGATGGTTTTATCTTCCAACTATGCTATAAATATTCTGATTGATTGAATCCTTCCTTGCATACCTCTCAAATATTTTAGTATTCGTGGAGCCTCCATGTCTAAGATTGCATTGAATTTTGTTGGGTCTATTTTGATTCCCCTCATTGACATAATATATCCCAAGAGTTTTCCCAAATTTATGCCAAAGACACATTTCTTGGGATTCATTCGTACTTTATATTCTTCTAGTCTGTCAACAATTGGGCCCAATGTTGATATATGGTCTTGAAGTTTCCTTGATTTGGCTAGTATGTCGTCCACATAGTCCTCCATGGATTTTTGGATCATGTCATGAAAGATCAAAGTCATAACCCTTTGGTAGGTAGCTCCATCATTCTTTAATCTGAATGGCATCATATTCCAACAATAGGTGCCCCATGGAAAAGTGAAAGCTGTTTTTATGTTGGTCATACTTTGCAATCATGATCTATTTATATCCCATCCGTCCATCAATGATAGAATTTCATGCCCCACTATCAGATCTACAATAATATCTATGTTGGGGAGGGGGAAATCATCCTTAGGACATGCTTTATTTAGGTCCCTGAAGTCGGTGCAGATTTGGATGCCCCCAGCGGGCTTGGAAATAGGTACAATGTTAGAAACCCATTCTGGATAATCAATGGGTCATATGAAGCCAATGTCAAGGAGTTTATGTAGCTCGAGTTTAACCAACAAGGTGATTTGCAGATGCATCTTTCTCAATTTTTGTCTTATAGGTTTTTCCTCTAGATAGACTACTAGATGATGGACCACTACCTTTGGATCAAGGCCTAACATGTCAGCGTATGTCCATGTAAATTTCACTTTCCTTTCCTTTAGAAAGGTTGCTAGGTTTTCTTGTTCCTCGATCAAAAGTGACTCGACATAGAAAGTGATGTTCGGGGTCTCTTCAATTCCCAAATTGATCGGGTTGAACTTTTCTACTAAGACTACTGATTTCTCTTGATAGATGGCACTAAGGGGAAGATTGAATCCCTCATCCTTTGGCGCCTCAAAGAGGTTTTCACCATTGGATAAGTCCTTTATTTTAACTATTTTAGGATTAGAAAGTTCCACAATGTGGTTTTCACTTAAGGATCAAGATGTTACTCTTAGCTTTTCAATTTTACGACTAAGAGATTCAATTGTTTCCCCATAGTACGCATGTGTGTCCAGCTCAATGTCGAACTCTGCTTTGTGATTTGCATATGGTAGATTATCCCTCAGTCCCATGAATTTTGAGAGAGCCTCATCATTTTTGAATGTATCCAAGATTGGTGGTCCTCACTAGTCACAGTCGATGAGTTGGGGGTAAATGAGCTTTAGTTTGGTGGCTTGGTTACTTGAGTTGAATAACATGGTGGTGATCATGAAAAGAGAGGAATCCTCAAATAGCATGGGTAGGTTTGAAATAGGATCCTCAAAGGGACTACTAAGCGATACAATTACCGACAGGGAAGCTTTGACCGTTTTAACAAAGGAACCTTTGCCAAGTATGGTTATCTTCTTAGGGGTACATTTGAGGCCAAGATTCTTAGGGAACTTCTCAAGAATGATAGGTTCTAACAAGCCATTGTCATTTTTCCTGAGCTTCTCATTTTTGTTGTAGCCCCATCCAAACATCAATTGTAGACTTTTGTTGTTTTCTTCCATGGGAAGATCTGGTACGGGTCTTTCATCTTGATATAACAGGCTTGATACATCCTTTTCATCTACCACCTCTTTGCTTAGGTCTCCCCATTTTTTGAAAGTGGTCAGTTTTGTTTTGAAGGTTTGAGATGTTGTGTCGATTGCTTGCAGTTTTCCATGAGATCTAGGAGATTGAGGTAACTCTCCTATCATGAAGGCACTCTTTTTCAATTAATAGTCCCCACACCCATTATCTTGGATTACAACCTTGACATCTGTTGAATGATAGGTATCTTTGCCTCAGAAGTGGAGGCTAAAGTAGATGGATCAACATAGGGGGATGTGGGTCCCTCATCATTTTTTGGAACTTGGGGAATCTTGTAGTATTTGGCTTCCATATTTTTGCAATAATAGAAAGGTTCAAGGTCACCATGGATTGTGAATTCTTGGTTTTGGTAAGGGAATTTAACACATTGGTGGAATGTAGATGCGACATCTTGCATCCCATGGATCCATGGACACCCTAGGAGAATATTGTAGGGGAGTTCAAGGTCAAGGACTTGGCAAGTGGTTTCCATGATTGCTAGCCCTACTTGGATAGGGAGTTGAATGGTGCCTTGGGACACCCGCTCTTGATCATCATAAGCCCTTATGGTGATACCTTTTCCCTTTTCAATGGAATCCTCTGAAAAGCCCAAATTCTTTATTAGTTGCAGGGAACAAATATTCAAACCCGCACCCCATCCACCAAGACCCATTTGACTTTGTTCTTATGGACTAAGACTTCAAGATGGAGTGTACAGTTATGAGATGGTTGTGTTGGGAGATCATGCTCTAAAAATGTAAGGAGATGCAGTGTAGTGATATGTTCGACCATAGGTTGAAATTGATCTGCATCAAGGTTTGTGGGAATAGAGGATGTGACCAATGCCTTCTCTAGGATGTCCCTATGTGCCAGTGATATTTTAAGCAACTCCATGATGGAGATCTGAGCAGGGGTCCTTTTTAGTTGTTCTAGGACACTATAACCACTAGGGTTTGATTTTGGATTGGCGAGTGGTGTCTTGGGTGGTAGTGATGGTCCTGAGATAGAAATCTTGCCTCTACGTGTGGTGACTACACACTCGGCTCTAGGTCCTTTGATATTGACAAATGTTATCCATTCATCCAATGATGCTACAACATGGTCATAGATATGGTTCATATTAGTGTAATTCTTTCCTTTTTCATTGTTGTTTCCTTTATTGTGATTTGGAATAAGATTCATGTATATCTTGAGGTCTTGATTCCTTGCTGGTTGTTTAATCGTTATAACTTTATCATCAATGGGATCTTGGATCATATTTTTGAGTCTCATGCAACTAGATGTGGTGTGTCCCTTTATTTTTTGAAAGTCACAAAGGTACTTCTCATTATACCATGGTGGCTTAACTTGAGGCTCTTGGTAATTTTTGTAAACAGGGAGTGTGATGACGTTTGCTTGTACTAGTTGTTGCATGACAGATTCAATGGGTTCCCCTAGTGGTGTATATTTTCGTTTTGGGGGATATTTGTTCTTTGGGGGTGGTCCCCCTTGAGAATTTACATTGTTAACATTTTTATTGTTGTGTTGTTGTTGTGATGGGTTGGTTTGTGGGGTGTTTTGAGTGTTGATTTGTGGTAGTGGGTATGTTTGCTATTGCGTATTCTGCCTTGGGGCACTAATAACAACCTTGGAATCAATGAAACCATCATTGGTAACATTCTTATTCTTTGCCCACATGAGAGGTTTTTCATTGTAACTTGTTGACTGTCGATTGTCTTGGTACATGGGTGTGCCCCCTTGCGCTATAAGGGACCTTTTGATGTTGAGAGATTTGGGGATCAATTGGTCATATGTTGTGATGCATTGCATTTTTAGATGGAAGGACAAACCCCCTTTAAGGTTAGAGATGATGGTTCCAATTTTTTGTTCCTCTGGCATGGACCATTTTCTCTTGTTGGCTCTGGATCTCCATTGTTGTAAGAAAGCCGCAAATGTCTCTCCTTTAGCTTGTTTGAGGCCAGATAGTTCTTTCAGGATTACTTCCATGTCTAGGTTGAAAGTGTAGTTTTCTATGAATAAATCCATGATTTCTTGGAACTTTTTGACTTCGGGGGGTAAGCAAGAGAACCATTCCATTGAAGGGCCAGCTAAGCTTCGAGGGAAAAGCCGCATAAGATAAGAATCATCATATGCTACCTCCATGCAATGCACATGAAACTCTTTGATATGGTCCTCAGGATTTCCTTTTCCATGATATTTGTCAAATTTTGGTATTTTGAATCTTGGTGGGAATGGAACCATAGCAATGCTTCTATGAAATGGATAGGGGCACAAATTTCCTTGCGTGTGCGATTTTTTCACTTTTTCAGATTGGATGTCTTGTATATGTTGTGAGAGTAAATTGACCTATGTGGAGAGGTCATTTTGTAGATTAGGTGGTGGGATGTGCATGTTTTGGGATGGTATGTTTTGTTGGGTGAAGGATGGGGTTGCTTGTGTGTTTGGGTTCAAGGCATTTTGTTGCGTGTTTGTGAAAGGTTGCTAGAAGTTTTGTTGTGTGAGAAACACTTATTGGTATGCCTGTTGTTGTTGCTGTGTCAACAATGCTTGCTATTGGGCTTGTTGCTACTGTTGTTGTTGGGTCAATAGTGCCTGTTGTAGGGCCTGTTGTTGCGCTACTTGTTGTTGTTTGCTATCAATGCTTGTTGTTGTGCATGTTGTTGTAAGGCTTGTTGATAGGCTTGTTGTTGTAACAAGGCTTGTGCTTGTGCTTGCTATGCTTGGTATTGAGCTTGTGCTTGGGCTTGGGCTTGAGCTTGAGCTTTGACTTAAGCTTGAGCTTGTGCTTGTTGTTGTGCCTACTGTGCAGCTTGTTGTTGTTGTAGCAAAGCTTGCACTTGCACTTGGGCTTGAGCTTGAGCTTGTACTTGTGCTTGAGCTTGAGCTTGAGCTTGAGCTTGTTGGGCTTGGAATTGCTGCAAGGCCTTTTGGTAAGCTTGTTGCATTGCTTGTAATGTGATATTGTATTAATTTTCTGCATTTGGATTTGGAGGTAGAGGTGGGGAATTTTGTGGGACGGTGTGAGATGATGTGATAAGAGATAATTGGGGTGGTTTTTGATGTGTTTGTTGAGTGATGATGACAGGTTCAGTGGTAGCTAGTGGATTTGGATTAGTAGTTGATATGGTTAGTCCTTGTGAGACTAGATTTTGGGATGTTTGAGGTGTTGTAGATGATGTGATTATTGGTTGAGAGATTTGGGTTGATGCCACTTGGTGTTGCAATATCAGTGGCTTGTTCAGAGGATTTGGTATGATAGATGTGTTGATTTGATTTGTGCTTGGGGGATTGACTTGATTTGATTGGTTTTGGATTGATGTGTTTAATGAAGGGATTTTCCCTATACCTTAAATAGGTGTGGAGGATGATTCCAAGATAGGGAATGGAGGGAATATTTGAGATGTGTTCCCATGTGGAAGTGAGGATGAAGCATTCAAAGTACCCACTTTTCCAAATAAATCCACTTGTCCTTGTGAGATGTTAGGATTGTATCCTTGTGTATCAATGGAATATGTAGGGGCATCATGGAAAGTGGTTGAATTATTTATATCATGGAAGATGAGTGGAACATATGGTTGGTTAGGGTCTTGTGGGATTGTGTTTGGCATTCCCAATACTGTGTTGGCTTCCAAATTTTGGTTTTTGACAAGTGGATGTCCTTGAACGGCTTGGAGTAGTGAACTTCCCTTTGTGATCATAGGTTGACTTGGGGAATGTGATGATGATGGTTGAATGATGGGTTGGATGATGCTTGGGAATGAAGGTGTGAATGAAATTTGTGGTATGTTCCCTAAGGGTTGTTCAACAATGGTACTCACATCAAAATCGAAAGGGATTTTAGCCCCTTCTTTTGCCAATACCAACATATATTGGGTGGGATTTAGTCTCATGACCGTGTTGACAAGCTTGTACATTTTAGGATTTTGAACTAGTTCTAGTATTTCATCTTGGGACGTATCTTGGAAGTTTTTGGTGACATCCTCTACTTAGCAACCTCCCTCTTGAGGATCTTGTGGTAGTTGAGGGGGATTAAGTGGAGGGTTGATAGATTCCCTAGGGTTGAATTTCAATGTTGTTTGACTTAAATCACTTGAGGTTGATGTTTCTTTGTTTTTCTCCATGATCTTGTGTTGTGACCTTGTTTGGACCATAAAATTGGGATCAAATTTCAGGAATATAGGAGGTAAACCTCTAATATCCTTTGGTTGATCCAAACTTTAGGTACAAAAAGAAAATATAGGATATTTGATGATGATGTGAATGATGAGGGGTGAATGATATCGATGTTTGAACTTTTGAGAACTTTGGATGAATACTAGAATTTAGGATTTTTTATTTTGATTTGGTTTGATTTGGATGATGAACTTGTAGATCCCAAGATGTTAGATGTGATCTTTAGGATGAAGTTGTCCAAAAGGGGTGCTAATTTAACTAAATGTGTGAGAAATGATTCATTCCCACACACCTAACTAAACAATATGATTGTGATTTTGATCTAAGGATTTACCAAAAGTCTAGCATAGATGATTTTTCGAAAGTTCTAAAAGCTGGTTGTGAGATGGGTTTTGATAAATGTTTTGAAAAAATGGAGGTGTTTGTTTGACCCTGGATGAACCTAGAAAGACTTTGTTTACAAGATCAAGGTGTTGAAGAACATGCTATTCCCTATAAAGTGTTCAAATCCAAAAGACCAATGTTTGACTTAAATGAGGGGTTCATATTGAGCATACATGTCTGGATTATTTAGCGGAATAAGTCTATAAAACCTTGTTACCTTCTTGCTTATCTTGTGGTACTATCTTAGGTTACACTTTCTAATGTATCTTTTTATAGATTTTTTAGTATGACACCTAAACTTGAAGTGTTGACAAGTAGACTTTCGTTTTGGAATTTGGATTTTGCGAGAAATCATGATGAGAAGCATATGTGTGGGGTTCAATTGTATTTTTATCTTGATTAAAATGGAATCTATTTACCACATCAACTCATCTTGTTTAAATTCTAAACTAAATGTCTATGTCTTAGCTCCTTTCATTCCACAAGGTCTTGTTGACGTGTGTCTTGGCACAACAACATGCAAACAAAATATTGTTACTCTGCTTCTGCTAGAAGAGAAAGGAAATACATGGATGCCTTAGCTCCCAAGGTCTTTATAGTTGGGTCTCAACTGTGATGATGTTACTTAGTGGTCAATGCAACAGTAATATTCAAGGGGCCTACTGGTGTTGAGCTTTTGGATTGTTATGAGATTAAACACAAATTTAAATCTACTCTAACTGGGGTTTTTAAATAAACAGAAAAATATAGATTAGGGTTTTGGAATAGAAAAGAATGATACTTCATCCGAATTAACCAGACCTGTCACCTTCCAAGGAATTCCTAACTAAAAATTGTAGAACAAAATTAACTTGTGACTAACACATAGTTTCATTCATTCATAGTACTGGTTTCAACAGCAGATTGCAAGTTACCACTTAAACAACACATACAAATCAAACTTCACTCCTTGAAAGCTTCACAAATCAAATGATTAACTCAAGACAAACACCATTCTGGAACACAATCTGAAGTAGATTAAAATCTGGTTGCTTCTATTGTCAGTTAGCAAATAAGCAACATTTACAAATCTGGCACAATCACCAGTGTACAGAAAATCTGTGGCTCCAAATTGTTTCCATTTACACTAAGAAAACTGAAAGATACATTAGTCTATTCTGAATCTAACTCCTAACTACCAGTTCTACTCTACAAGCTCTAACTTGGAAGTTCTTTTCTTAATTCTAACCTTTACAAAGAGGCAAGAATGCCTTATATACAAAATGTATCAAAAAGAATGCACTGCCCCCCTACATTAGGGTTTACAAAATATCTGCTACCAGGAGAGTCGACCTTCAGATCTTTTGAAGAGAGTTAATGTTGTATTCAATTTGAAGCCCTGCTGTCCATGCTGATGAAGGATTTATGGGAAAGATTTGTAGATCTTTTGTTGCTGCAACATTAACTCATCTATCTGCATGTCCATACTTGAACTCCTTCTGAAATTTGCCTTGAATGCTCTAGAATATCACCATTAATATTGATCTATCTCTGTCAGTAGTCACTACAACTATCCCTATGAGTCATAGTTTCTCCGCCCTTCTTTCGGCCTCCTTTGTGTTCTGGACTCCTCTGCACGCTGACCATCCCTAGAAGCACCATCAGGCCTCCCTACATATCTGAACCTCGCCCCCTGAGTCGATTCATTCGTTCTTGATCTCAGAATGAGTCCATCTTGCTTGCATTCTGTTGGTCTTCTTACATAGGAATAGTCAATCGGTCAATGGAGCCAACAGGTTATTCATTTAGCCTTTTCTCTGATTGGTCAGGCATATGCCACATGAGCTCCTTAGGCGGTCAAAAGTGGTTTGAATAGTATCGCATGTTGGTGAGACACCATTGGTTTCTCCCTGATGTGATCTCATCCTTCAGCAGTTATTGACATGACATGGGTTAGTTGGTGAGACATTTCGGCGAGCCACATAAGTCATATCGAGCTCGCAAAATCTATTGCTGAGACTGCATTCCTTCAGAAAGACCACATGGCGAAGTCCTTTCTCTCGGCGAGCACATTCTGCATCGACAAGACTCCTTGGTTTCGCGGAGACCTCTTGGTGCACATCTCTCCTCTCCTTGAGGGGACATTCTGTCGGTGTGACCCTTCATAGTCGCCAAGACTTTATGGCGAGGATGCAAATCTTTCAGTGAGCTTTTTTTCTTCTTTATGTCAGGAAGACAATCCTATTTTGGGGAGACCTTACCCCAAACTCCTCTTTTCTTACCAAGCCCACTTTGTTGTCGGAAAGACTCCTTACTGTCAGCCAGAGGCTACAGCGAGTTATCCTTGGTTATACCGATGCCTCCTTCACTGGGAAATCCATCACTGTCGGAAAGACCTTCAACAAACTCCCTTTTCATTCTTGCTGAGCCCACTTTGTATCGGGAAGACCCTATCGTGTTGGCAGGACATCATACCGAGCTCAGGATCTTTCATCGAGCTCATTCCGTATCGACAAGAATCCTCCAATCTCGGGGAGACCTTTCATCAAACCCCTTTATGCTTCTGGAGTCTCCCTGATTTCCTTTGTTTTGGCATAACCCTCATGAGTTGGTGAGACATTACACTGAGTCCCATATCCTTTGGTGAGCTCATTTCTTTATGTCGGGGAGACCTCTTTGTTTTTGGGAGATCCTACATCGAACTCCTCTTCTCTTACCGAGCCCCTCCTCTGTTTCGATGAGACTTTTCATGTCAGTGAAATGCTTTGCCGAAGGAAATTCCTCTCGGTGAGATCCTCTCGAGCTCATCTTCCTTTTGGCAAGAGCTTGTTGGGTCGGCAAGAAGTCATAGCGAAAGAACCTCATTTGTTTGAAGTCTCCCCGATTTCCTCTTGTTCTCCTCAAGCTCTTTTTTTTTCGGTGTGACCTTCGAACTTTGCTAAGACCTTATACCGAAAGGGGAATCCTTCGGTGAAACTCCCAACTGTCGGGGAGATATCTCCTCAAAACAAATTCATCTTGCTGAACTCAAATTTCATGTTGGCGAGACATTTCAGAGTCGCTCAGACACCACGCCGAATGCATCCAGTCTTGCCGAAGGCATATTATCAGTGAGACATAAAGATCTTGCTGAGACCTTATGGCGATGAAATCCCCTCTCCGCTGATGCCTTCATGTTCTATCGGTGAGACAATCCCACTTCGGGGAGACCTTATATCAAGCCCTTCATTTCATACTGAAGACTGACCCTTTGGTAAGACTTTTTCATTTCGGTCAGACCTCCTGCTGAAGGAAAAATTATCGTCGGGCTCAGACTTTCCATGGTCGGGGAGACCTTCTTCACTTGGCCAGACATTATGCCAAAATGACAACCTTTTTCCGGCCCATGTTATCGCCAAGACCTCCCCTTTGGTCACACTGATATGCATTCTTACGTTTCATATGTATCGCTGTAACATTCTCTTGTCGGGGAGACATCATGTAGATATCTTATGTTTTGCCGAGGAATCCTCATAAGTTCACCTTTTGTCGCTGTGACAATCTCGTTCTCTCCCCGATGAAGCAATATGTCGGTAGGACATTTTGGGTCGGCAAGACTGCAGGACCTCATACCGATAGATCCTTCTTTATGCTTTGTCGGCGAGGCCCGATGCATTCGCCGAGACTTCTCTTTGAAGAAAAGTCTCTCACTGAGATGTAGTACTTTATCAGAGGTTGGCGAGACACAAAGCAGTCGGGGAGACTTTCCACCGAAGACATAACTCTCGTTGAAGTGTTAGCCTGGTTCTTGCTAGTCGGTGAGACATAAGGCTTTCGCTGAGACTTTTCCCAAAGACATAACTCTCGCCGAAGTGTTAGCCCGGTTCTTGCTAGTCAGTGAGACATAAGGCTTTCGCTGAGACTTTTCCTCGAAGACATAATCTCCTACCAATATACCTTCTCCCTGTCGCCGGTCGGTGAAACATAAAGCCTTCGCAGAGACCTTTCTCTAAAGGAAACTTTCATGCCGATGGGAAACTCCTAGTCGCCGAGACGATGACTAATGTCCTGCCGACATGTGTTTGCATGTGAACTCCACTCGCTATGATATCTCTGGTGTCTTGTCGATAGGAAACATAGACGCCTATCGATAGAATGCACTGGTTGTCGTCAAGACATCTGCAAGGTCTTGCCGACTTTCTTCTTAGAGGAGAATTGTGACCAACTGGACTGAGGAATGCATTCCAACTGAGCTCCCTGGGCAAATATCATCATGTGTGTGATCTAATCCTGCAAAAGGAAGGTCTGCATCAGTCCCAAAGCATATGAAACATATTAAAATAAACTATTCTATTGATTATGATTATTTCATTCAATTTTCAGCAAGAAGAAAACCAACTCAAGCTGAGACAAAACCAGAATTAAATCAAATAGATCAAAAGTCAAAATTAAGAGGAAAATAAAAGAATTCCAAAGACCAAAACAAACAACCAAAAGGGAAAGAAGACAAAAGAGAAGAAAGGGGGGACCTATTTTGTTCCAAAACAAAATGGGGTGGTTATGCAAGGCATAACACGTTTATTATGTGAAAATCAAAGAGTCAAGGTCATAGTTTGCCTAGGTTGACTTTGGAGAGAGAAAATTGAGATATGAGCCCAAATATTTAGAAGCCTCTAAGGATAAAATCCCTGTGGACAAGCAGTAATAACTGGACCCTTCAAAGATATTCACTCCTTCCAAAGGGTTTGAAATTTTGATGACTTGTTAAATGTTGTTTCAATTTTTGAGATCCAAGCAATGTGTTTAAATGAATTGCAAAATGCACAATCCTAGGATGCAAAGATACTACTTGTTGAGTCCTTGCTCAAATTTCTCCAAACACTAAGACAAAACGAATAGCTAGAGATTTTGTGACACTAGCTCCCCTCCATGGCACATACTTCTCGGGACCACCAAATCTCAAAATCTTGAAGATCTGAAGATCCAAAGGATTTTCTTGTTTCAAATTTGAATAGTACAAATGTGGGGTGGCTTTGGAATGACCGTTCCTGCACTAGCAAGCATAAAGGTTTTTTGGTCACTAAACAAATGGTTCGTAATAAGGGCTTTCATTCAAGGTGGCCATACACATAGCAAGATTAGCTCAAGATTATGGAGAATCAAGAGGCCTACTAGTCTCTTCCTAAGAAGATATTTTAATGTATCACATAGATACTAAGGGTGACACTTGTCGGTATGACACATCCACACCTGTTGTTTGTGACTTTTATCACAAACACATTTTTATATAGCGATTTGAAAGAGCTTGGCTTTAGCCCATTACCACCTGGGTCGTTCCCACCTTTTGAAGTGGGGTGGCAGGCCCTCTAAAGGTACAACAAAATTAAGGGAGTACGTTTGTAGTTTGACCTCTCAGATCACATAAAGCATAAGGAGGGAACACACACCACACCTTTTCCTCACACTAGCATGGGGTTCATTTTTAGATCCAAAATGAAATATGTGGGTGGTTAACAACACATGTTAAAGGAATGATTTTGATTCTCAAGATCATCGAGTGGTGCGAGAGAAGTGCATACACATTCAAATGACAAGAATTGCAAACCAAAAAACAAAGAAACAAGTTCTTTTTAATCCCCAAAGTAAAGTTGAGTTCTTTTTAAGCACCCAAAACTAAGTGTGAATTTGTCTTGTTCAATTTTAGCCCACAAAGCAAAGTCTAGTAAGTTCCTAATGTTCAATTTTAGTCCAACTTGAAAAGCTTAAGTATATGGTTAATTTTAAGCCTAAAGTAATGCTAGTTAGTCCTAAAACAAAAAATGAAAAGCATAATTGGAAAGCCTAAGCTATTATAATGAGCATTAAAAAATGATTTTAGTTTTCCAAGTCAATATTATTCCTCTTCTTGCAAAGGTGACGCTGGGCAACAAAGGAGATGCTATGTGGGTTGACAAAGGCGGCGCTAAATGTAAAGGCGATGCTCTAGTAAAAAAAGGCAATGCTCTACAACAGACAGAGAGCACAAATGCGGCGCTTTAACAAAGGTGATGGTCTATTAGAAAGTAGAATTTAGTAGTTGGTCGAGAAGACAGAGGTGACGCTATTACAAAGGCAACTCAACAAAAATCGTGATTGCGAAGTGACAAGAGAAAGGCGACACTAAAGATGAAGGTGACACTTTGCATGAAACAAAGGCAACACTGTAGGAAAAAGCGGTGTTGTAGGGAGAAAAGGCGGCGTCGCCTTCCTATAGCTACAAAATACATCAATTTTAAGTCAATATTTTCAAAATAAAAAGGTTAGCGCTCCTTCTAGTGCCAAAATGTGAAATTCCTAGTCTGCAATTAACTAACAAGAGACACACAAACAATGGTTAGTCAAGCTAGAAACACAAACAAAGCATTCCCTATGTGATTCTTGGTTAAACACAAATGAAAACATGGGATGAAAGCAAGAAAGCAAATGAAAACATGTAATCAACTAAATTAACCAAAACTTCACACCATAGGGGGATTGGCACTCCTGTGATGTGGAAAGAAGCCCTTTCCAAAGCTCTTTGATAAGCTCCAATGATGTAGATGATTCCAAGTATGAAGATGATGCCAAAGTATGATAAACACTAGCTAAATGATGTGATGAAGTGACTAAGAAATGCCTATAGTACTTGTTTGAGATTGTGGATCCATTTCAAGTAGAAGAGGCTTCTACTTATAGGAGTGAAGGGTTGGAGAAGAGGTGAAATTGGTGAATGTGGGATAAAAGGGGAGCCAATAGGAACTTGACACTTGTCACAATTCTATTGGATTAGGATGGAGCACATTTTGGGGAATGTGTAGAGTAAAGGGGATGAAAGAGAAATAAATGAAGATGGTTGAGGATTTGAAAGGATTAAATGAATGTGGTTGGAGATGTAAGAGAATGTTGTTGAGGGTGTAAGAGAATTTAAGGGACAAGATGGCATGTAAGAAGGAGTAAATTCCTTTGTAAGAGGTATTTATGGGGGCGTAAGAGGCTTTTGGAGGGAAATTGAATGAGGAGGTAGTTGAGAGGAATATTCCTAGGAATATGCCATTGTGAGGATAAATAAGGTAATTAGATAATTAAAAGAAATGAATTTCATGTGTGTGGACATAGATAAAGTATCCCTATTTGGTTGCTTGATTTGGGAATAATTGATGATAAATTGGACTTAATATTGCCTTGATTTAGTGTTTTGAGGTGTTTTACACATCTACATTAGGTCTTGGACCCTTGCAAATTGAATAAAATGCATTTAACAATGTCTTGTAAAGGTGTTGTAAAGTGTTGTAAAAGACTTTCACACTTCTCTAGACTTAATGGACCTATTATTCCCCTAATCGAATGTTATAAAATGTATTTGAATGCATTATCACACTAATCTAGAAGGCTTGTAAATTAAACCTAATTCTAATCTAGCATTGTAATGTGTTTTACACATTCACATTGGATGTTGTGCCTTTCTAGGCTATGTGGACCTCATTTTAATGATGTAAAGTGTATTTAATCACACTTTCACATTGAATTTTTTTTCCTTAGCCCTAATTACCCTTTTCATCATCATTAATACACCCCTATGGCCCCATATTGTGCATCCCAAGGCATAATTTGATCAATTACTCGTTAAAGTCAACATAAAAACTAAAATTATTCAATCTTTGATAATCCAGCTGGAAAAAGAGCCCTTGTGGGACCAAGTCACCCATCTGGGTCAATTAGTCCCATCCAGGTGGGACTAAGTCGCCCATCTTGGTGACTTAGTCCCATTTGGGCTATTTTCAAGGTTGAGGCAGGAAAAATTGGATTTTAAGTTTATTTTTCCTTCATGTCGGCCTTGGGGATCAAATTAATAGGAAAATTAGGTGGATTTCCTATAAATACAAGCTTCTAAACCCTAATTAATAACCTAAAAACTCATTCATCATTCATTCATCATTTATCTTCCACCTCAAGTTAAGCAAGCTAGGGTTTTAGCATTCTAAGTCATCAAGATATCTTTCTAAGGCATTCAAGGGTAGATTCTTCATCTATTGCTACATAAATTCAAGATCTATCATCATGGAAAGTTTCTAATTCCATTATTTCATGCTTCATTACATTATTTATTCATTTTTGTTTACTTACCTAAAAAGGGGTTTGACCAAGGCAAACCCCCATGCCCTAACATTCAACATTTCTCTCTCTCTCTCTCTCTCTCTCTCTCCTTGTGTGTTTGCAGATTTAGGTATCTTAAAGATTTGGAAATCATTAAAGATCAAGTTGATTTTTTTTTGAAGACATATCCTTGTTGACCAAGTCAAGATATCAACAAAAGTCAATTACAGTGTCGAAAATTAGAGTTTCAGAAGCAGACACCTATCAGGAATCGAAGTGCATACCAAGGGCTTCCGTTTCCACTTTTGGATTTTCAGAAATTCAAAAGTGGACTAAGTCCCCAAAAATGGTGACTTAGTCCCACTAAACCTATTTTTTGGAGGTTTCTGTAGTTCTAGATACCCATTTGGCCGAAACTGGCTTTGAACCAGTTTTTCCAGATCTAGGTCTAAGTCACCCAGATTGGCACAAGTGTCCCAGTTGGCTTCTGCATCAAGTTTTTCAAGATTTCAAACCTTTATTCCATCCTTTTTCAACTTCCAGGTGCACACCTTAGGTTTCATCAATTTCTGTTACAATTTACCTTCATTTCTAGGTGTTTTTGCATATCATAATGTGTTTTCAAACAACTTATATTTGTTAAGTTTTACATCAATAATTCATTTCCTTTATTAGTTTATTGCATCTATACATTACATCTAGGCATATTTCATCCATCCTTGCATTGATTTTGAGTGTAGACATTGCCCATTTTGACCCATCTTTCTCCTTTTAGGTGAAAAACCCTAGAAGTGCTAGAAAGTATCAGGGAGCCAAAATCTTTGTCCACAATGTGCAACCTGATTAGTTGACCATGTGTTGATTTAAATCTTGGGGAGTTAAAAACCAGAAGAATGAATAATGGATTAGAAAGTGATTTAGAGTTAATTAATTCAAAATTAATCAACTCAAGCAGGCTAGGGGATTTATGACATTTGATTTAAATAATTTAATTTATTTAATCAAATGAGAGGACTTTTAGGAGGATTTATTTAAATGATTTGATTTAATTAAATAAGATGAACATTATTCATAAGAAGGTGAATTAGTCTAATAAATTTAATTATTTGATTAATAGTAGAAGTTGATGAATTTAACTAAATAATATCGATTATTTAATTAATTGGTTAGTCTGAAGTGATTTAGGAGGAAATAGTGTTATTTAATCAGAATCAGATGTATAGTATCAATTAAGACTTTTTAAGTGTCTACAGAGAGAAAATCAAGAATGAAGAAGTGATGTTGTGGCCCACAGAACATAGCGAGATGTAACTGTGGTAAAGTTGTCACACATGTGAGGGATAACACATGGGCACCACAACATCACGAAACAAGCATAGACAATAAACACAAAGAAAGAAGAGACAATAACATCACGAACAAGGGACAGGGGTGGTTTGATATTTTAGGGTCAGAGCTGCTCATAAATATAGATAAATATATATAATGATATATAAATGAATTTTCATCAACCCCCTACTATATCAAACCATATGAAGAAAGTACATGAAGACAAAATAAAATAAAAAAATTGGGTCCACATGGAAGGGAAGCCTAAATTCCCCCAACACTTTACATCATCCGCAATTGTCAAAAATCAATACACAATAGAGGAAGAATGATGTGAAAAATAGAGGAAATTTTATGACACAAAAACACTCTTGTATCCAAGCACCTATGAGGGTGAAAAGGGTCATCCAGGAACACATAGTGCAAGCATGGGGGAACACAATACACACACACACAATCTATTCTACAAATAAAGAAAAGGCGCCCCCTAGTCCTCATCAACCAAGAGATCATCGTTCTTCCAATCTAGATCATTGTGTGGGGAGGGTAGATAAGCCTACAAGGGAAAAATATCAAGAGGGAACCCTTCGAGCCTCCCACAACAAGAGCTAAGGAAGAAAGCACCTTGAGGTATTCTCAACTCAGTTCTTATGGGGTTAAAGTTAGTGACTTCACGAAAATCACTGATAGGGATAGGATCTCGTCCATAGAATTGAACATGCACTTCATAGGAGTGCTATGTGTTAACTCAATGGGCAAGGGAGGTGGCACCCGAGATCCACTGCTCGGCTCACCAAATGACTCAAGAGCAGTGATGAACTCCGGGGATGCCAGTGCTTCTTCCATCACTAGAATGGCACAAGCCAACACAAAACCATCCTCTGAAGAAGGTGAACTCTTCTTCCGACCCCCATTGCAAGAAAGGTCATCCTCCATATTCCACTTCATTAAAGGATGCGAGATCCCCACAGATGAAGCAGAGGGCATGGAGGAAGAGGAGAAAACCACGATAGACACCACCAAGGTATTTGAAATGTCCACGGGTTTTGAGAACGACAACATGTCCATAGGGGACATCAAAAGGGGTGGCTCAACTGAACACCTGCACCCTCTTCAAGTGAGGATCGCTTACACTTGCGGTGGGAGTCAAAAGCAAGACTAAAGCTGAAGGAATTGAAGTAGAGAGGATGAGAGAGGAGGACATAGTAGAAGGTGTCGAAGCAGGAACTGTCGGCTCCTCTTCCATCTTTTGCAGGGCGGCCTGCTCAATGGCTATAACCTTTCTCCAATGCTTGCGCTCATGCACAAGGTAGTTTCTGCAACTCTGGGAGCTAGAGGCTAGGGGCTAAGAAGGGATGGAATACTCTTGTTTGACCATTGAAGTATTCATCGTAGCCATTTCTAGCAAAGGGAGAGACTCCTAGACAAGAATAGGAGGGAGAGATTGAGACGATGATGGAACGACAACAAAGGGAGCTATCTATAATACATCAGTAGTGGGCCTATTCCCATTCATTGCCTTAGAGGAAGGAGTAGTAGGAGGCCATGGAGGCTGACACATAGAGGATGCTCCATGAGGACCCTTCCCCTTACCATATCGAATGGGTCGAGGCACCGTGGATAAGACGGGAAGTTCAAATGTTGGATGCTTGGGATTTTTCCAAGTGGGCACCATCAAATTCTCTAACAAATGCCTAGGAGTAGAAGACAATGGTGTTGCAGCAGGGCAAGAGGAAGCAATAGGCAGAATAGTGAAAGAGGAGGAAGAAGAACCTTGAGCACGCTTCTCTTCCTCCCTTCTCTAAGCCAAGGTGTCCTCACTGTTTTCCTTCAAGAAAGCTCTATGTAAGATGGCATAGGGAGAAGGAGGGTATCCCACTTAAGGTATTATGTCCCGACTCTTGTACTTCACATAGGTATGGTACAAAATGTCCATCCTAGGAGGAAGCAAACCAATGAGCTTAGGGCAAAAGTGATCCAGTGAGTAGCCCCCACGCATAATTGACAACTTATAGTTTGTGTCATGGACTACATGTACCATACCCTCATGGGAAAAATTAAGAAAGTTATGAACTACTAAGGGAACTGCATTCATAGCAACCAATCAGGGGATACCTAATTTCACTCTGAAGAGCTCAAACCCTGGGATTATGTCAAAAAGTACATTTACAAATCTAGGTCCAACTAGAACTGATAAGGTGATGCAACTGATGGGAGGGACAAAAAGCCCATAGTTTGCATGAATGGTGCTCCTAGATTTATCATACCCATCTTTTTGTAAGAAATTAATCAACATAATCTCCTCAATAATGACATTCATTGACATGTAGGGTCAACGAGGACACCCATTCCAGTGTTTCCATTGATTTGTGCGAGGATGTATAAGGGATATGGTTCTCTGTTGTAATTCATCAGAAAGTATTGTGAAGTGAAAGTTATGGTAGGGGATCCACTCACATGTTACACAAATGGGATGGGAAAATGTAAAAAGGAGGCCATTTCTTCATACACTAAACAAGACTTTCACAGATCCCCCAAGGGTTCTACAACTAGATGGTGACCCACTCAAGGTTTCATTCCACAATGCTTATGGAACCTTCCAACTACACCACTAGGGGTTGTATGTTGGGTTGCAAGGCTAGGCGCTTCACAACACTCACACCCACAATGCTCCTAGGATATGAGGAAACAGTCTTTCAACACTTCTAAATGAAACCAAAATGGTTCACGTCAGGTTCACCAAAATATAGAGGAGGGAGACCAAACACAACAAGGCTCCAAGTCAAGAAGAGCCGAGAGTGGGAGGCTACCCTAGTCTACCTCAAGTTGGACAAGTGTTTAAGGTCAAGGATAGAGAATGAAGAGCACTCTCAAATGCTTCTGTCACTCTACTAACGTAAGAGTTTTGGTGGGGTTAAATGAGTAGACTTCTGGAACCCAAATTGTACCTCAGATAACTCTCTACTAGAGGACAACAACGTAGGTTAGGGATGACAATGCAACGTGTTGGTGTCTCACAGGGGCACTGGTGTCTGTACGGAAAAAAGTATAAAAGTACAATAAAAGTACTAGGAATCTACTGACAACTTAGCAAAGAAAGTTTAAAGTGATGACTAAAGTGGAAAGTGACAGAATGATAGAAATAACAAGAGAAATGACAACAAGGATGAGAAAAGAGATAATACAACTCATGAAGAGTCCATTTCGCCAACAAGCTCCTCATGAACATGTACCTACACATAACCAAGAGAGTAAAAACGTTGGGGTTGTATAGGGGTTTTTCACAGTTAAACCCCCGCTTTAGTGTTTCCACCTCCATGGACAACTAGATAGATAGAGAGATAGAAATATGATAAAGAAAATGATGCTGGAACAAAAATGAAACCAAGCACTACTAGAGACACTATGCTACTCAAATCCAACAACAAAGTAATACAAAAGCGTTACCACCCTCAACCAAAAGCACTCAAGGCCAATGAGCGAGGAATGCAAGTCCATAGTTATGATAAAGTCGACGTAGCTGCAATAATGCCGAAAGCAGTCTCACAAGACATCAAGATGCAACTTCTGTGGTTAAATGTGTGGGATGTTGTGATTGTTGAAAATGTGAAGCCAATAGTGCAACAAGTAGCTCAAATGTATGAAGATGATCGAATTAGTGTGTAGAAGCTTGAAGGAGATCAATAATTGCTAAAGAGATGAAGTGAAAGTGAAAGATAACCATTTGAAGAAGGTTTTGGAGGGAAAGAGGTGTTCAAAGGTCAGCAGGAAGGCATAGGGGCATTATGTTTCGTCACCAATGGAGAATATAACACCTTTGTAGATTCCAGAAGTAAGAATCTTGTCAGGACAACAACACGTTGTGCATGTGTCCCTAACAAAAATTCCCCCACCGACAATAAAAACAAGCGCCAAGTGGATGGGGTATGGAATGAGGATGTGGAAATACTTGGTCAGATTTGATTTTTCTAAAGTGAAGGGTGTAAAAGGGGAATTTGCAAGGGGGGTGAAAATTCACTCATATACAATGTCTTGCTACTAGATAATTGACAATATCAACAAACGAAGGTGTGTGCAAAGTTAGAGAAAATAAATGCTCATTTAGAAAAGAGTCATCAACAACACCTTTTGCTAATTTGTGTTGGTAATCTAGATAGAAAATATGCTACCACATTTTTCTTCCTAGGCTTATCCACTATGGTGATGTCAAATTCCTATAGTAATAACAACCATCTGACAAGTCTGCCACCAACCATAGGTTTATTCATTAAGTACCTTATTGTAGTGTGAATAGTGTGGATAAAGATTGGATACCCTATGATGTAATGTCTAAACTTGATAACTACATAGAAAACTACTAACATCTCTTTTTTTGTGACCGCGTAGTTGAGTTCTGCCCCTTCTATGTTCTTGCTAATATAGTAAATGGAATACTCCTTGGTACCTTCATTTTGTCCAAGTACTACTCCTATAGAAAATTTAGAAGCATCTGTGTGCATGTGGAAAGGAAAAGTCTAGTTTGGTCCTCTCAAGACAAGTTCTTTGGTCAATGTTGTCTTGAGTGCTTCTAAAGAGTGTTGGTATTCTATGATCCACTCAAATTCTCAGTGGTGTAATCAGAATCTGTGCCCCAAAGTCGACAAAACCGCGCAGGATTGCCGGTCGGGATCGTCGATTGGCCGGCGATAACCGTTAACCATCAGTTAATCCAGCCATGATCATGGTATAAAGTTGCTGGCGCCCGCTTTGAGGAGGGTGACAGGCGTTTGCGCTGGTCCGGGGAGGAATTGAGGGGCGGGGCGCTTTGAGATGTGAGAGGGTTGGGACTATCTTGGTCCTCTAGAGCTATTCTAATCTAGTTGTAACCACTGAATCTATCTAGAAAGGAGTACATTTTACTTGTTAGGGAGTCAAGCACTTGATCAATGAAAGGTAGTGGAAAGTGGTCTTTTATAGTGGTTGAATTTATTTCTGTATAATCCACACACACTCTCCATTTCCCTCCTTTCTTTGGGACAATAACTATAGGTTACACCCATTGACTATCATAAATAGGGTAAATGAAACCTGCATCAAGTAATTTTTGTAATTTAGTTTTGACGATGTCTCTTAGTGCAGGGTTCATTCTCCTATGGGGTTGTCTGATTGGTTTAAAACCATCATTAATGTATATCTTGTGCATGTATATTTCTGGATCAATCCCCTTCATGTTATGGTAATCCCATGCAAAGGTTGATGTGTGTTCCTTCAACACAGTGGTTAGGGAAGTCTATTATTCAACAATTAATTCACTACTAACATTTAGCATTTTACCTGGCATGATTTCTAAAGTCTTGGATGCTAATTGTACAGATGAAAGGTAAAGGACCACTATGTCTAGGACACATTGTTGTGGCAATAAAGAATGGAAAAGTTGGGAAATTGACTCTAATGAATTGAAAGGTATAATATTCTACAGAGGATCCTGCAAACATGACAGATAGTCCTATTGCTACGGGTTCCTATCATAGTTATTCTATATAATGTGTGCTATTAAATCATCCTAATATTGGTTTCTCAACAAGGGATTGCATTCAATGGTCATGAGAGTCTACAAGGAATACTAGTATTCCTTATCTAGGGTAGGCCAAATGGTTTTCTCTAAATTTGCATGAGGTTGGGCTGGTGGATAAAAGACCAACTTCTTGGTCACAATTCTATTTGAGATAATCATGTTTCCAAACCTACAACCTATAAATGCATTAGCTGTTGTTAACCATAGTCATCCTAGAATAAAGGGATGGACTACAAGGTTAGCCTTGGGATGCAATACTATGAAATTTGTAGGGTACTCCCATGAATCTAATGCTATGACCAATTCCTCAATGATACCCTCAGGTTTCACTGTTGACCTATCTGCCAACTATAGAATGGTTGGTGTAGGTCTAAAATTTATTAACTGTAATAGCTGCATTGTTTCCTTAGTCATCACATTAATGGCTACCCCAAGTCAATCAAGGTGCTTTTGATGAGGGTACCATTTATCTTAACATCTACCATTGGACTTCTAAGATCTGTATACTTAGGGACAGTTATGTTTCCTAACATAATTTCAACAAGATTCCCTAAGACATGGACAGTCTGAGGTTCTTTTCTTTTTCTCCTTGTCTTTTTAAGACAAAGGTATCTCACTATTTTTGTGTATATGGGAATGCCCTTGATGTCTTGGATGAGGGGTATCTTTATACACACATCCTGTAACTGTCCTCATAGGTTAGTTTAAGCTTGGTTATGATGTTTTTGAGCAACTAATCATTTAGGGAATGGAGGCTTTGGACTTGAATTAGTTTGGTTGACCTGATTTGACTCAGGCTCCAAAGGTGGGTTGTCCAAGGTCTCTATTGAGGGTTCCTCATCTACCAACTTAGTGACTTGAGGGGATAAAGGCCCAACCAATGTTTTACTTGATTTGAGGTGGACATCACTCACCTCTACCCCATAAGTAGGGTATTGAATAGCTTCATTAGTGTAGGCTTGTTGTACAATCTTGTTATTTGGGTTAGGTGTAGGTTGGGCTGGTAGTTGAGGTGCCCTTGGTGGCTAGGATGATAGATTTATTGGATTGGGCATGATGGCTTGTTGTTGTGGCTGTTGGTAATTTAGATTTTGGTTTTGCCATTGCTAGTCTTTTTTCCATTAAGGTTGCCATTGGTTTTACTGTAGTGGCCATTGGGGGTTGTAGTTAGGTACTTGAAATTTTGTTGTGGCCACATATTTTGTTGCTAGTGGTTTCAGTTTGGTTGAGGATTTTTCCATTGGTTTTGTGTGTTTTCCCAAGGCCAAGGGTTCCAACTAGATAAATTTTGATTGCTAACTAGAAATGGTGCATTGAAATTCAAAGGATCTTGTGGACTTGTCTTTGTTTCCGTGGCCTCCTTTGTGCAATGTAGAAAAAATTTCCATCTTCATCCTCTAGTTCTTGAAAGTATAGTTTCCCTAGCCTGTCCTTTGAAATACTTGCTACTCTTTTGTACTTGCAATTAGCTTTTCTCTCTTTGTAGTTAGGGAAGTATTTAGTAAGGATTTCCTTTGCCTCTTCTTGCTTTTTCTTCACATGAAAAGTGTCCAATTGGGTAGCCAAATGGCTTATGATGTCTTCTTTCATGTTTGACAACAAGTTACTCAATTCCACTCTAGAGAGTCCATTAGATGGCTTGCTAATGGAAGATGTTCTATCCCCTCTAGTCCTTTTAGTAAAGGTCCTTAAATAATTCCCACAAACCTTGTAGATTTCTTCAAAAGGAAATTGTGATACATCTCCTGAACCAATAAGGATAAGGGCATCCATGCAATCATCATTGAATCCTCTTAAAAACACTAACTTTAGAGATTCTCCATAAATACTGTTTTGTGGATTCTTCTTTAAGAAAAACTGGAACCTTTCTACATAGTCCTCTAATGGTTCATCTTATTTTTGAGACATCCTAAAAATTTCATCTTTTAGATTATTTCAATTCCTCTACAGTAGTCCTGGTATTTCTCCAGGAACTTTGTCTTCATAGTGTCCCAATCTGGAACATCTCTTCCCATACCTATAAACCATCTTAAGGCAACATCCTTCAAGGTTGTTGGGAACAATTTGAGCCTATGTGCATTTGTTGTGTAATCATAACTTCTACATAGGACATCAAACTCAAACAAGAAGGTATTTGGATCCTCATTAACCAAACCATAGAAGACTGACAAAGCTAAAGGAGGTATATTCTTCAATGCAATTGCCCTCTCTTGGTTGGAAATGGGGAACTGAAAAGTTACATGTTCTGGTGGGTCCTCCACCACTACATCAACCATGGTTTGGAAGGTCTCCTCTATACTTGAAGTGGATGTTGGTGAAAGGGAAATTTCTTTAGAAATACCCTTGCTTTGATTACTATGATCACCAATATCTTCTTTAACTTTGTGTGATGAGGGGAGAAATATTCATAAGGATTCTTGTTGCCTCCACATACAATAGGTGTGACTTTGTGTATCAATGAATCTTGTACTTGATGTTAGTAAAAAGTTTTGGTATTGATGGAATAAAACCTAAATTTCCTAATGATGGAAGCAAAATACTTAAACTAAGAAAGCTTGAAATAACATAAATGAATATTTGAATGTAGCACCATCCTTGGCAACGACGCAAAAAATGTAAGGCCCAACTAATTTCCAGTAAACTTGGTGATGTTCACATAATTCAAAGGGGGTACCCAACTAAATAGTCTACTAAACCCTTGTAAAGAATCCATTTAATTATCAACTGGGGGTAACGTAAGCTTGTGATGATGTTGGCACCATATGTGCATTCAGAGACTCTACACTCCCTATATTATCCTAGTATAGGTGTTTACACATGTGGGAGAAACATAAACCGCTTAACAATAAAAAGAATTAAATATGGAACTATTGCTACAGGTACTTTCAACTAAAGACTATGACTAGCTCACAATCAAAACTAAACTTTGTAACTAACTAATGCTGCTAACTTTGACTTACTCTGAAGGATAATGCATTGAGACAAACAAAAAATGAAATACAAGACAAAATCTTATTCATGATTTCATTCATATTTACCACATGAAGAATTTGATTAAGATAGATGCAATAATGAAGGTAACTACTGTAATGCTTAGGGATTTGATGGTGTCCTAAACCATTAAGCAGGTTATTTTCTTGGCTCTATGGTGTCACCCATGAATGGCTGGTTTGTTGCTGCCTGACAGATGTAGGTGGATTCTTTGTGTATCTAAGGGTTTTTGGTCCCGGTTAAAACCAGGTTGTAAAAGGGTTTCAAGACCTTACTTCTTTGTATGTTGCAGCGTGTGTAGTCATGTTTATATTTTAGAGGCTATAGTTGGGTTGATGTTGGTTTATGGTTTATCTTATTTGAATCTTGCTTTTCTTTGTTAGGTTGATGGTTCCCTTCAAAACCATTATGTATTGGGTTTTGGGTCCCATCAAAACCTGTTTAACCCTTAATAAAAAACAAATAAATATGAAAAAATTAAAAGTGGGGAACAATTACCTTGAGTGGCCCTTGCTCAAGTGACTATCTCCGTAGGATAAACTCAAATTTAGCTCCTCAAATCAATTAACCGTAACTATATTTGAAAACCTCTTCTTTGCATAACTCAAGATTTCACAATCTAATAAGAATCTTCAGGGATATCTTATTCATAAAAAATACATAAATGGAAACAAGAGTATTGTTGTGTAACAAAAAAACTATTTGAACATATTTATATGCTATATTTGCTATGCTTGTTATTCTCCTCGACCACCAAACCATATATACATAGGTGCGAGGAGTCTTATTGAAATAAGGACTCAAAATGGAAATTTAAATGCAACTCACCACTCTCTTGTAAATAGAGTGTGACAAAGTCTAAAACATAATTGAAAAGGTAGAAGAAGTTGATTAGGACTACAACTCTTTTGCAATGGTCAAACTAAAACATAGACTGTAGAAATAGTAATGTTGGATTCCCAATCATAGCAGGTTTCTTCTCCTTTCTAAGTAGTTTTATTAAATGACACGATGATTCACAATCATCTTGATAAATAAACATATCCAATTCTACAATTGCCACATTCTTCTTATTTTGGAACTTCCCCTGCATCATTTCTGAAACTCCTTTGGTTGTGGGTTGCACCACTTAGTTGTTGCAGGCTACAATCTGCTTACTTTGGCTTCTTGGCTGTAAAGAGTTAGTTCACCAAAACATATACAAAATACTAAATAACCATAATTTAAACATAGAAATACACTGTATCCCATACACATTCAGATATTTTAGCCATGCAATTACTAACATATCATAATCATATTTCCATATACTAAAACCAAATTCAAGTTGCATGATAATCATAAAAAGATAACAAAGTTCAAGAATATGTATGAAATGAGTATCTTAAAATGTCTAAAAGTATACATTAATATGTATGAAATGAGTATCTTTTCTATCCTATCCCAAGTCACTATTTTATTCTGTAATGCTACCTACAAAAACTTCCCAATTTTTGGTAGACATTTTCTATTCCACATAACGTAGAATGACCAATTCTCTTTTTGAATGACCACTTCCTAAATTTTGTAGCCCAATTTTACGAGATATCTTCTAGTCTCCTCCCTACACCATATAACCTCACCTTATTCTCTTGGTAGCCAGATAAGTCTATTCCTAAGAATCTTCTCTAATTTTTCCTTTTGGCTAGTTGGAGCAATGATAGTTTGAAACAATTTCCATTTCTAAATAACATGCCCATCTATTATCCCCTTTTCAACATAGTCCCTAAATTTGGATCCCCATTGCTCCAATAATACTATTTTTAATTCCTCAAAACTCTAATTATTGTCAATGGTTTCATGGCCATTCCAAGAATCACTCCAAAAGGAATCCTTTTGCCCATATTTAATATTTCAAGTCACATGCTTACTTATAATACCTCTGCAAGACAATAAAATTCCAAATTAAATATCCCATGGGAGGATCTTGAACTATTAGGAACCTAGTAAGTTAAGAAGAATTGAGGTATTTATTTTGGAACACTCGAATCCACTTTAGGTGATTACTGTTGTACATGTTCTAGATAAGTTTCACCCCTAGTGTAGAATTCATGCAATAAATAATTTCCTTATCCCAACTCCACCACATTCCTTGGGTTGAAATTTTTTATCCCAAGCAACCATGGGTATCTTCTTGCGGTCCTTGATCTCATTCCAAAATAACCACCTCATGATTTATTCTAGCATCTCTCCTACTTTCTTTGGGATCCTCATGTAATATATTTCATAGTTCAGAAGAGCTGCAATGGTTGCTCGAAGAATTATGATTTTCCATGCTCCTATTTTATTTGTGCAATTATTAAATATCAGTTGATTCCATAATTTTGATTTGTTGATGCCCACAAATAATAGTAGGCCAAGAAATTTTCCTGGTAATCTTGCCACCGTTAACTTCAATTTTTTTGCAATGTCTCTTTGTTTTCTTGAGATAGTGTTAAAAAAGAACACATCTAATTTCTTCCAATTTACTTTCTGTCTTGATTCCAAGCAATATTTTTCTAGAGTCTTTTTGATCTCCACTTCCTCCTTTCAACTAGATATCACAAATAACATAATATCATCTACAAATTGTTGGTGCATGATTGGCTTCATATTTTGGGAAAATTTGATTCCCTACCATCTTACCTTTTCTACAGCTATCTTGATGCTCCTTCCCAATGCCCCTGCCATGATTATAAAAAAAAACAATGATAATGGATCCCCTTTCCTTAAGCCACTAGCGTGTTGGAAGAATCCATATGGAAAGCCATTAATTAAAATTGAGAATCTTGGATTTGATATGCAACTTTAGATCCACTATGTCTAATCCTTGCTAAATCTAAAATTGCTTAGAAAGTAAATGAGTAAATGTCTATCAACCTGATCATAGGCTTTCTGAATTTCTAATTTGATGATCATCCTTTCTACTTTGGCCTTCTAGATAGTATGAATGGCTTCATGCACAATCCCAGGATTGATCTACCAGGAGTGAAGCCACTCTATTCCTCTGAGATAATACCATTATCAACATCCTTAAATCTGTTAGTTATCACCTTTGATACCACTTTGTACATCGTGTTACATAAGGTTATTGGTCTAAAATAATCCATCATCTCAAATTTTTGTTTCTTAGGAAATAAAGCTAAGAATGTGTTGTTCAAGTCCTTTAGCATTACTTGCTTTCTCCTCAACTCTTCCACAGCCCGAGGTCTAAAAGGGTTCCTTGCAAACTTCTTTCAATCCTGGTAGATCACATTCCTTTTCTTAAGGACACTAATTCCCTAAGATTCCATGTTATAGACCTAATTGTGATTTGAGAAGGGATACTCACATGACCTTAGCTTCATTTTCCCCTTCGCATTCCCCACAATCTCCAACTTCTCTCTATTTTTCTTTCTACCCCTTTGTCCTTTCTTACCCAGTCTTGGTTTCCTTAGTTTTGACTATGATTCCTCAATCATTATTTCTTCCATAATTCCCTCCCCTTCCTCTTCAAATTCACTTCCTCCTTCTGATCATGATTCTGAGATTTCTCCATCTTCCTTCTCTTCCTTTTCCTCTACCTCATTGTTTGCCTCCACTTCAAGACCTTCTAATAAAAAACCTTTGTTAACCAATTCCACTAGTTCTTTATCTTTGTGTAGACACCTAAATTTGGACACTTACATTTGTCCAAATTTATCATTTTTGTCTAATTATCCTCTTATTTTCATTAATTAAGTAATATTGCTATTATTTAATTAATACCCTTAAATTCTTCTAAATCCCTAAGGTATTTAGTTAATAATTAAATACCTTACCCCTTTATTTCCCTTTTCCTCAAAAGAATTAAATTCCTCACATGTTACATCCTCCATCACTTTATTTAATTCCTTACATGTTACATCCTCCATCACTTTTTCTTAATCCTAATCCATCTCCTAATCCCATCATTAGCGATGTGCACATGTCTAATCCATGATTAGGATGTGTCAAATCCCCCAACTTTTGCAAGTTGGTTCCTAATCTTCATTAGCCACTAACTGTCTTCTAATCATTGATTAGCTAGTCTAATCAAACTCCCTTTAGTCAACTCTCCCCATCCCCCAAGAAATTTTTAATTCTTTTTTGTCTTCCCCATGTGAATTTAAAATTCACTTTTATTCCTCCAAAGCTCTCCTCTTCCCCATGTGGATCATTGAGAGGTCACATCAGCCACATGGGACAAGGACCTCCTTTATGAGGACCTTGTCTTATCCTCTAGGCAACTCCCAATCATGTGAATTTTAAATTCACATTTATTCCCCCAACAACTTCTCTCATCCACATTATGATAAGAGAGGACTTTCTAAAATTCCTCACTTGTCACCATCACCCTCATATGGGGACAAAAAATTCATTTTTAAGGAGATCTTCCCCTAATCCCAAGGTACTTGCAAGTAGCTCCACCTCACATGTCATTTTTCCTTGTGACACTTCATCCTCCACATGGCAAGATGTGAGGGCTTGTGAGTCCTCAACTCACCACAACCCTTCATCTTGCCCATGTTGGCAAGATATTGACCATTCATTTCTCTAGAGATTCTTCCCTTAAAATGGAAGATTTTCTCTTAATTGATTCATTCACATATAACTTGCATTCTCATTTTCAAGCTCAAGCTCTCCAATTTTCAAGCTCTCACAACCTCCATTGTTGCATCTTTGAAGCTCCATTTTGCATCCATTGCATTCATCCACTCAAATACCCACCTTCATCATTTGAATATCCATTGAATCCTCATCACTTTGCATATCATTTTAGATCATTTGCCATCAAGGAGCACACATTTATCAACTATCAAAGGGCCAACCAAGAAGATCAATGTGAACAAAGGTATAATCATTATTTTCTCTTTCTTTTGTTTGAGTTCAACTTAGGCTAATCTTGAGGTGTGTTGTGTTGTTTCCCCTTTTGCATCTTTTAGGTTCGGCAAATAATGTTGCATCACACTTTGTTTTCCTCTTGTTTCATTATTTCATGCTGTTGGATTAGGTTCAACATGGTTACCATGTCCCTCGTTTCCTCTTTCTAGTCCTCCATGAATTGATTTTATTGCCGTTAAATGGATATGTCTCCCCTATCTCTTCCTTTGCTCGTTCTTTTTGCTTTCTTTTGATAAGATTATGATATTGTCATCAATCCATATTTTTCTAGATTGATTAATGTTCCATGGGCTATAATTTTGGTTGTCCATGTTCCCTTTTTCACCTCCTTTCTACCAACATTCCTCCTTCCCATATTCTTTTGATTTGCACGTTTGGCATATCTATAGTTGATCCTCTCTTTCCACCTTCTACTACCAAATACCCCACTTTGTTGTGATCTCTATTTCCTCAAGGATAATGGGCACTGGTTTGCTGTTGTTTGACATTTTGCAGGTTCAGGTTACACAGAGGCGAATCTGCCCCAGACAGGGTTGACCTTGCCCACAGTTGGGCGACCTTTCCCTTAACAGGAGTGACCCTACCCTAAGTTGGGCGACCCTGCCCTCAACAGGTAGAATCGCCCATCTATGAAACAAAATTAAATTTGCCTTCTATTTCCAGAATAGGTGAACCCGCCCTCAAGATAGGTGAACCTGCCCTCAAGATAGACAATATTGCCTTGAACAAGGGCGATTCCAACCTAACAAAGGTGACTCTGAGGTAAAACAGTGACTTAAACTTCATTTCTAGAGTCTATTTCTTGTTGTTTTTGTTAGTACTAACCCTCTAACTTGTCTTGTATGTGAATGTGCCTATTTTTACTAACATTTGTGCAGCTGTTTCACGCTTGTCGAAGACCAAAAGATCAAAAAATTCTAACGTATTTGTTGCAGGATGAACATGCCCAAATATTAGTTAGATAGTTTGTCTTTCATTTTTCATACTACTTAGGCACATAGTTTTAAATAGGGGGAGTCAATATACATTGTGTGCTTTGTTTGTCAAGTAAGCTATTGACGCATCCAATCTCCTTGCACCATTTGGCGATCTTGGGTGAAGAGAAATCATAGCTTACTTAGTCCTTTGTGTTTCCCAAGGGGCACTACATCATTCAAGCTTTCCCCTTGCACTTCGTGTGAGCCTAGGGAGTAGCCGAAAATGGTTAGTGTTCTCTTTTTAGCGGGACTTGGTTGGGGATTTCATCACCCCAAGGGACGATCCCAACCACGTGTACCGGTGGGGTATATAAAGGGGGGAGAGCCAAAGCTATACCCCAATCCAGTCATGTCGTGTCTAGTAGAGCGTCGAAGCTAGGGTGATACCTAGATAAGATGTGAAGAGTTGGTTTGAGCCTTCAGTACCTCGTCGGGGTTCCTGACTCACGCTTGTAGAGGGGTGGTGTTCACAATTGTGCCTCACATACCATGCATATATCAAGGAATCCCTAGTTTTCCTTGTTCAACCTACTTAGAGGACCGTGTTGGCCATACCCTTTTCATTAATCCTAGGATTATGCTATTTGAACTATCATTTTTGTGCAAAACTAGTGAATTCCTGTTTGGTCAAGTCAACCTTTGCTTTCTGCTCGCTGTTTGCTGTGTTTTGGGTCCTTGGCCATAGCTGTTTTCATCCAAGTTAAGTCCATATCTATTGACAGGGGTGATCCTGCCCTAAGATAGGTGAACCTATCCTAAGAAAGGCAAACCCACCGTCAAGATAGGTGAACCTGCCCTAAGATAGGCAAACCCTCCCTTAAGATAGGTAAACCTTCCCTAAGATACACGAACCCACCCTCAAGATAGGCGAACCTGCCCTAAGATAGGCAAACCAACCCTCAAGATAGGCGAACCTACCCTAAGATAGGTGACCCTGCCCTGAACAGGGGTGATTCTGCCCTCTATCTGAGTCACTGTCAGTCAAACAACCCATCAAATTCACCAATTTCATTAAGAGTGGTGATTCTTCCTTAGAGTTGGGTGACCTTGCTCTCTACAAGGGCGATTCTGCCCCAAGTTGGGCAATTTTGCACCCTAAACAACCAGTTTCGCCTTCCATTCAATCATTCTGAGTGTCTATTTCCTCGACTCGAACATTCATTTCCTCATTCCGAGTATCTATTTCCTTGTTCTGACCATCTGTTTTCCCATTCTAAGTATCCATCTCCTTGTTTCGAGCATCTGTCTCCCTGTTTCAAGCATCTGTCTACTCATTTTGAGCATCTGCCTCCTCATTTCGAGTATCCGTCTCCCCATTCTAAGCATCCGTTTGCCCGTCCTAAGCATCCATCTCCTCTTTCCAAGCATCTGTTCCCTATTATGAGCATTCATGTCCTCGATTCGAGCATTTGTCTCCTCGATCCGAGCATCCGTCTGCTTGTTCCCAGCATCCGTCTCCCCATTCTGAGCATCTGTTTTCCCGTTTCAAGTATCCGTATCCTCATTTTGAGCATCTGTTCCCCATGCCAAGCATTCATCTCCTCGATTCGAGCATCTGTCCCCTCATTTTGAGCATCTGTCTACCTATTCTAAAAATTCATCTCCTCGTTCTGAGCATCTGTTCCCTATTTTGAGCATTCATCTCCTCGATCTGAGCATCTGTCCCCTTGTTCTGAGCATCCGTCTGCCTATTCTAAGCATTCATCTCCTCACTCTGAGCATCCATTTTCCTTTTTTGAGCAATCATTTCCTCATTCCAACCATCCATCTCCCCGTTTTGAGCATCTATTTGCTCGTTTCAAGCGTCTGTCTCCTTGTTCCGAGCATGTCTCCTCGTTTCGAGCATCTGTCTCCTCATTTCGAGCATCTGTTTCCTTGTTTCTAGCATCCATCTCCCCATTCCGAGCATCTATCTCCTCATTCTGAGCATCCATTTCCCTAGTCCGATCATCCATTTCCCCATTCCGATAGTCCGTTGGCTTGTTCGCAAGGTTTGTTTTCCCATTCTGTTAATCTGTTTACCCTTTTTCTGATTTAGAAAAGTCTGAAAACTAACTTGGCCAACCTTGCCCTTGACTTGGGTGAAATCAACATTAACCTTGACTTGGAAGACCCTGAATTGAACTTGGGCGATTGTAACCTGAACTTGGGTGACCCTGACCTAAACTTGAGTGACCTCAACCTTGACCTTGACTTGGGTGACCTTGACCTGAACTTGGGCGACCTTGACCTTGCTCTTGACTTGGGTGAGCCTGACCTGAACTTGGGTGACCCTGACCTTAACTTGGGTGACCTTTCCCTTTAGTTGGGAACTTGACCTTCCTCTAGTCATTTGCATCTTCCATTCATCCGTAACCTACATTTCAATCCATCTGCATTCTCCCAAGGTCATTCGTTCATCATCCAAATCATATAGGTACATCATCCGAAATCATTTTTAGGTTACATATCCCTCATCGTTTTCTCCATCCAAATCCCTTGAACTTCATTTCAAAAGTTATTATCCAAATTGACCTAGGTGTGTGAATTTGATTGTCATCATCCACATCTGCTTAGGATTGTCATCCGTCCTAAGTTAGTCATCATCGTCGGTCTAATCAATCCACTTTCAATCTCAAGGTGGATTTCATGCCGCAATCATCTATCTATCCTTTAATCCAATCAATAAGCATCCTAAGTCACCTAGGGTAATCTCTGAACTTGGTTTAGAATCCCTTTCATCATCTTATTTGATCCATCATTTGATCCTATCAATTGTTTCATCAATCGATCTTATCCAATCTAATCCAACCACATCCCTATTCGATCACCCAATCAATCTACTTCCATCTTGAGGTAGATTTGGGGTCATAATCATCCTTTTGGTAACCAAATCCGATTGTCAGAATCAATCCCATCACATTTTCCAATCATTCTAATCCTAATATGAGCTTTAATCCAATCTGAATCTGAGCTTAACCTAAATCCCAATCTAAGCTTTTATCCATCTACATTCGAGATCTTTGGCTATTGAAACAAATCTTAAGATCCATTCCTCCATCTTCTTCCAATCCATCCTATTTATCCTTTCATCACCTTTCCTTTCCTTCTAATCATCCATTCCCAACATCATGAATCCTTATCCTTCATCATTGTAGCCAAAAATAGTAATAAAGGGAAATCCTAATTATGTTGATGATGATAACGTGAGTCTTTTTGATCAAGAGGTATATGACATAGATCCCCTTGATGCTATCATTGCTAGTAAGCTTTCCCCAACCGCTTTCCAAACTCCAATCACTCATCCAAGCTATCCCGTTACGTCTTCATCCACACCTACTAGCAATCCTTATGCTACCTTTGATAAGGGATATCCATTATCTTCCCCGCTTACATCTCCATCATATCCTTCATCTACATCTCTCTTACACAACAAGCACATCCTCTTATCCCAATCTTCCATCCCAATGTGCTCATCCTAATCTACCATCCCAATCTTCCTATCCTAATCCACCATCCCAACATTCCTATTCTAAACCACCATCCCAATACTACTATTTCAATTCCCCATCCATGTCCCCCTATCCTAATCCTCCTTACCAGTCTGCCCATCCTAATCCTACATTTACACCTTCTTATCTTAATCCTACATCCTTGTCAATCTATCCTAATCCAACATCCACATCTTCCTATCCTAATACACAATCTACGACAACCTTTTCTAATCAGACATCCCAATCTTTCTGTCCTAATCAATTATCCCAATACCTCTACTACAATCCACCACCCGCATCTTCTTATCCTAATCCACCATCTGCATCCTCTTGTCCCAATCCACCATCCACATCTTCCTATCCTAATCCACCATCCCAATCCTCCCAACCAAATCCTCCTTCCCAGTACCCTTACTACAATCCACCAACCACATCTTCTTGTTCTAATCCATCATCCATATCCTCCTACGTCACTCCATCATCTACTCCACCATGTCCTAATCCTCCACCTACTCTTAGTCCTACCTCCAATCCCATTCCTCCATCCAATCTTAGTACACCAATCCATAATCCTAATCCTCCACCAATCCATAATCCTTCGTCTATTCCCACCATGCCATCTAAGCCTAGAATATGCACGATTCTCACTCCAAAAGTTCTCCAAGGACTCATGACAAAGAAGATATCCCCAACTACACATCTTGAAGTTGTGGAACCATGCCATCCCAATCATTCATCCACGGTCACTAGTGATGAGACCCTTCTCCATCCCACACCTATCATTGCTGTTGCTACCCCTAATACCACCCAAATCGTTGAAATCATCAAATCCACCGAATCCATTGAACCCTCATCTCCTACTATGAGAGCTGCTGATTCCATCATAGACACCCAAATCCAATCCCCTCCTACTCCTAGATCCACCCAATCCATCATAGACAACCAAACCCAATCACCATCTTTTACTCCTAGATCCACCCAATCCATTGAAGACACAAATCCAATCCACTCCTCCCATTCCTAGTATCACCAAAATTCATTCCCATGAACTTCATGAATCCTCCATCCTTCCATCTCCCCTATTTGATGAGTCCCTCCAACACTCCATCATCATTCCACCCACACAAGATGGGTCATGCCAAGAGCTTGATCTAGAGCATACCAACATATCCCCTCCTTCGCATGAAGATCCTGCCATCCCATCTATTCCACCTTAAGATCACAGTCCCCCATCCATTCCATCCCATGATCCCCTTGTCACTCAAGATCCAATCACTCCATATCATGAGGCCTTATCACCCACTGCCACAAATCCAGATCCTATCATGTCACTTAATCCCTTTCTTGATCCCTTACCACTCACTCATCTCGATCAAGATGCTTCTATCCCATCATCTCCATCTCATGGTCCTCCATTGTTGCCTAAACCTACTATCCCCATGTCCCTTTTATATCCCCTTGGTACTCTCACATTCTTCCATGGTGGTCTCCTTGTAGAAGAAAAACAAAGCATATATACCACCCATCATCCTCCATCTAATAATGGACTTGCATCATTCTTCTGGAATAAAAAAAATCCTATCATGGATCGCATGCTCAAGAATATGAACTATCAAGGAAAAGGTTGAGGCCTTCATGAGCAAGGTATTTTAGAGCCCATCTAGATATAAGAACACTCCTATATGCAAGGTCTTGGATGTACTGCTCGCAAATCGTAGTCCAAAATGTTGGTACAACCTCCACATACCCTCAACAATCCTCTTCTAAAAGAATAAGAGGCTCCTCCCATCACTCCACCAGATCATTTGTTGCCATCCCCCCTCCTCCATCGTATCACCTCAAAACAACAATCCATATTTCTCCTTCATCTGCTCCATCCATTTTAGGTCCTTACATCCCTCCATCCACCATCTCCCATCCTTCATCTACTCCATCCATTTTGGGTCCTTATGTCCCTCTACCCACTATCACACATCCTCCAGGTACTACGTCTATTTTGGGCCCTTATATCCCAAAATCACCTCCTCCATCTCGTCCTATTCATCCTTTTATCCATCCATCATCTATCCATGTCACCCATCATGAACATCCCACTCTCATGTTCCCTAATCAAGATCAACAAATGCACGTACCTACACATCCTCCATCCACATATCATCCTCAAAACCTTGACTCCATCCCTCCATTCATGTTTCCTTCATATCACCCATCTCCTCACACCCCTTCCATTGCTATTAAAAGCACTTTGGATGATAAAGTAAAAATGCATCAATCTAAACATCCACATGAATCTAAATCCCCCCATGTCTCCTTAAAAAGACATGTTGAAGAAAAGAAAAATCAAATCCAAAATCCAAATCAAACCCATAGGCCATAAAGGCCCACCAAAGCAAAGAGCAAAACCATGTGGATCCCAAAAAAAAAGATGCAATTCCTTCAAATGAAAAATCTGTAACAACATCCAAAGTTGCTAATCCAAAAGCTAATCATACACCCCTTCTATCTCCTAAATTTACTTTGGGTCCTTATGTCCCAAAATTCACTATCCCATCTCCTCCATTATCCCCACATCATCCATCCATTAATCCTCCTATCGTTTCACATCCACCACCATATGTGCCAATGTTGGTCCTGAAATCATCACTCCATCACACACCTACCCCATCATTCCATCCATACACTTTCCAACATCCCATCCAGTATCCCACATATCTCTCCCATCAAATCCCTTTAATCCATTCTATTGCATAATCCATTTATCCTAATAAGGTTGTACCAACATCCAATAGTCATTTCACACATGGGCTCTTAATACCTTGTATGGAACTTGATTCTTGAGTCCTTCATCCATCTCCTTATCACATGTCTTCTAAATCCACTTATCCACATCCATATCTTTATCCATTTCCATCCACATTCAACTATCAAAAAATCCAAAAAATCCAAAAAAGTCAAAAAAATCCAAAAATCCCAAAAAAGTAAAAAAGAAAAAGAAAAAGAAAAGTAAAGAGAAATAATTCGTCCAATGGTAAAAACTTGGAAAACAAGCACCTTGGATAAGTACCATGATGAAAACTTGGCAAACATGCGTCATGTGTAAGTCCCCCATCCAGCTTACTTCTGCACTTGGGGGCACCTGTATCCCCTTTACCCATCTCCTCCATCCCACCTATCTTACACATCTTACCTGTCATACCCCATTTATCCCAATCCCTCCATCCTCCTTGTGATCTTGCTAAAGATAGGGGAAAACATATATACATGCTTTGGATACCTTGGCATACATTCCCCTCATCCATACACTATCATATTCCTTATCCACATTCATCTACTTTCTTTGTCCACCTATCATGCTACCATCAATCTACCTTCCTTGTCCAGGAATCTTACCGATATCTATCTCACTCCCTTATCTTCCCATCCACTCATCTCCCATCCCTCCTGTGTCATCACACATGACATATCTAGAGTGGGGGCATTTGTCCACCTTTGTGACATAGTCCTTGGAGACATCCTTCATCCATCATAGCATCCCCTCCATCTCCCCATCCTTATCTTCATGTCCATCTAAACAATCCCTTCCATCTCTTCATCTTTATCCCTCTATCCATCCATCATCATAATCCCTTTTGTCTTCCACATCCTTACCTTTCCATCTATCCATCTAGTAACCTTTTCCCCATCCAAATATGTATCCCTTTATCCATCCATCCTAGCATCTTTCCATCTCCTTCTCTTTATCTATCCATCCCTTCATCTTTATCCTCATCCCATCTCATAATCCCTTGTCATTGGTATCTAGCTATAGGCTTTCCTCCATGCAATCTAATGCCATCTATCTCATCGTCATCACTCCCACCTCTTTCACACATCTTTCCAATCTCCTATCACTTCTCATCACTCATCTCTCCATCATCTCATCCTCCCAATTCATATTTTGATGCTTTGGATAACTATCCCATCCCTGAGCTTCGTGCAATCACCATCATCCTATCTTATCCATCAAGTTAGTCTTGTCTCATCATATCGACTCCATCATTTTATCCACTTATCTTGGTCATCTCATCATCCTTTATCCATGGTCGGTCGTTGGCCTTTTTTTTGAACTATGTTTCCCCTATGCTTTCACCTAGGAAAGGTCGATCATTTGATCTACCCCTAAGGCTTTTTTTTGTCCAGTATTTTTCCTCCATCATCGGTCTCCATTGTCCTCTTTCTGCTTTTATCTATGGTTAGTCGTTAGTCTTTTATCAAACTACGAGGGCTCTGCACTTTCACGTAGGCAAGGTTAATCTCTGATCAACCCTCGAGCCCCTAGGTCATTAGGGTGTGTCTATCTTGTGTCTTGCGTCTCTTGTCTTGTGTTGCTTCATCAAATATGTCCTTATCTGGCGTGTTCTTCACAAATGAGATCCACTCATATCATGAGATTCAATTGGTTTTGGAATTTCCTACGTCATAATCGATCTTTTAGTTTAGTATCCATCATTGGTCTCAACAGGATGCATCCTTCCTAACAGACCTCATCAACCCCATTCATCCTCTCGATCCTATGGAAAATGACATTTTGAAATTGATTGTGATCTTTTGATACCTTTGGATTTTATTTATCATTCGATCTCCCTATCACAACTTTTCAAGGCCACAATGATCCATCATATTATGGTGTGTTTTGATCGGTTAACATAGGGACATATCTTGATCTTTTGTTTGTTGCTATCTTCTGGGTTGTCCCACGTAGTACCCACCAAGACTCCTGCGGTCTTGTGTTATGCTGGGGCATCCTTTTGTGCTTGTGGTTATCCCAACACCTAGCCTAACCAAGGTCTTCACGACTTTGGGGTGTTGGGATAGCCTTCTTGTCTGTTGTATTTATTTTATGCATTAGACACTAATTCACCTTGGTTTACATACCCTAACATCTGGTGTCCTATGCTATAGCGAAAATCAGTGCTCCAAAAATAGAAAATTGCATTAGGATTGCATTTCATGATCACTTCCATTGCATTGCATCTATAGCCAACCCATGACCTATGATTTTGGTTATGTAAAAATTCATCCCCCCATCTCCCTTTCTTCTTAGGATTATCATCATCTCTTCAATCTTCTTAAAATAATATAGATTGGTTATTCTAAGCATCTTGTCCCCCATCATTTTTATTCCTTTCATCCATCTCACATCTCAATCCAATCCTCATCAATTCAATCTAGCACAAATCATCTAATCACACCCTTGATCTTGTTCCCAACCTTGCTACAAGCCCTTATCCAATCATCATTGAGATGTATCCTTCATTATCCTTTGGTGTTGTTTTGGGATGTATCCTTCCCTCATCAATGACACCTTCATCATCATAATCGGGATGTATCTTTTCCTATCCTTTGGCAGTGTTTTTGGATGTATCCTTCCCTCATCAACAACACTCATTGAGATGTATCATTTCCTATCCTCATGTTGTTTCGGGATATATCATCCCCTCCTCAACAACACTCCATCCATCATCAATCTATTTTGTCTTGTCGCTTGACTGGGGCAACATCACCTTTTCCCTTAAATCCATTTTTGTTTCCCAATCTCCTATCACTTATCATCCTCCCTTATCCATCACTTTGCATCCTCTTCCTCATCTCCCCTTTCATCGTATCATCCATTTCGAGAGCACACCTGTGTTCTCTTGAACCCACATGTCCTCTCGAGGGGGCATCCTCAATCCCTAATCTTCATCTTCACCCCCATGATATTTTTTCCTAGTCACTCCTTTGATGATTGGGGCATCTTTTCCAATCTAACCACCTTCATCTTGGTCTTATCTTTTAATCTTCTTTGAAATGATGCTACTTCGTAGCACCATCTCAAAGAGGGGAAAAATGTAGACATCCAAATTTGACCACTCCCATATGGTCAAACCCCTATCCTTTATTCATCTATTTCATCAATATTAATTAATATCTTCCCTTTGCCTAATGTTCCTAAAGTATTTAATTTAACAATTAAATATTTTACCCTTCATCCTTTCCTCTCTAAATTAAGTAAATATATCAATTTATTTAATTTAGTCATTTAGCCTTTTTGAATTTAAATCAATTTTAAATTCCCCTTTTCTCTCTCCTTGTCACATCCTCCATAACCTTCTTCTAATCTGGATTAGTCTAATTAATCCATGATTAGGATGTGCACACCCTTAATCAGGATTAATGTCACATCCTCCATATTTGGCCACTTGCCTCAAATCCCTCATTAGTCTTCTTAATCACTTGTTTGCACAACCTTAATCTAATCACATGCCATCTTTGGCATGCCCTCCAAGTCAACCTTTCATAAGTGCTTTCTTTATTTAGCTTTGACCTCTTCCCCATGTGAATTAAAAATTCACATTTATTCATCCAAGGTTCTCCTCTTCCCCATGTGGGTCTCATGTGTCACATCACTCACATGGGACAAGGGCCTCTTTTATGAGGACCTTGTTTTATCCTCTAGGCAACTCCCAATCATGTTAATTTTAAATTCACATTTATTCCCCCAACAACTTCTCTCATCCCCATAATAATAAGAGAGGACTTTCTAAAATTTTTCACTTGTCACCATCACCCTCATATGGGGACAAGAACTTCCTTTTTGAGGAAATATCCCCTAATACCAAGGTACTTGCAAGTACCTCCACCTCACATGTCCCTTCTCCAACTCACTTGTCCTTGTGACATCTCATCCTCCACATGGCAAGATGTGAGGGCTTGTGAGTCCTCAACTCATCACAACCCTTCATCTTGCCCATGTTGACAAAATATTAACCATCCATTTCTCTAGAGATTCTTCCCATAAAATGGAAGATTTTCTCTCATTCAAGGCTAACACAATCATATTTTCATTCATCACATTTGCAATTCAAGCTCAAGCTCTCCAACTTTCATGTTCTCACATCCTCCATTGTTGCATGCTTCAAGCTCTCATCACTTGCATTTGCATTCATCTATCAAAATACCCAAACAACTCATTGCATTTATCATCTAATCTAGATCATTTTGCACCCATTTTTAGTCCATTTTCCATCAAGGAGCACACAATCATCAAATATCAAAGGGCCAACCAAGGAGATCAACTCATTACAAGGTATAAATTTGGCTTTTCATCTTTCTTTGTTTGAGTTAAACTTAGGCTAATCATTGAGGTGTTGAAGTGTTGTTTTTCTCCTTTACATCTTTCTGTTTTGTATCTTTTAGGATAGGCAAAATAAAGCTACATCACATTTCTGGAAAATTGCTTTAGGATTGCATTTCATGATCAATTCCGTTGCATTTCATGATATTTTCCTCTATAGTTTTCATTCTTTTCATCCATGACATATCTCCACCCAATCCTCATCCATTCAATCTAGCACAAGTCATCTAATCACATCCTTAGTCTTGTTTCCAGCCTTGATCCAATCATCGTCATCATCATCATAATCGAGATGTATCCTTCCCTCATCAACAATACTTTCATCATCATCATTAGGATGCATCCTTATTTATCTTTGTGTTGTTTTAGGATATATCATTCCCTCATCGACAACACTCCATCCATCATCCATCCATTTTGGACTTGTAGCTTGACTGGGGCAACATCACATTTGTCCTTGAATCCATTTGTGCTCCCCTTCTCCTCATCTTCTCTGCCCAGTTTCCTATCGCTTATCATCCTCTCTTATCCATCATTTTGCATCATCTTCTCCATCTTCCCTTTCATCATCTCATCTATTTCGAGAGCACACCCATGTTCTCTTGAACCTAGATGTCCTCTCGAGGGGGCATCCTCCATCCCTAATCCTCATCTTCACTCCTATCATACTTCTTCCTAGTCACTCCTTTGATGACTGGGGCATCTTTCCCAATCTAACCATCTTCTTTCGGGTTTTATGTTTTAATATTCTTTGAAATGATGCTACTTCGTAACACCATCTCAAAGAGGGGCAAAATCTAGACACCTAAATTTGGACACTTACATTTGTCCAAATTTATACTTTTCGTCTAAATATCCTCTTATTTGAATTAATTAAGTAATATTGCTATTATTTAATTAATACCCTTAAATTATTCTAAATCCCTAAGGTATTTAGTTAATAATTAAATACCTTACCCCTTTATTCCCCTTTTCCTCAAAAGAATTAAATAAATAATACATTTATTTAATTATTCACATGTTACATCCTCCACCACTTTTCCTTAATCCTAATCCACCTCCTAATCCCATCATTAGCGATGTGCACATGTCTAATCCATGATTAGGATGTATCACATCCCCCAACTTAAGTTGGCTCCTAATCTTCATTAGCCACTAATTGTCTTCTAATAATTTATTAGCTAGTCTAATCAAACCCCCTATAGTCAACTCTCCCCATCCCCCAAGGAATTTTTAGTTCCCTTTTGTCTTCTCCATGTGAATTTAAAATTCACTTTTATTCCTCCAAAGCTCTCCTCTTCCCCATGTGGATCATTGAGAGGTCACATCAGCCACATGGGATAAGGACCTCCTTTATGAGGACCTTGTCTTATCCTCTAGGCAACTCCCAATCATGTGAATTTTAAATTCACATTTATTCCCCCAACAACTTCTCTCATCCCCATGATGATAAGAGAGGACTTTCTAAAATTCCTCACTTGTCACCATCACCCTCATATGGGGACAAAAAATTCTTTTTTAAGGAGATATTCCCATAATCCCAAGGTACTTGCAAGTACCTCTACCTCACATGTTCTTTTTCCAACTCATTTTTCTTTGTGACACTCCATCCTCCACATGGCAAGATGTGAGGGCTTGTGAGTCCTCAACTCACCACAACCCTTCATTTTTCCCATGTTGGCAAGATATTGACCGTTCATTTCTCTAGAGATTCTTCCCTTAAAATGGAAGATTTTATCTTAATTGATTCATTCACACATAACTTGCATTCTCATTTTCAAGCTCAAGCTCTCCAATTTTCAAGCTCTCACAACCTCCATTGTTGCATCTTTGAAGCTCCATTTTGCATCCATTGCATTCATCCACTCAAATACCCACCTTCATCATTTTAATATCCATTGAATCCTCATCACTTTGCATATCATTTTAGATCGTTTTCCATCAAGGAGCACACATTTATCAACTATCGAAGGGCCAACCAAGAAGATCAACTTGAGAACAAAGATATAATCGTTCTTTTCTCTTTCTTTTGTTTGAGTTCAACTTAGGCTAATCTTGAGGTGTGTTGTGTTGTTTCCCCTTTTGCATCTTTCTATTTTGCATCTTTTAGGTTCAGTAAATAATGTTGCATCACACTTTGTTTTCCTCTTCTACCATTATTTCATGCTGTTGGATTAGGTTCAACATGGTTACTATGTCCCTCATTTCCTCTTTCTAGTCCTCCATGAATTGATTTTATTTCCATTAAATGGATATGTCTCCCCTATCTCTTCCTTTGCTCGTTCTTTTTTCTTTCTTTTGATAAGATTATGATATTGTCATCAGTCCATATTTTTCTAGATTGATTAACGTTCCATGGGCTATAATTTTGGTTGTCCATGTTCCCTTTTTCACCTCCTTTCTACCAACATTCCTCCTTCCCATATTCTTTTGATTTGCACATTTGGAATATATGTAGTTGATCCTCTCTTTCCACTTTCTACTACCAAATACCCCACTTTGTTGCGATCTCTATTTCCTCAAGGATAATCGACACTTGTTTGATGTTGATGCATACTAGAACATACATTCCATAATTTCTATCCTCCATATTTTCATCTGTCCTAATAAAGGACCCCAATTGATTTCCAATCCAAGTCCCAATATTCTGAGGGAAAATTATATAGCCTTAACCATATGGGTATTTCCTCAATCGACTAGATCTTAGGTGCTTAGAGTTTGGCTCCTAATCTTTGATAAACAATGTAGTTCCTCCCATTGTGAAGGGGATTATATTGAATATATTCCTTTTTAAGCTCCCATCAGGGCATTCTACCAAGTAAAATCCATTTGAGAGTGTTTTAGATTTACCATACTGTCCTAGTTCTCTTTGAATCATTTCCTTAATCTTTCCATAACCGACCATTCCCAACCCTATTTCATAAAAAAGGAAACTTCTTTCATCATTGTGATTGATTTATCTAGGCTTTCATTATTATCCAAAAGGATAAAGGAACATTTACGAGGTGAATTAGGGTTTCTATTCTTACTTGGATCAAGGTCATGTCCCTCCATTACCTGGTTTTCTTATTTCTCTTGATTTGCATCTCACTCTCCTCAATTCTAAAACTTGTGGTACCATCCTACACCATCTATCTTCGCCCTATTTGAATACTGATCTTGATTTCTCCATATGTCCTTGCAAGCTCCTATCCATGGTGACTCCCTACATCCTCTATATCCCTTCTCCTGTTTCCTATACAATCCATACCAATTGTTTTGGGTTTTAGGATTTACCTTCCATCCACCTTTTCATTCAACTACGAGACTTTCCTTCCCTTTCTTTATTTTTCCAATCCCCTTTCCTTCCATCTCTTCTTTCCACCAATAGACCTTTTCCTCCATGATCTTTGTCATCCTCGAGGCCTCTGTGATTTTTAGATCTTTTGTGGTCCCCCCATTCCACGTTTGCCAGTCCCTACACCGAAGATCTTGTTCTCCCTGCATGAATGAGGGTAGAGGCAAGTATTCATCTACCTAATCTACCCAAGCACCTATTTTTTGCTCTATTTTTTTAATACTAAGGATATTATTATTAATATTTTTAGACTGGAGGAATTGGTCAAGTATCCGTCCCCCTATAAACTACAGTGCGCCTAGTTAAAATTTTCACGTGATTGGTGGTGCTGGCATGACACACCCTCTAGGACCATAGGGATGGTGGGGATACTAGATCTCTTGACGTCTTTCCTACAACATGATGCTTTAGCCAATCGAGCTAGGCCCACCACCCCATACTGAGGATATTATTTGAATATTTATATTTAGATTACAAAATTTTTGAACATAAAAAAACAAGTAACTTAAAAGTGATTGCATTTAAAGAAATGATGGCACAAAATCCATGCCATCAAAAATTAATAATGATAATTTATTCACTTGATTTAAGCCTAACTTGATAGACAAGTACAAATTCATACTAGATTAAAACTTTCTTGACCATAATTTTAAATGTAACATTATTGAAATAATTAAAAATTATCAAACTTGATACATAGCCTAATAAATCTCCAATAATTGATTGGAGGATATCTCAAAAGGTTAATTCATGAGTACTACAATCTCTTCTATTATATTTGGAGCAATATGCACAATAAAATAGATAAGACAACAACATGATTTTTATGCTCCCTTGATGGGTGGGTCCTTTTGGATACAGGGAGGACTTTCCCTAATGTATGTTTGGAGGTTTATTTGAGCTTCAATAAAATTCTAACTTATATTATTCTACTATCACATTTGGGTGGTCCCATTTCTATACCAAGGGAGGATAACTATGCACTAAATTCCAAGCTCATGGGTGGTGATAGGAATAATATTGAGCCCATCTATTGAGCCCATCTACTTTGACGTGGTAAAGGAAATTTCCAATGTTTGGTATATTCTAAAAAAGGTGGTTTTTCCAATTATTGTAAGAGGGTTAAGGGTCACAAATCTACTCTATTGGATTTTTCTTTTTGAAGAATTAGAAATCTAAGTTGTGAAAGTGAGAGGAGTGGAGATAGAGATTACTAAGTATTTGATTGCCTTGGTGATATGAGTGTCTATATTTAAAAATAATATTTTTAAGGATAGATGTAAAACATAAGAATTATTGTATTGTTTCTGTTGTCAATCAGATTGCACCCGAACGCTTGAATGATTAAATTCAACAATCTGTTGAAACATGGGAACTATCTTCAGGCTGTGGGTATTCCTATGGAAAAGATAGACCTCCAGATTCTAGGCTGGTTCCTATATGATGATTAATTAGGTACTTGAATGATTTGTTGAGAAAATGGTAAGAAGGACTGAATTGAATGCACGAACTAAAACTAAAACTTCGGTGATGCACCTAATTGATATTTATGAGCAGATTGATTCACAACTGATTATTACAGAATCTATTTTCACAATTCAAATTGGGCAATCTAATTACATAAGTGTTTCATCAGAAGGCCTGATAATCCATTCTTAATGAAGGAAATGATATTTTTACAACCTAAAGGAGAGGATAAATTAACAACACAACTTATGATCTGTAACTAAAATTACTTTTTTCGTGTACATGTATTCATGAATGTGATAGGAATTTAAAGGCTTTGAAATCAAACACATTAAATTCGCATATTAAACATTCAATAAATACAAAACTCCTGAATTTGATAAGGCTAATACTGAATAACAATAATGAAAAGAACGAAACTCTGCAAAAATGATAACCTGTAAAGCTGTAAAACTGTATTAAATCTAAAATGTTGAGTTACAAGATATTTCTCTTTGTAGAACGCAAAGGTTGAAAAAAAAGAACTAGAGGAAAAAGATAAATTTTTTCCAATAGATACAATGAGATGCAACTCCAAAGTGCATGAAGGTGAAACTGAAAGTCAATTTCAGTATAAAAATGATAACTTCAAAGAAAATCCTGAGCAAAATAAAGATCTGGAAAAGAAGAGCTCAAACTCATGCAAAAGTGAGTGAACTCGGCCTCAAACTCGTAGTCACAATGTGTACAACTGAACTACAACTCAAACTGGCTCCAAAATACATGAAAAAAGCACTAAAAGAGATCTAAAGTCAAAAAATATCTCCACAATATGCTCTCATGATCAAAAGAGAAAATCCTCGTAAAGATGGCCCAAAATTGAAGCAAACTACACTTTGTATCTAGAAAACTCCACCTCTCCATGCGCATGATCAAGATATTTCGTAAAATGATGTAGAACTGGAGCAAAGTGCCAATAAACTCTATAACTTGCAAGATTAAGTCCTCCAGTTAGCTTTCACTTGTATTCTTTACATGGATTTGTTTGGGAAGGCAATCTTTTAATCAAATATTAAAGATAACCATTTGATAATTATTTTAATATTTAATAGCAATTAACTTCACCTTTATTACATATTTAAATATTAAAGTAATAATTACATTACCTTTAATATTTAATTGATTTTTCTATTTTTCAACTCTATGCAATAGGTATAAGTGAAGATGAACTCAATGTGGAAAATCAAAGACACTGAAAATCTAACGATCCCTCATTTATTATTAGGTCAAGAGTTGATAAGTCAAGACCATGACATTAATAAAGTGAAATGGTTTTATAAAAAAACCAAGTCGAAAATGAAATTGACTCAAATTAGGGCTTTTGGCAAAAGCCATTGAACCTTAACTTACTCTCCATTTTTCATGTTGTATTCTTGAAACAACCTGCTGCCGCCATGCTATTGGGATTTGAAGCTCAACCTGCACCTTCTCTGGACGTTCCTGAGTGATTTTTGAGGGAGATTCCTTGCTGGGAACAAATGGTAAGTGATATCTGCCATAATTTAGATATTTCTTTCCATTTTTGAAAGCTTTTATTCATTTTGAAGGGCACTCCCGGGCTTCCAAGCCGTGGCCATACCACTCTCTTTGATGCGTTTTCCTCTTTTGTGTTCTCTGATAATGCCTTGCTTATTTTGAGGTCGCATGATGATTTTTGAGCCTTCACACTACAATTTGAGTGTATTCTATCACAGCAACAAAAGGTAAAATTTCATCAGGTAGACTTTTGTACTATCTCCTTATGAGTGGCAAGCTCTTATTATGCATTTGATCATTATTGTTCTTTCATAGCACTGTCTTTCTTTGAAAACTATGACTGTATCTTTCCTTTTATGAGAAATTTAGGTTTGTTTTCTTGAAAGATCTAAAGCTCCAGGCCGTGGCTTCTATTATGAATTTTTCCCTTGTATGGCACCGACCTTCCCCATTGCTTTTGTATTTTCTTTCTCTATGTAAAATGATGGAGAATGGTAATTCAGGCCGCGACCTCTTGACTGGTATAAAGTTAATTGCAATAGAAAAAGAAAACGAAACCCTCCATTTGTCTCTTACATACACTTCATTTGGTTTTTCATATAACATTCTGTGTTTATGGATTCCCCATGGCCGATCAGCTATGTACAGGTCGCACTCTCACATTCTGAAGTAGAATGTTTAAATCTTCCTGCCATACTTGTAATTTTTTTGAGGTTGTATTACATATGGGACTATCTCTTGGCTGAGAATTTAATGTATTTTTGTTTTTACTATTTTGTATGCACTATACTCCATGTACAAATGAGGCTACATTCTATAGCTCTATGTTGTATTCAATACTTGATAGAAACTACAACATTCACCATGGAAACTTGATTGATCTTATTTGATCATGACATCATGGCACTCATACCTCTGTGTTCTTGTATTTTACTTGGGAAAAATGATATCCTATTGCTGATTATTTTGATCATTGGTCATTTATGTTGTTGTAGAAAACTTTTAGTTTGACCATTTTCTTGTAGCAATGTATACCAATTTCCTGTAGCATTAATGTCTAAATGCTTGAAAATTGAATGATGTTGATGAAAGAACAATCTTTGTTGTTTCTCCTATGCTTGTTTCATCTTCTTTATATAATGAATTTAAAGGCTACTCTTATAAATCTGTCTTATAGACCTGCAACTTACTGTGTTATCAACACTTTCTTTGTCTACTGCCCTCTAGTTATGCATTCATGCTATCATGATGGTCATCCTCGAATCTTTTCATTCTTATGCTTGTAACCATCATTTATGACCATGAATTATTATTGATGGAAAATTGATTTTAGAAACACCTTAATCTGCATCATCCGTTTACATTGAGTCTGCACTTGATCATGATTACTGTTCCATCATTGATGATAGCTTTTTACAATGAATGATTGGTAACTGTTCTTCATATATTTTCAAATGATGAACAAGAGATGACTTACTCAATCTGTTTTTATCAAGTTGAAATAAAGCTACTTGATCAACTATCTATTCATGGAGAATGATAATTACTTTCATTCCATACTGTTGTCCCATGTCACTGTTTATGAGTTGGGCTCAACCCTTGTGGGAGCCACATTTCACACCACTCATAAGCATATCTGTTGATTGGAATGATGATTATACTTGTACCTGCACACTTAAACAAACACATTAGCAAAATAAATGAATCTGAAAGCTTACATTGAGTTCTATTCCTTTCGATCATATCAATTTGATTCGTTCAAAGTTGAAATCATCTAATGAATGCCTAATTGAGTGTGTGTTATATCTCTGTTGGTAATGTAGGCATATGATAGGATATGATCTGTCATTGCTTAGAGACCATCTCTAATATCACATTTCATCATATTTGCAGATGCTTTTGGAGCGTGGAGTTGGATCAATTCAAAAGCACAACAACTAAAGACTTCAAGTGTAACGATGATTCGTCATTCTAGGCAATGACGAATCACCTTCTATCTTATGTTTACATTATTTATAGTTGCATGATATACACTTCCTTTTCTTGTATCCATCATTTGATTATGAAAATCAAATTAGTTACTCCCGCGGCTTGTGCGGGACTTCAGTCTTTCCAATATGAATAAAAAACAACATTCTTTTATGCAAATTTATGAGTTATTCTATTACAAACATTTGCATAATCAAAATTTGAAATTCAATGAATGCTTTTAGTAGAAATTTTGTACTTTTTTGTAATGAATGCAATTCAGCTCCACCTATTTTGAGCTGTAGTTAAAAATAGATAACAATTTCTTAATGAAAATTATAAATAAAATTTATTTTATATATAGAAAATTGATAAAAAAATGATTATAAATGAATTAGCTTGATTTTTTATTTAATAAATTTGATATCAATTTCAAAATATAAAGCTAGAACAATTCATAATTAACTAAAATCAATAATATATATATATTTTTTATAAAGAATTTAAGATTTAAAATAAAAAATTTACACAATAATAAAAAAATTTAAATATTTAACTTAAATATTTAGGATTTAAATTTTATTTTTTGATTTGTTAATTAAAATAAATTATAATAAGAATAAAGAAGAAATCATTCTATTTGAAAAACATAAATCCCTCTTTACTAATACATTGATTTTGATTTCTACATAGCATTCTCTTCTTTCTCTTCTTTATTTATAACTTGAACTTTTTCCATTTTTATTTTTATTTTTAATTCTACTCCAAATATTATTTTATTTTAATTTATTTTAAAATAAGATCATGCATCTAAAAGAGTTATCTATCATGCAATAGAAATTGAGGATAAATATTATTTAAATAAAATAAATTGTTATAACAAGCAATTAATATTATTTTAAGTAAAATAAATTATTTTAGCATGCAAAAAATTAAAGTAAATAATGAGGATAATTATTAGATAAAAAATAATTATTAATTTAAAGTAACCGTCAACATAGACTTGAAGATACAAATTAAATCAAGAAGAATAACTTGTTATTAAATATTATCTTGGTGCAACATACTATCTTAAATTTGAGAGCAATATTAGTTTAATTATTATTGTAGACACCCAAAATCTAACCTTTCCTAACCACACCTAATTTTAACTTATCCTTAGCATTTAATTAAATAAATATTTATTATTTGTTTACTTATTTCCATCTTTTTCTCATCTTCATCCTATTCCTTTAATTAAATAAATATTTACTATTTATTTAATTATTTTCCCTTCAACATGATGTCATTAATTAATTAAATATTTTATTTATTTAATTAATTTCCCTTTATCTTCTATCCTTGTCCATTTAATCCTAGTCCTTTATCTTGTTCACATGGATCATAATAATTTTTTTCATAATGTGACAAGTGTCCCCTTCACATGTCTAGCTAGCTCCTTATCTAGATTAATTGAACCTAGACACCTAGTTAAAAGCCAAACTAACTTTTCATTCTATCCATTCATCTCATCTAAACTTCTTAATTGTCCTTATCATTCTCATAAGTATTTTTGTCTTTATCTCATTCCAAAACCTAAATCCTATCCTTCATGTGTCACTTGTCACATGACTGCATCTTTGATCCAAACCCTAACCCTCTTTCAATCTTAGCCATCCATCATCAATCATTTCTAGACATTGATTTTATCTCTTCAAGACTCTATATCTAGAGGATCTCATCCTTCATCAATCATGAACTTTGAAGCTACCATACCTACATGTTGCTATTTTGATCTCCCATTATCAAATCATATCAAGGGTGGGTGCACTCTATTTTCACTCATCAAGGAGTGGAGCAAAGATTCTCTATGTGAAATTATTGTACTATAAAATTGCTTTATCTTCTATTTTGTTTTCCTTCAATTTAACCAACCATGTCCCTAAAATAATGCCAACCAACTCTCACTTATAAAATTTGATCATAATTTAACTTTAGAAAGATAACAATCTATTTTAATTTTAAATTATAGATGTGTAAGGTGAAGATCATTCTAAGTACACATGTGTAAGGTATACATTTAATGGAGGGAATTTAGAGTATTTGGTGAGAATAAGACAAAAATATGGGGCTCAATACACCATTAGTCTCTTTCTCCATTTTGAGACATCAATTTTGGGAAGTATTAAAAGAGGAAACATTGTAAATTATTGATCTCATTTTCAAAATGTGTCAACTACATAACTTTCCTTACAAGAAATATTGTACATAATAGTGCAAATGCACTTTGAGCTCTATGTAATGTGCTCCAATATATTTATATTGAATATGTACAAATATGTTAAATGTTTGGTTTCTTGCATAATATTAATAAGTGATGTTTTAATATATTTATGACTAATAATCTTATACTCTTCAATAAAATAAGGTCTATTTTTATAAAATAAAATAAAATAATAATAAATGTGATATTAATAATTTATTTGTTTCTTAGTATTTATAACATTAACTCAAAACAATATGAATACAATTTGTTGATGGTAATCCTTTTAATCTTCACCATTTCAATCTATACATTTTATCTTTTGTACTCCTCACTATGAGAATGTCTATTACAAATAATTATTTTTTCATATATTTTTAGTTAATAATAGATAAAATATTTTTTATTATCAATTATACTAAAGAAAAAATAATCATATGATGATACTTAAGGTGATCTATAATACATGTCTCAATGCACATGTTTCAATCTAACTCTTTAAGTGGTATTTTTTGACAACTCAATAAAGACATAATTAATGAGTACATTATTAGTACCCAAAACCAAAACAACAACTTTAAGATCTTAACTCACTTATAAAACATGAAATTCTTTATTTATAACTTTAAAAAATAAAAAATTAAGATGCATGACATAAGTCCTCTCCCTAATTTAATTAAATACATCTAAAAATCCATTAAAAAAAGGACTTCTATTCATTTAACTACATATTACATAGGCATGTAGAAAAATATTATCCAATGCAAAAGCTATCCAATGCAAAAGCTATTATATTGCATATAAGATAATAGTTAATTATATAAAATTTATATTTCTAATAAAAATATATGTAAAATGTAAAATGTATGTTTGATTGTAATTGAGTTAAATAAGATATGTAAAAGCATATTAAGTTGATTATTTTAGACAATATAAATATTTTTTAGATAATGAATTATCATTTTATAATTTAAGACGTGATTTAAAAAATATTATTTTTTATTTAATTTGAATATTTCTTTTATAATATTTTGATATCATTTATTATGATTTTTAAAAAATAAATAAATGTAAAACCAACGAAATAACTTATCACTTTGAAGTGATCTTCACTAATTATACTAGCATTTGCACCAAAAGGAGGTGCAATAATTACATCGATTGCAATTTATATAGAATGCCTATATTATGAGATGATAATACACCTTTGTATATGCAACTTTAATGTCATGTTTCCTTTGTACAATATACAAATGTTAGTCCACATTCTATGTATAATGGTATAACCACATTGGGCTAGATTACGAAGACGGTTTGTCAAATGGTTTTGATTCTTGCAATTGGATTAATGTGTACCATTTATTTGAATTAGTTAATACTGACATTACAATTATAGAGATACTATGTCAGACGGAGACCTGGCCCTAATAATCATGTCATTAGTGATGAGGTGTATTCTTCTCAGATGAAATCCATGTGTCAAAATAAAAACCTATACGAGATGGTACTTAGATACAAACATGAACATTTTTCTCAATCAAGAATAGTAATTATCATGGTTTGGAGTATTTTCATGGCTTTACAATTTCAATTGAGACTAAGTATTTTTCATGGAAGATGAATGTTAATCTAAGGGGCTTAATGGAATACCAAGTCCAATAAGAAAGAAATAACAGGTTCTAATATAGTGATTTACCAAACAAAAGGAGGCACATTGATATCATAAAGCTCAAACTCCATAACAATCATCTCCGTTATAGATGACCGGTAGCTCTGTAAGATTCATCAATGGGTTGATATGGCCTTCTGCAAGAAAGAACACAATTATTGCATGCAAAGGACTCATTGTTTTCCCTCTCTTCAGTTACTTTCTAAAACAAAAAACCTGGGCAGTTATGCATACAATTATCCATTCTGTATCAGTTCAGATCAATGCCAGCCGTGTAGATATTCTAAAAAATTAAACTCCCTGAAACCATGGAAGCGAACAAAGGTCTTTGCAATTAATAGACTCAAGATGCAGTATACTTTGCCAGTTGCTTGATTTGTGTTGTAAGCAACCATGTGATACAACACCATACAATGCCCTCATAAAATTGACTATCAATCTTAATAGCTCATAGGACTACTCACACTTAGGCTTCACCATTTGGTTAGCATTGTTTATTGGTGAAGGATATTGTGTACCTAATTTTGAAGCCAAAGAACCAGGCAGAACAACAATATTTTTTTTTTTTTGTTACAACAGGGTGTCCCCGCGGCCCCCCGCCCAGCGTCACCTAGAGGCGAGCGGGGGGGCGAGACTAGTCCCTGCGAGTGTTTGCAGCGCCGGCCACCACAACCACCAGGTAAGTACCGAGAGCGGAATCGAACCCGAGACCATGAGGAGCCATCCCACAGCCTCAAGCCAATCCCGCTACCCGAGCCGGCTTACAATATTTTGATCTACTTGTGTAGCCAACAAATTACTGTCTCGCACAACCACTTATCCTCCCAACCACTATTACGGGTTTGCATTTTCCTGAGCCAAGCAACCTTTCTCTTCCAGAAGCACTTCCAGTGGTAGCCTCACCTACATCGCCACACATTCACACAAAGAGTTTCTAATACTTGAACAAGATCCACACTCTATTTTCATGATCATATGAATTTTTTGAAAAATCCGATTAAAAGGACTTAAAATCTAGTATTGCTAAAAACATTAAATTGAAAGAAAAAAAGTGCACCAGATCATCTTCTTCAAGGAATACCAAGTCTAATAAGAAAGAAATAACAGGCTCTAATACAGTGATTTACCAAACAAACGGAGGCACATTGATATCATAAAGCTCAAACTCTATAACAATCATCTCCATTATAGATGACCGGTAGCTCTGTAAGATTCATCAGTGGGTTGATATGGCCTTCTACAGGAAACGACACAATTATTGCTTGTAAAGGACCCATTATTTTCCCTCTCTTCAGTTACTTTCTAAAACTAAAAACCTGGGCAATTATGCATACAATTATCATTCTGTATCAGCTTGGATCAATGCTAGCCGTGTAGATATTCTAAAAAATTAAACTCCCTGAAACCATGGAAGCGAAAAAAGGTCTCTGCAATTAATAGACTCAGGATGCAGTACACTTTTCCAGTTGCTTGATTTGTGTTCTAAGCAGCCATGTGATACAACACCATACAACGCCCTCAGAAAATTGACTATCAATCTTAACAGCTCGTAGGACTACTCACACTTAGGCTTCACCATTCGGTTAGCATTGTTTATTGGTGAAGGATATTGTGTACCTGATTTCAAAGCCAAAGAACCAAGCAGAACAACAATATTTTGATCTACTTGTGTGGCCAACAAATTACTGTCTTGCACAACCACTTATCTTCCCAACCACTATTATGGGTTTGCATTTTCCTGAGCCAAGCAACCTTTCTCTGCCAGAAGCACTTCCAGCGGTAGCCTCACCTGCATCACCACACATTCACACAAAGAGTTTCTAATACTTGAATAAGATCCACACTCTATTTTCATCATCATATGGAATTTTTGAAAAATCCAGTTAAAAGGATTGAAAATATAGTACTGCTAAAAACATTAAATTGAAAGAAAAAGCACACCAGATCATCTTCTTCAAGGAATACCAAGTCTAATAAGAAAGAAATAACAGGTTTTAATACAATGATTTACCAAAAAAAAGGAGGCACATTGATATCATAAAGCTCAAACTCTATAACAATCATCTCCATTATAGATGACCAGTAGCTCTATAAGATTCATCAGTGGGTTGATATGGCCTTCTATAGGAAACGACACAATTATTGCATGTAAAGGACACATTATTTGCCCTCCCTTTAGTTACTTTCTAAAACTAAAAACCCAGGCAATTATGCATACAATTATCCATTCTGTATCAGCTCAGATCAATGCTAGCCGTGTAGATATTCTAAAAAATTAAACTCCCTGAAACCATGGAAGCGAACAAAGGTCTCTGTAATTAATAGACTTAGGATGCAGTATACTTTTCTAGTTGCTTGATTTGTGTTCTAAGCAGCCATGTGATACAACACCATACAGTGCCCTCAGAAAATTGACTATCAATCTTAACAACTCATAGGACTACTCACACTTAGGCTTCACCATTTGATTTAAAGCATTGTTTATTGGTGAAGGATATTGTGTACCTGATTTCGAAGCCAAAGAACCAGGTAGAACAACAATATTTTGATCTACTTGTGTGGCCAACAAATTACTGTCTCACACAACCACTTATACTCCCAACAACGGTAGATATCAACTTTATTGGAAGGAAAAGCCGCTTCACTTTGAAAGAGTTTGCTAAATATTCTCCTTGTCTTGAATAAGCTGATGATAATTGTTTCAAACAAATTCCTGCAATGCTCACACTTGAGAGAACACTATTTCCATTCGTCACTTGAAGTGATAGAAGATATATAGCCAACAATTCCCTTTTAGCAGAGCAAAAGAATGCCTTCCATATACCTAAGAGCCATCTGGCATTCTTGAAAATAATTAAAGAAGTATCTCATACATGCTGACCCAGATAATAAAGAAAGTTTGCATCTTCAAAACATTCTTAGAAACTAACATAAGGTGCTCAGGGTCTGCCCTCATCACTTTACACTTTGAACCACCATCAAACAAAACCGTGACAATGTAATTTTAACAATATTCTTGAATGGTACTGTTTCGAGAAATGATGCATGCACACCCTCAAGCACTTTACTCAACACAAGCACCCACAAGAATGGACTGCATCAAATTACTCATCCGTTTGTTGAAACAATTGTTGTATCTTTCCATGAATCTCTGTCAAAGTAGCTTGCTACTCAATGCTTTTCTTGGCATAAAACTTCTGCCCATTGTACATTGTCTTCATGAAAACTACCATCTTCGTCAAGGACTGTCTTCAAATATTATTAGCTGTCCTCTGTTATCCTTGCTCAATCAACCCTCATTTTATCCTTCTATTATGCATTGAAGTCTATCATCTTTGAATGTTGTTCACATAGTATTTGGTACTATTATGGAGCACATGACTGTGTCCAATGGGCAAAAAAAGTGTTTACCTTCCATTGCTAACTTGGGAAATCTCTAAAATATTTATAGCAACACTACCATCCCTGCAATTAGTTCTCAGAATGAAGATTATCAATAGAAACAACTGAAATGCCCTTCACAAATACAAACACATCAATATGGCTACTTTGTAAACCAAGCTCTTCTAGCAATGGTTCTATCTCTTCAAGGCTTGAAATCTTGACGAATGTTTCTTGTATACTGCAAGATGTTGCTGGAGTTTTCTCTTTCAAATATTTTTGATCCTTGCACATGCTATGCTAATTTTCTCATTGTGTTCATTGAGGAAAACAACTATTCTATGCCACCCAAAAAGATGCATAGGAAAATAACAAAGATACCTAAATGCTCCCATTGTAATTTTCACATTTTACTTGGATTTTTTTCAATAAGGTACAAAGTAGTTTCAACAAAATGGCGTACCTGTCATAATGGGGTTACATGCAAGGTTTGAAACTCTCCAAATTTGGAAACTCTCCAAATCTGGCAACGTGGGTAACTTGTGCCATGACTGTCTACAATGTGCCCTTCAAATCTCTGCTTTGATGTGTTTAAGTTTTCCTGGACTCCATCTTATGACCCTCCTTCAGTGCCAACAAACATAACAAACAACCCTAACATTTCTCCTTGATTTCTAATATAGTTAAAGCTTGACTTTTTCTAAAGGAGAATAAAATGCTTGGCAACTAACTATAACATTTAAAATTTCCTAAATACCTTGACAATATTTTTAAGGAATTTTACATTAATGGAGATATTTAGGAAATTTTATATTAATGGTGATCAAAATATCAATAGAGACAAGATTATTTGGATAAAAATTAAAAAAAGTCATAAATAATTGTCTCCATTATAGATGACCAATAGCTCTGCAAGATTCATTAGTGAGTTGATATTGCCTTCTGCAGGAAACAACACAATTACTGCATGCAAAGGACCCATTATTATCCCTCTCTTTAGTTACTTTCTAAAATTAAAAACCTGGGCAATTATGCATACAATTATCCATTCTGTATCAGCTTGGATCAATGCCAGCCGTGTAGATATTCTAAAAAATTAAACTCCCTGAAACCCTGGCAAGCGAACAAATGTCTATGCAATTAATATACTCAAGATGCAGTATACTTTGACTGTTGCTTGATTTGTGTTCTAAGCAGCCATGTGATGCAACACCATACAGTGCCCTCAAAAAATTGACTATCAATCTTAATAGCTCATAGGACTGCTCACACTTAGGCTTCACCATTTGGTTAGCATTGTTTATTGGTGAAGGATATTGTGTACCTAATTTCGAAGCCAAAGAACCAGGCAGAAGAACAGTATTTTGATCTACTTGTGTGGTGAGCAAATTACTGTCTCGCGTGCAGCCACTTGTACTCCCAACAATGGGAGATATCAACTTTGTTGGAAGGAAAAGTCGCTTCACTTTGAAAGAATTTGCTAAATATTCTCCTTGTCTTCAATAAGCAAGATTCTGCACAAATTGTGTCACATTGTCAACACTGCCGATGAGAAAAAATGGGCAGAGTTTGCATAAAAAAATTAAGAAACCTTACAAGAGTAGTAATTTCTTACATATAGGAATAAAAAAACTAGTCTCCCTACAAATGTTGCTTTAATCTATTCACATAAAATGAAATCTAAAAATACCGACGTTTTAGGGCTAGTTAAATTCATGCGCCCGAGACATTATTTCTTGCGAGCGACTGACAGAGAGATTTCAATCTTTAATAATAGTGACAAAAGGTGTTATTGAATGATGGAGAAATGAAAAAACCAGACAATACAGTAGGTATTCATGTCGTATTTCCATCATCATCCAAATGGAGGTGAGGGAGTCCTTTATTTTCTCTAATCCTTTTCACAGGAGGAGAAACAGAGGAGAAATCTGAACACATGCCAACGATATCCTCCTGGCATGTTAGCTGATGATATTCCACTAATTGATGAAGATATTCATTCTCTCTTGCCAGGTTTGCATTTTCTTGAGCCAAGCGACCTTTCTCTGCCAGAAGCACTTCCAGCGACAGCTTCACCTGCATCACCAGACATTCACACAAAGAGTTTCTAATACTTGAACAAGATCCACACTCTATTTTCATGATCATATGGAATTTTTGAAAAGTCCAGTTAAAAGGACTGAAAATCTAATACTGCTAAAAACATTAAATTGAAATAAAAAGCGCACTAGATCATCTTCTTCAGGCCTCAGGCCATCACCAACCCTATCCCTACCCCTCAGTCGCGAGTTCTCCTTTTCAAGAAAAGCGCAGCTTTCTCTCACAAAGCACAGATCCGCTTTCAAGGATTTCATCTGCCGTTTACTTCCGTTCACTTTTTTCAAGCGTGAGACAATTTCAACCATCTGAAAATATTTTCCGTTCAACTTTTTTCAGGCGTGAGAGATGGGTTGTGCCCACAATATATAGCCTGTCAGCTAAAAATAATGTAGAAATTTAGTATTTGAATTTATGATGATTTGGAAGAGACTTATCCTTCTTATTTATATGTATAATTATGTGGGACATACCTCTTGATTATAACTAAATCATATCAATGAATAAATAAAATTATTAAAATTAAGCATATCTAAATACTTATCATTATTATACTTAAGAATATAGAATATTAATATCATTACACATACATGAAAATTATATGAAGAATTGTAAGCTACATAAATAATACCATCTTAAAAAACAGCCTTCCTTTAATCATTAACCACTTCCTATTATACAACAATTCCTTGAAAAAATACAACTTCACTTGCCTTATCTTTCTTATTTTCCAAAAATAATTTCTTTGTTATCGATTACATCCTAGCACCTATTTAATGTGGTTCCTTCTTTCTTGAGCATAAAATACTTACATTTGGGGTTTATCTTAATTTGATCATATGTCTACTTGTAAATCCTCTTCATTTAGGCTCTTAATGGGTCCTCCACCTATTCTCAAAAGCTTCATCACTGCCACTTCCCTTGCCTTACAAAATCCTAACCGTAACTTGACTACAACCACTTCTCTTAATGTTTTCTATCATTTAAATAAGATTTTTATTAGAAGAACTCACTTGAACTAATTATTTTTGTTGATATATTGTGTTTATAAATGGAGGTGAAAACAAATAAAATATATTTTTAAAAATAAGGGTTACAATGTAGCTCTAGTATCTAACAAAGACGACATAAGTGATTTGTGATTTTTTTTGAGTTTTATTAAGGAAAATTTAGATTTTAGTGTTGATTGAAATATCAAAATAGTATATTCAAAATAATTATTATTATTCCATTTTGGGTCCTTCACAATACTAGTTTTAACACAAATCTATAGTCTAAGTTTTCACATGATTTAAATTCATGTAATCCTTTGAAAAAATTATGTATCTCTCCAAAATATGTAGTATCATTTGCATTTTCATTTGCATCTTGAAATGATGAATTGAAATCTACATTTGACTAGCCAATAAAAAATGTTAGACTAGACCTAAAAATCATGTTTTAGAGTAATACAATTTTATACAAATAAAAAATATTTGTATTTAAGGAAATGATTAATATGAACAAGGGATTTAATTTTTTCCAAGTATGTTGTTTTTCCTTCCACATTTTTATTTTCTTTTTAATTTAGTGAACTCTTTAATGTGGTTTCTAGGGGGAAAATATCACAACACAATCATAAAAAATTTAATTGAATACTAGATTGGATGAGAAAAAAGTAAATAAAATAAAGGATCTTAGATAAAATACAATGATATGATTGGTGGGATATCTAAGCACTCTGAATCATATAGAAAAATAAATGATCAACCGATAAATGAGATACTTATTTAAAAAAATAATCTTAATAGATCAAATCTTATTACCTAAAGAAACAACTAGATTTAAGAAACTATGATATTTTTAATAAATTTGACTTAAAACATTATTAATCAAATATATAATACTCATGAAATGTAGAATTCTTAATATAGTTTGTGTCATACCTTTAGACATAAAACTTCCAATATATATATATATATAATACAAACTACATTAAGAATTCTACATTTTATGAGTTTATATTATTTTTATTTTTAAAAATAAATATCACTTTTAAATAGTTCAAGTTGAAAAACTAATTTTATTCCTATTTCTTTTATAAAAGTGTGAGATAATTATGAATTTTTAACTCATGACAACAATAGCACTAAACCAAAGAGTAAGAATACATCATTTTTTATGCAAATGTTCATAATTTATAAAAATAAAATTTGAGGAAGTTTTAGAAATTTTCTATCTTCTACCCAAAGAGAAAATCAAATAAACTCAGATATACAAAAACTAATTTCAAGATTGTGTGAAAACAAAAAAAAGTTATTAAAAAAAAAGGCCCATACACACAATGTGAAAACTAGACTAGAACCAAATATTTTTGTTAGAAACTACTTCTATGGAGATATTCAAGTGTAACGTAATGAGAATGAAGATCATTCTTATGTTTTTCACCTAGAAAAACCAAGAGTTTTATCCAAGAGCTTAATTCTTTATAAAACAAACCTTCCTATAACCTCTTAAGTGATGTACAACAAACCATAATTCTTATGTTACTGGACCTCAATAATTCCTTAACATATTATTATAATATTCATAATCAAATTTACTAGAGTGAATTTTCAAAATTTAGATCATGAAACCTTAAAATATTCCATTTTCTTAATGATTTTTATTTATATTTCAATTTCGACAAATCATTTGTTTCAAAATCTGAGACCAAATCAAAGGAGACATATTCATTTATTAAGTTTCCATGGCGGTCTGAACATCGTTGCCTGCCTTCCTATTCCAAGGACGACCACCACCACGCTGCAGCCGGATCTGAACCTTTCCCGGCCACCCTCGCCCTCGCCCTCGTTCTCTCCCTCGCCCTCTTCCTCTATTCCTATTCTGAAAAGCATTAGCATTAGCACGAGACTTATCCTCTTCTCTCAGCAGGTGAATATCCAGTGGCCTTGCATCAAGTTTTTTCCCATCGTACATCTTCACAGCAGCAGCTGCATCTTCTTCCCTTGCAAAAACTACTTCCCCCGTACCCTGAAAAACCAACCCAAAAAAACACCAGTCATTTAAAGGAAAACTGAAAAGGTATCGCATAACCTAATTTAATCCACTCCACAATGGACACTTGCCAGAGAGCGGCCTTGTTCATCAAAGTGAATTGTTGCGTTCTTCAGTTTCACTTTCCCATGTTCCGAGAATAAGATCTCAATATCTTCATTACTAACATTGTAATCCAGATTGGAGACGTATAATTTTTTCCCTCTCAATGCGCCCGAAGATGATTGCTGAGGTTTATTGGGCATTAAGCCTGTCTTATGCCTCTTCCTAGGGCCCTCTTGTTCAGGCTGCCCATTTCTTGGTCTCTTTTTGAGAATAGTTCCAGGCCAATCATGGAGGAATGGATTTAAAGCTCTCACTCCGTGACGCCAACGCCCAGAGTGAGGAATGGATTGAGAAGCTGAATGAGAAGTAATATTGATATGGTCATCATTTCTTGCTCCTCCTCTTCTCCGTCTCATTGGGTGGGAAGGGCCTCTATTGTTTTTGTGTGCAGCGATCAATTCGTCCAAAGTCATGTCTAGTTTTTCATTGAGGATTTCAATTGTGTGGGGATCAATCCTATCACTCTGATCATTTTCGTTTGACACCATTTTCTATAAACACGTAACGTATGTGGTACTCTGCAGTAAATTGTTTGGCTGTTACGCTGTATGGCTTTGCTTTGCTTCGAGTTTTGATAGTCAATGTGGCGCTCACGTTGTATTTAACCTCACTTTCTCTCCCTACCAGGACAAATGGACGTGACCTTTCATGGTTATGATTAATTCCTTCGTACACTAAAATAGTAGCGGCCTTGTAATGAGATGTTAGTATTAAACACTGTCTTTGCAAACTAAAAATAGCAGTGGATTGTTAGAATTAAAATTTTGCTTTCCATGACCTTCCGAGTTAGACAGGATGCTTGACCGCTTGAAAAACACAGATTGTGGTCACATGTTCGAGTCTAGATAGTGGTTGAAGGTTTGAGGCTAGATAGTGGTTGCAGGTTCAAGTCTAGATTTATTTGTTATGTTTAAATGAGGGGTGATTTGAGACACGGCCATGGAGTTATAGGATCAGTCTTAGTGGTTGTTGATTATTTGTGTAAGTAATTTTTTTATTTTTATTTTTTTATTTAAGTTATATATCTGAATGAGGGTCCATTTGAGATATGGTCATGGAGTTATAGGATCAATTCTAGTGGTTGTTGAATTTTTGTGTAAAATAAATAAATTTTCTATTTCAAGTTATTTATATTTATAAGATTGTCAAACTTTCAATTTGTAGATTAAAAATGTATTTGATTATAAATCTATTTAAAATAGTTACCAATAATGTATTATATTATTATTATTTCATATTGAATGTGTGTGTTTGTTAAGCTTAAATCTAAAAGATGTGCAGCTTGTTAAGAATTGATCTTAGGATTATTTAAAAAAAAATGTTATAAGTAATTTTTATGTATCTTTTAGGTTAATTCTAGTACTTTAGTTGAAGGAGATTTTGATAGAGATATATGCTTATTCCACATATTATAAATAGTTATTTAAAGATATACATGCCTTTTCTTTTGGTATATAGGTATACTTATATTCAACATATTATATAATGAGTTACTTAAAGACAAAGATTTCAATATTGTGTAAACACTATGTATTCATAAAAAAATAATGATACAATATTTATGTTCTTATATTATACTTATCTTAAGTATATGTTAAAAGTTTGGTGTAGTGGCAAATTGTTTTTCACACTAGTTAATTAAAAATGATCTAACCATCCCAATCCAAAGTTTCATAAGTGATTTCCTTTTAACTATTATAATGAAATTGATTTTGGTTTTGGTCCAAATAAAATGCTAGATCATTTATTAGTTTAAAACTATATTTATTATTAAAATTTTATATAATATATAAAAAAGTTTATTTATAAATTTGATTTATAATATCTACTAAATAGATTACTCACTCAAAAATACTATTAAAATTATTATTTTTTATTATATTTTTAATTGTCTATATTTTTTAATTCTTCATACATTATCTCTTTCTTCCTTTATCATGTGTTTATATCGATAGACATTTTTATAATGAGGAACACTTGATAAAATGCATAAATCAATGGCTGAAATTAAAATGATTACCATGTAAATCATCATAACCATTGATTTATTTATATAATATTCTTTGGTTAGTACAACCTTATTCACAATTGTTTTGGTCAATACATAATTGTTGATTTTTCTAATAAAATCTTATTTATATTTTTTAGTCAACATAAGCTTTTAAATCTAGGTCATTGCAACCTTATTTACAAATGTTTTATTTTTAACAAGATATAAACTTTTAAAAAAGGAAATATTCACTAAATGTGATGCAAAATAAAGTCAATAATAAATATCTACCTCACTAGCCAAGAATATGTGCAATTAATATCCTATGGGCCATGTCCTTAGAAACTCCTAACATGGATAATTTTCTAGATTTAGTCATTTCTAGGCCTCAACCACACTAATTTTAGCTAAAAAAATATGTTGCATTATCACTTTGAACCACTCATGAGGATTGCACGACTGATAATATAAGACAAAAATATACTAACTTATTTCCAAGTAACTAAAATATACTTGTTTTCATTAATCTCCTTTGTAATATCTTTATCTCATCTAGAAGACAAAATACCCTACAATGGTGAGTGTAAAAATAAATATGCACAATCATCCCCACTCCACATACATGACAAATGTATTGGCCTCCTTTTATGAGAAGGAATTCAATTATTAATTCCTCTTTATGGACTTCTTAAGAGGTGCTCATAAGCTATATCATTTCCTTGCTCTCAATGTAAGTAGACAACCATCAACCTCACTTAACATACATGAGATTTCCACAATTTGGACATATTAATGAAAATAATAATGATGTTATTTTTTTTACATAGTTTTATCAATAAAGATTCTCATTTTTAACAAATTCACTTCCTTTCTCTCTTTCATACATTCTCATCACTCACCATTTGATTTGTCGATGCAACTATTTGGATGTAAGCTCTTGTCATTCAAAATGATGATATCATATTATTCAATACAAACCTAACTCAACTCCAACATTTCACATCATTAAATATTTGTGGTGTATGCATCTTAATGTACTTTGAGGGGGTTTTAACGTGGAAGATAATTTTAATTATCAATTAATATTGCATTCCAACATTTTTTTAAGGGTACAATGAATATCTTCAAATACCATGACATAGAAATATATTATGTTCACTAGAAATGCATTTAATCTACTCAATTATATTATGTTTCACTATTCATCTAGAAAATATGTGAATTTTAATTTGTTCCATTGTAGACACACTATGTTCAATAGTAGAGGGAAATTTTTTAGCTCATTATGATAAATGTGAAAACTTAGATATATATGATATAACCCTTTTCATATTGGATTCACCTTTAACCATTTTTTTTTATGATTAAAGTGAGTGAAAATCTAGTTCCAATGACCTTATTGACTAATGACCATACATTTTGTATGATATTTAATATCATTTAAGATTTGACTAAGGGTAAATTAACTATGTCTAACAAAATTTTACTATGACGAACCTATGCAAGAGCAATGTTGCATAGAGAATCATAAGCAAATTTTGCAAGCTGATAAAGAGGATAGGGAGAACCTAATGATGCATAAGTTTTAGATGAAACCCACACATGAAGATAAGGACTCGTGGTTAAGGATGAGTCTCTTTTACACCAAATGAAATTCAAGAGGATAGTCTTACAAGCTAATCATTGATGAAGGCAACATGTTAGCATGCATAAAGATATATACAGATTGGGAATGAAGACAATCACACACCCTATGTTATATAAGGTCTCCTAGTTTTAGATGGTACCAAAAAATATAGTGAGAGAGCAATGTTTACTTACATTACACATCATAAGACACATGTAAATAAGGTATGGTGTGGCATGATCTTGATAGATGCATGCCATGTGTTACTAGGTAGGATATTGTAGTATGCTTTTTATAAAATGTGTGATAGGTGCAAGAACACTCTCACCATTAAAAATGATGGTAATAAACTTGAATTACTTCACATGAAGGAAGAGGAAGAATGCACATTATAAAGTAAAGTGATACTATTTCCAATAAATGAGTTTCTCAGAGAGGTGAGAGAATTGCAAGATTTGTATGTGCTAGTAGTAAAGTCCACACAAAAGAAACAAAATGATCCACAACTTAGAAGTTCATGAAGTTATTGTGCTACTCAAGATTTTTTTGATTTGATTGGTTTAGGAATCCTAAATAGAGTGCCATTAATATGTAGCAACTAGAATTGAATTCTAAGTTTTCATTTACCTAATAAGACACCACATAAAATTAGTTCGAACAAGAGTTTAAATTGAACAAGAAAGTTTAAAAACTAATAGAATGAGGTTTAATATGAAAAATATTAATTAATTAAATAATTACTATAGTAATTATGCCAAATAAGACATGGAGAATGTGTAGTTTAACTCCCATGCAATTGAAAAAATTACCATCAAGCACATAGGTTTTGATATGGTGCATGGATGGCCTAAATTGAACACACTTATTTTCCAAGATAGATCTCAAGAGTGGATATCAATAGATTATAATTAGAGAATGAGATGAGTGAAAGGATAAATTTAACATGAAGGAAGGATTTTAAATGGTTAGTGATTTCATTTAAGTTGACAAGAGCCCCAAACACATTTGTGAGGCTCTAAAGCTATTTCTTAATAAGTTCAAGGCTTGAGGGTTTCACTTAATAAACCAATGACACATAATTCACATTAATACGGTACTAATAAATAACCCTAATTTTATTTCTACTCCTCAAGTTTATGTTTTTGATACCCTCTCTACACACACTAGTATAATTTAAGTACCTACATATTTTTACTAGGTATTTTATATACCTAGTTTTGGTAACATTTCATATACCATTATTATTTCTACCCTATCAACTAAGGCCACTAACCATAGCCACATATGAATAAAATATATATTTTTGTTATCCCACACATTAAAGCCTCGACATATAAAATATATATGTGCTATGATAAATACGCCATCCTACAAAATATTTGGTTTAACACACTTATACATCTCAATCCCCAAACTCTTACTACACCAAATATAATAGAAAATACCTGTAATAATATAGATATATAAGGGTATGTATTGAAATATGGGGACCAATAAGTGGCCAAAAATAATTTTGGATTCAAAATTTAACAAATAATACACTCACGTTATGAAACCATAATGTTCTCACACTATAATGTGAGCATGAACTTTGGTTTGGTAGTGTAAAACCGAAGGCTTGGTCAATAAGGAGCCTAAATACAATCACATTATAACTACATAAATAAAAAGCAATTATAAGTCATTTTCTACCTATTTCATTAAGAATGTGAGTAAGCTATTATGCAAGTACATGTTAGGAGATTTAAAGCAATTTTATTGGATTAATAATGCTTCCATGATGTGAAAGAGGTAAGTTAATTGAATTTTATAACAATTTTAGTTAAAATGACATGATTTTGATTCACATTTGTGTTGATTCATTAGTTTTTTATTTTTAATAAATCTATTTAGTCCTTGTCACCTGAAAACCCTCATCCATTTGATGAAATGCACGATGAAAATATTATCTAGAAGATTATGTTACTAGGCATCCTCCTTGTTATCCCCACCCTTAATATTTTTAAAACTTCATAATTCCTAGTGGGTAATCTATAGTTTAAGCTAATATGTTACTCGATCATATTTTCCCCATTATATGGCCCTAGTTATTACCAATAATAATTCCATGTTGTTTTAATGATGCTAGTTCAAGATTTAACTAATTTAAACAATAAGTCTTGTTTGAAAAGAAAATAATCAAATAAAAGTTAAGTATGCAATTTCTATAAAAAAATGTACTTTCTATGACACTTGGAGGAGATTCAACAAAGTTATTGATGTGGGTTTGTAAACTTTCAAAGGGATGCAATTTTTTTTGTATTTATCAACTCATTTCCCACAAGAAGAAAAACCTACAAATTAAAGTAAGAATGAAGGAAATAATATGGGTTTATATACTTTCCAAATTGCTTGTAAGAGATCCTTCAAAATTACTTAGTTCTTTGTAATTCCCATATTTCTATAAAGCATATAAAAGAGAAGGTACATGAATTTTTTTAAAATTCATTTACAAATACAAAAAATAAAAGTCTTGAGAGAAGGAAGTCCAAAGTGCTTCCTAGGACCTCATTCCCCATGTAAGCGAAGATTCCACGAGATATAAGGATGAAAAAAAGGTGAATATAATAGAGATGTGCTAAATTTCCTCCCAAGAATTAAAAAGCCTCCAACTCCAAATTCTCATATAATCTCTAGCCCCCACATCTTCACATGAAAGCACTTTGAGGGATTGTGAACTAATGAGTAAACACAAAAAAGCTTCCTAAGTTGTTCCTCCTATAGTATATCTTTCCATGTGAATCTTAGGAAGATTAAATTCCCATTTGTGTGAACCTAATTTTTACAAAGCACATGTATTTTTTACTCATTTTCATACTTGTAAATTTGTTTTAGCACTCCAAAACCCCCACTCTATCTATGAAAAATAAATTATTATGTTTTTTTTTTTAATTTACTTTTATTTTTAGCCAAGCTTTCAAGCCTTGTCAAATATTTTGTGCGTTAATCTTATCCATTCATTGATCACCTAAGTCACCTTATCAAAAAAATTCTAGATTATACTTCAACAATATAGGCATCATATATTAACCTTCTTGCTCAAAATTAAAGTTTTTAATATCTAAATCTATACTAAGTTTTTTGATCCAATTGATACCTAAGTAATAAATTTAGTGTTTTTCCTTGGTATAACATGAATATATGCTCCCTATTCAAAAATACCGACCCTAAACTCTATACAAAATATCTTATCTTTTACCATAAAAGTTGTCCTCATACACATTAATAAGTGTCACCTAATTATGGTAATTTTTATACCAACCCTAAATCCTCATTTATCAATCTATATAAACCTGACACTTGTTTGGATAAAAATTCCTCTTCCTTCTTTCTCTCTCATTGGATCATGTTTACTCACATTTTAGAATGATAAAAATGAATGAATAGATGAAAAAATTGTTAAATAGTCAAGAATTAATCCTTTTCTACCCCTTCATCCATAAGCTTCATATGAATTTTCCCAAATAAAAAGGAATGAAGCATGAGTTTAAAGGGTTGAAATAATCCTTTAAAATTACTTCTACATTTAATGAGGTTGTTAAAAAAAATTAAGGCACATAAATCTAGATGAATTCCTAGAGAGGATGTATAAAGAGGACATGATAGCTCAAACAAGGTGTCTTTCCAACAGTGGATTGGTGTAAGCTATAGGTTTTCCCACCTTAATTCAATCACTAGAGATAATTATCACATGTTCTAAGTTTTATGACCCCTATAAAAATAAAATCATTGGGATCTCAATCCTAAGGGTATAGTTGAAACATTCTAAATCTTGAATTACAAAGAAGTTATAAGGTTGGAATATAACTAATGGTTAAGACTATTATAATTTGAATCCAAACGTGTCTATGAGCTTTGAATATAAAATTATTGATAGTTGAAAGGATAACTACCTCCAATTTTCCTACAATTGTCTTGATATAAGCAATATACACACTTAAATCAATGATTTGATAATTATTTTGAACAAGATTATCTGTTTTCCCAATGCATATGTATTCTAACCTTGGATGTTCACATTTACTAAAATTATGTTGGATAATCAAATAATTGATTGGGTCATTGTCCTTAGTAACAATCTTCATAAAAAAATCACAAAGGTCCAAGAAATAAGAAAATTATACATGATTTGATATAATGTTTATCTAATGGATAGAAGGGCTATCTTTTATAGACTTACTAGAGTTAGAGCATTTTTTTTCCATAGAAGGCGAACAAAAAATTCACGAGTTCTACAATTGGAACTCAAGGAGAGTAAAAAGAAATTTAAAAGAGTCAATTGTGATTTTGTGTTTTACCTATTTGGAAAAAGAAGGGTGACCTCAATTAATGTATTTTCTTATAAGCTTCTATCGTTATTGTAGATTGAGTAAAATAATTTATTTAATTCCCTTCTATTACATATATCTAACTTGGAGGGTTAATAGGTACTCTGTAGAGGTTATCCAAATATTCAAGAAATAAATTCATCCTTTTGGATTCTATGAGATAGTTGTGCAAGTGCCATAAGATTATTTTTAAAAATATAGAATAGATGTGAAATTTCTCGTCACTTATAGTTGCTATTCTTTGTTTCTTGCTAAAGGATCAAATGGAGAATTTTCTACTTTGATTTTTTATGTACATGATAAAAGATATTCCTTTGATCTAAAAGGATACATTAATTTTTTTTTTGGCTCCATTCAAATTTAGTTTAGAAGAATTATTGGTTGACTATGAAGATGAGCACATAGTAAAAAAAGAAGAGCTATTCTAAATTAAAATAAATAAATCAAACTATGAGGAATTTTTAAAGTGTTCCTAAAGAATTATTTTATGATCATTTTTTTTTTTGTGATTTCAATTTTCCTACTCCATTAGTTGACTAGTCATGAGGAGAGGAAAGCTCTTTATAAATTGTAAACTTAAAAGAGTAATTGATAATAGTTTAACATGGTTGGATGAAAAAAATAAAGAATTGGATGCTCTCATACTATAGAATATCAAGAATTTTTAAGCTTATCAAGGAGTCTTCACAAAATAAAAATTGCATCAATGAAAATAAGAATAACTTAGTTAAAATGCAAGCTCTCAAATCAATTAAAAATTGTGTCAAGTAATATTTTGTTCCTAGGGAAATTTGGCTTGAATGTTATAGATAGAAATGGGTCAATTGTGTTGAGATCATTCAAGTTTTAGGCATCCCCTTACTTTCCAATCTTCCTCTACTACCTTGTGGAAATCCATTCTTTCATGCATAGAAAAAAAGCTACAATATCAAGGATTTTCAAGCCCCTTTCACTTGCTAGAGAATTCTAAATTTTCTCCAAAGTGCTTGTTGCAACCCATGCTTACTATTCAGCTTGTTGGGCCTGTTCAAAACCTCTTATCAAAATCTAGAGGGACTCCTAAAGGATTTTATTTTATTTATTAGAGAGCACCGAAGGCTTCCATCAAGTCACCTAGACATTTTGTTGCCTCCCACAAGACTCTAGTGGCCTTAGTTGTATTGATACTTAGAGGAAAGGACTAGATTTGTGTGCCAAATAGATCATCAATGCATTGTATAGATAAGAATATTAAAAAAATATTATTTGACATTACATTTGTTTTAGCACTCTCTTTGGCTATAACAATTAGCTTTATTTGGAATTTTAGGCCTCCCCCATTTGAGCAAAATAGTGTGAATTGAAGGAGAATTTTTTGTTAATAAAACCTAATATGCTTGAGAAGAAATTAATTCATGTTTCATTTGGAATCGAAATAAATTTAGAACTAGGGTCTCTTTCAACCAATATTTTTAAATTGGTGGTCTCCTATAATCAATTTAGATTGGATCAATCCCTCGAGAGTTCCCTAGAAACTAAGACCTATCAAGAGGGTTTGCATGTTATTTCTCATCATTTCTCTATAAAACTAATACCTATTTCTCTTGGCTAGATTTTAAAGCCAAATTGAAGCTTGGAAATCAAGCTAGCTAGACAATGGGAAATTTCCTTTTTAGGTCCTTGTCATCTCACCTACGCATACTACTAATAAAAATTTGAAGATAAAGACCACTAGACATAATAGGCCAAATTTCAAAATACAAATAAAGTGTGGGTGCAAATATATAGGCATTAGTGCTAGTATTGGATAAGTAAAACAAAGATATGGATTATTAAACACAATTCACCATGACTATAAAAAATTGAAGCATGACTAAAGAACAAAAATATTAAAAATAGTGGCCAAGAGATAAATAAAGAGGGAAACAAGGCCATAGCATGAGACAAAGAGAGACCCTTTATACATATATTTATGTGAACATTAAACGTGTTATCTTTAAATTTCTCATATTATTTATTACTAGAGGGCCATAAAAATGAAACAAATAGCCAAATAGAAGAAAAATCCTAAATGGGTGTAAAAAAATCAAATTTATTTTGATGGTTAAGGCGACTTCTCCTTTGGGTGCTTAAATGAGTAATTATATCCAATTTGATTTGATTTAGCAAGTTGGTCCTTTTCAAACATGTCAACTCCCAAGCCCTTGATTATTTATTATCAATTTTCCTTGGATTATGTCATCATAAATACATATTATTATTTATTTACTCTCCCATTTTTAGTCACTCTAGATTTTGAATGATAATGGCTAGAAACAATCCCATTTTTACCACAACAAAAAGCCATTTCAAAAAAATAAAATCGTGGAAGATTTTGCACTCTCATCCAAAATGTGAATAAATTGAATTGATGACTACTTGTTAGATTCCATGTCAATATTTATGATAAAATTTGCCCCATTTTCTCCTAGAAATGACATTTTTGTTGGTGGCATCCTTAGGTATGCACAACTATAAGTTGAAAATTAATAAGACTCTTTAGATTCCAAATTTATTGCTAATGCTTCTAAACCCTAAACCCTAAAACCTAAACCCTAAACCAAAACCCTAAAACCTAACCTAAACCATAAACCCTAAACCTAGGAATTATGAAAAATTGTTGCACCAATACAAGTGAATCAATTGTTGACAAAAGTCCAAACATAAAGCAAGACAACAAGCATAAATGATTAGTAATAAACACTTTATTATTATTAATTTTGGGGTGATGTGGATCACTAAATAATCAAGGATGCTCCTAAATAAATTAGTTATGTATTTAGACTCAAATTATCATATGTAGGACATAAAAATAGTTAAAATAAAAGAATATTTTAAAAATATCTAATTAAATCTATGATAAAAAAAACACATCAAAGCACTAAATACATTTAAGAAGTGTGAAATGACTTAAAATAATAGAAACAGGGTAAGAAAATGCAAAAATAATCATAACAAATCCTATGGTAGAGAAACCATAAAAAGGAATGTAAATTCATAGAAGTAAGCAGTTGAGGAGGAAAGCATGCATAAAGGAAATCAACATTTGATGTATGGCATTAAAATATGGCTAGACCATAAAAGATTATGATATGATTTTGGTAAGGGTTTTATATTTGATGTTTATAATAAGGGGCTTGAGAATTGCTCATTCTGGTTATGATATTATAAATAGTATTTTTTTATCATTGTTTGTCATGGCAACTTTCTTGCAGATGTGTTATTTTATAGCCTTTGATTGTTGTTTATCCCATCTATTTATAGCTAATTAAAAAGAATAAAAAATAAGTAAAATAAAACAATATGTATATATACAAGGTTTTGAAATACAACTTAAAACTTCACCTAATATCAAACATTGTAGATTTTCAAATATCATCAATAGAAAATTTTAAACCTTTTTCCTTGAATTACCTACTTCTTTGGCCTTCTATAATCCAATGTTGCATAGCTCGACCTACTCTTCATCCATTCTTTGTCATTAGCTACCACTCAACCTTTTAGTATCCTTGAAGTCACACTAATTTTAGATACAAAAAGCTCTAGTTTAGAGTAAAATTGAATGAAAGATAACCCCTTTAAGACCTTTCATGACCACATATACAAATGTGATGTGTTAAGTCTAAATATGCATGCTTGATATGTTCAAATAAAAAACCTTACCTTCACATTTTTTCCCTAATTTTTTGCATAATAAATTATTCACCTTGAAATAAATTTTTTAATTGAATTTTTTTTTATATAAATAAAACTAAAATTTATCCATTTATAAAATACAACCCATAAAAAATAGAAAATTTAAACAAATTTTTAGAGGCACAAAAGAAAAGAAAAGAAAATTAATGCTTAATCACTTATAATTACTCAAGTCATAAAGTCTTTCCATCGTAAAGCATAGAAAACTAGGATATTGACTTTGGTGTTAATTTAAGCTCTTTACACAATGTATAGTGGAACACAATCACACAAATAGAACATAAAATTATAATGCCAAGAAACCACCTAACACCACCTGCTGTCAAACATGTGAAGATAAATCATATTAACTAGCACTTGCACCCAATGGGGGTTCAAGGGAGACGCCAATAGGAAATTAAAGAAGAAACAACAATGAATTGTTTTAATATGCAGGTGGTTGCAGTAAAATATATTTGTATAGACATATGCATTATACAATACAATTAGGTACAATATTTTGTTGGATTTGTTCTCTATAAACAACGAAATCCATTTGAAAAATTTGTAGCAAGTTTGCATAAGTCAAATTTACATAAGAGCATCTATTTGTCTTTTTTAAAGACATGCAATGTTTAAGAAGTGAAAGACAATGTTGATTAGATTTTCTTGAACAAGGATTGACAACTTTGTCGCGACCACGTGTAGAAGATTCTCCAGTAGCGATCGACCACTTGTAGAAGCCAAATTGTGTATTTGATTAGTTTTAGTATTGATACTCTATTAAAAAAGGGGATAATAAAAAAGGTATAACTTTGAGAGAGTGTGTAATTAATTGTACATACCTAAGCATGTTGTTGCGAGAGCAAGTGCAGATGAGCTTCTCCTTTCGTCCTGATAATGTTGTATGGATTTTTTTTCATTTTGGAGTAGTGATCAAAAGAGAATATAGGCTCTATACAAAGGGAATTTATGGATTTAACTCTAGAAATTGCTGTAAATGTAAGGCCTTGTCTTTTAGTTGTACCAATATTAATTGTGGCTTTATTTAGTGTAAGGCCAAGTATGATTTGTGTATAGTGATAGCCCATTCCATGGCTAGTGGTATATGTCTATGGTTTCCACGTGTTATTGGATGTATGGTATAGTTTTTGGGTCTATTTCATCCCATGATGGACCACTATAGTTATCAAATGTGACTGTAACATATGCAGGAAATGCAGGTGGTTTTGATCCAGCAGAATATACAATATCTTTGACCTGTCCAAGCGATCCATTTACTAGTCTAGCTTGGGTCCATAGGTTTGTTGTAAGCATGACATGTTGACATTTTCTTAGTAATACCTCTTGGGGAAGTTTCTCGTCACTATGATAGACACCTAGTTTAGATTGTGTATTTTCTGCACAACTAAGTGCAACAGGAACATTAAGTACTTTCAACATTTTTTTGTTGTGTAATGTTACCAGCTCATTTGTAGCAAATAAGTGTATCGATTGGTGAAAATATTCTTGTTCAGTCTTTATTAGTTGCTTGTTGGTGCGAGTCATTAATAAGTCCCAATCATGTTTTGTTAGTTATACATTGCGAATGTTTTGTTTAATGTTTGATGAAATTGTATTTGAATTGGATCATCACCTTCTTGTCTAAACATTGTTTGTAATGTAACAACTATATTAAATTTGTGCCATATTTTTCTTGCAGTTGTGTGTGATGCATAGATAGGTTTATCCATAATAGGTGGGAGTTGTGCAAGGTCTCCTACAAGAATTATAGACATGCCACCAAAGCAAGTATGTTGCTGATGGTGGAATGCTTCATGTAACCTGCTATCAATTTTCAATAGAAGTTTTGGCTCGATGAAGCTCATCTCATCAATGAGAGTGTATTGTATATTTTTCATGTCTTCTTGGAATATTGTCAACGCTTGTCCTTGCAATGGTTTCATTTCTCTAATTGGAATCTCGAGGGTTGCATGTATAGTTGAGGAATGTATATATTAAATGCTACAATTCCCGTTGGAGCAAGAACAAGGAGGGGGTTTAATTTTGTTGGTATGCAAGTTTGCAGTGCATTTCTTATGCAATGAATTAGAT